>CM060620.1:44484966-44717466 GCA_030578275.1 Meda fulgida
GGACTGTATCCAGACAGTGTTTTCCACATCAAAACAAGTAGTGTAATCCAATATCCGTAAGAAGCAAATCTCAAATTTATTTGTTAAGTTATTTGTCCAGTATATTTACTTCAAATATGGAAATGTAATTTGAATCAATTTGTACTAAAGCATTAGGGAGTAACTAAATAACTTGGCTTCCTGAAATATTTGATTATTCCAGAATCATGCATTTAAATAGATTTATTGAACGAGGGAACTGACTTCCTACATGTCAGTACAATAGTTATATCTCTCATCTCATTCTTCTGACATAAGATAATTTGATGTAGGGCATCTTACAATTATGCATAAATAAGAATACTTCATGAGAAGATCCCAAATGAAGCCTTTGTTTTATTTAATATAATTTACCATGTGTTTATCATTGGCATACAGTCAATTTGTCCCATTAGACTTAAGAACCGTTTTTGTTGTTTTTTGGGGGTAATTTAATGTCATTCACTTCCATTCAATGGTTTGTGGTCTGTAAGATTTTTTTTAAATGTTTTTGAAAGAAGTCTCCTATGCTCGCCGTGGAAGACTGCATTTATTTAATCAATAATGCAGTAAAAACAATATTTATTATAATTTAAAATAACTCTTTTCTGTTTGAATATATTGTAAAATATGTATTCCTGTGATCAAAGCTGAATTTTCAGCATCATTACTCTTCAGTGTCACATGATCCTTCAGAAATCATTCTAATTTGTGATTTGATGCTCAATAAACATTTCTGATTATTATCAATGTTGAAAACAGTTGTGCTGCTTCATATGTTTTGCAGAAACCGTGATGAACAGAAAGTTCAAAAGTACCGCATTTATTTGAAATGAAATCTTTTGGAACATTATAAATGTCTTAACTGTCACCTTTGATCAATTTAATGTGTCCTTGCTGAATAAAAGAATGAAAAATTACTATTATTATGTTTTACTGACCCCAAACTTTTGAACTGTAATGTTTATTCCATTATGTTAGGCCTCGAAAAACCCTTATCTGCCAACCATTAATGTACAGTCATCCGTTTACAATAGCAAAAGAAACCCCTTAAAGCTGATACGAAATGCAGATGCTTCTGTTGTGTTTTATTTTTTATTTGGCAGGATCATCACTTAGACAGCTTTTTATCATTGTTTTAGTTGTCAGTTACACATGCTCTCCAATAGCAAATGTAAACTAACTATGTTTATGTACATACATTTTAACAGCAACTATGACACACTGAAAATATATTGAACTATAGGAATCTGTTGAAATCATGTTTCTCTTTGAACCTTGATTAGAAAAAAATATTTTACTGAAAGCCTCAGTCACTTTTGTCAGCAAATGCTGAGCTATAGTTGGCACATTTCAAGTCTGAGGTGAATAAGTAGGAAACTTATGTTCAGCTAAAGGAGGATGTGGTTTTTAAGGAAGCACTCGATGGGAAGTTACAATAACCAGCCCTAAACTGAGAGAGGAAAGTCTGACATCACTCATTAGCCAATTAAGATGCCAGGGATGAACCTCACAATGTTAATGAACATGAGGAGATGGGAAATAAGAGTCAAATTCTAAATGGAGATTTCCAAACATGTTTTTAATTAACTAGTCATCTCATGCAGTGCAATTCCTGGTCAATAGCGGAAGCTCACGCGTGCAAACACGCACAAACACACCCCGTAGATGCAGCAAACTGCCAGTTTTTTGGATTAGTGGAAGCACTGTGTTCATTAAAATGATTTTCCCAGATGTCTCTCACCCTTCCTCTGTTATCCACCAGGTGCAGCCCAGGCTGCAGCTTTTTTGCAGCACATGTTCTTCTATTTGTGCTGAAATGGCCTAGCTGGGTCAGAGTCGACCCCTGTGGTGAATCCAATAAACAATTTAAAATGCAGGACGGGAAATCAGGGCTGGCTTCCTTGATCGGTTTTTATTTGAGATATTTTGAGACACATATTGATGATGATAAAATGGTTGATGTAGAGCTCTCTGTTGGGGGGCTTGTGATTTTTCACATTTAACCAGTTTAGATGGATATTGTGCAATGGCTTGTAGATGCTACTGAAAGGGAAGATTCCTGTAAATGGTTTTAATATGTGGAAACGACCACATGGTCGACACCTGGATCCATGTGGGAGAAGGAACTGCCTTTCTGTTGCCTCTGCATTTATAAAGCATACATAATTAACAGCTTTATCACCAATAAAAGCGATTCACAATAAACACATTTAAAATTGTTTCTCATTATTTACTAATTTATCATTTAGCAGACAGTTGTGATATATGCACAGCAATTTACTATTTTGCTGAAACAAAATGCTTTTATTTAGCAAGGATGCATTAAATTGAACATACAAATTGTAAATATAAAAGTAATGGTAAAAACATTTAAAAGAAAATAAAAAAAACTATTTCACTTAAACATCGAAGAACCTGAAAAAATATTAAGCAGCACAATTGTTTACAACATTTATAATAATTGTTGAGCAGCAAATCAGCATATTAGAATGTTTTCTGAAGGATCATGTGACACTGAAGAATTTTTTTTATGAATAAGTAATTCTTCCAAGACCTCTAAAAAAGTAAACAGTAAAAGTGTGTGTACTATGAAGGTAATCTGGACATACATCTGCAATGCTGTCGGTATCATGTGACCTACCGGTGTCAGTATACGTCGCTTCACTGACTTTCATAAATCCTCTCCTATGGCCTCATGGGATAGTAAAGTGTCACACTTCAGAATCTCACCGGAAGTAGTAGGTCATCCGGGTACTTTTTGCCTACACTTTTATGAGTAGCCTACTGTTAATTCAGAAATACTACTTTGTCACATACTGTTTTTTGCCTATATAGGGAAGTATGCGATTTTGGATGCAGCAATTGAGTGTGAACTGAAACGAAACGGCCAAGGTAGAGATGAACATTTCTTAAGGATGATGACAGGGAATCCTGGAAAATCAGGGAAAATGTGTGAGGAACACGTCAGGCAGGGAATTCGTCCAGCCAAAGTAAGTCTTACCTAAGAGACTGAACTTTACCATAACACTGCAATGTGTCCCTGCAGTGGAAGTAATAACAGCAACTGAAACAACAACAGCTCTGATGATGAGGTGGAAGAAATCTGTTTAAAAAGTAAAAAAAAAAAAAAGCCTTTGCTTACGACACAGAAAAAGAAGGGACAACAACAACACAATTCTTTCAGCTGACAAATGCAGATACGGTACTCACCATGCAACAGAGGTTATTCAAACTGTTAGACATGTTATGAAATAAAAATATTTGATATATTCATATTCATGTTTGAATGTTCATTTTATATGGATCCACTATACCGTTCAAATGGTTGGGGGTCATTGAGATTTTTGGTAACTTCATTTAGATGGTCCACTTTAGACATACTAACTATAAGTAAATTTGCAACTAGGCAATGTAAAAAACATTTGTTATGTAGGCATTAATAATAGGTTTTATTCTATTTCATTTTCATTTATTTTGTTATTTCAGTTTTACTAGCCTACTTCAACTTTTATATAAGTTGCCAAGGCAGCATTACTATTTTTTTTGTTAAAGTTTCTCATCTAATATTTATGTTTTATTTTATTTCAGCTTTATTTCAATTAACGAAGACATAATTGTAATAGTTTGTTTTTTGATTCAGTCAACAGAACCGACTCATAAGAGTCATTTACAATACACTGGTTGCGAAGTGTTTGACTCACTCAAAAGAGCCGGCTCATAAGAGTCAATTGTTAAATAACTGTTTTTGCGTGCTGCCCACATTGATAACTCAATAGAAAGGCGCGCTTTATTATTTATTATTTTGTGGTACGCGTCTTCTACCACATTAGATTGAATTCAAAATGCAAGCTCTTGGGTGTTATTTCAATTGCCATGGCGTTGTAGATTCAAGAGTGGCAGGAACCGAAGTAAAGACTGAGAGAACATGCTCGCGCACTGCTGTAGGACTGTCACGTGTGGACGCGGACCTGATATTAATCAAGTTCGGGGAAAGAAAAAGAGATGCAAAAAGGTCATGAGGTAATGATGAAACTGGGGTGAACAATCGTGCTTTATATAATGTGAGTATTATATAAACATAGTAATTATGAGTTACAGAGACAACGCATTCTAATATAGGCCTAGGCTACTGGCATTAAAAGTAGGCACAGGACATGTAGCGCAGAAATATATAGTATTTCATGATAGTATTACATGCATGTAGAGTGGCGTTTGTTTACCAATGCAAAACTCAATGACACAATGCTAGGGTGTTATGGGTAGTTGTCAGGGCGTTGCTATGCAGTTTTAAAGTGTTCAGAGTTGTTGTTACTGTATGGTTACTAGGGTGTTTTAATGGAGCCCACTTCATATTGTATGATATACTGGTCTCTATTTGTGGCACAGAATCTTTCAGTTTATTTTGATGGTCCAATTTTTATTTACTCAATAATAATACAATGTCACTTGTGAATTATTCAGAATGCAGCGACATATTCCAGTCATTCAAACAAAGCCCATCATTAAGGTCTGTTTCGTGCATCTGATTCCAAACCTCTTCATCCTAGAAAAGGATGCCAGAGAGGTTACTATGACAACCAAATATTCCTTCATAAGGGGAACTTTAATATATACTTTTCATGTTGGTGACAATTCATCACCATCTTGGGAAAGTCAAACATTGTTTTGAGTGTTGCAGCTGTCCAATAGACAATGCAAATGAGATCATTCTGCTTTTGAGTTTCTCAAATCTTGGATCTTTATGTTGTTTGACTGTAGGTCACTGAGCTAATTATTTTATTTTCTCAAGAATCTGCCTTTGTTTTGCCAATCTGATGATCTTAATCAAATAATTACAGCATACTAGTGGATGAAGTCTGTTGTCAATACATGTAAGTTATTTACTCGCTCCATAGAGCTGCACAAATTTTTGTGTTTCAAACTGAGATCACGATTCTTAACAGACAACTAAACAAAACATGTAATTTACTAGAGGTCTATTTAAAATATTTAATTAATTTGAATTATATATATTTTTAAATCATTTTGAATGATTCAATTACTCACTTATAAATACTTCACTTGTTTTGTTACTGGATGAATCAGCGTTTTTGAACAAATCTCTCGAATTAATTATTTTATTACAACAAATAGGCCTACCCTTTTTAACAGTCACTTGTCACCACGTACTTGTGTAACAATGTAGTGAAACAATCGTTATTTAAAGCGCTAAGTTATTTTCAAATGGTGATTTGCTCTATTTTTATCGCTGCCATATACATCAGTGTTTATGTCCGAACTATACATTTTTATTCCTGTACTTTTGCGATCATTTGAATATTGTAACATGGAAATGATGATACGTGGTTGATAAGAATATCTTTGAAGCTGTTTCATACAGTACCTAGATAAACTAACTGCTTGGAAATTGTTTTAAAGCCATTTTTCAGTGTATGGTCTACTTTTATGGTGAATTTTAACAGCCTGTAGTCAATGTATGTTTCACTTTAATGGAAAAGAACATTTGAACATTTTGTTAAACTTCTTTTGTGTTTCACATAAGCAAGAGAGTCACATTGGTTTGGGTTGACATTGGTTTCATTTTTGAGTGAACTTTTTCTTTAGTATACATAGAGTCTTGGAGAATTATTTCTAGAAGTGAAGGAAATAAGCATAGACAAATGAGACCCAAGAGCCACATTAAACATGCAGACCAAGTCAGGACTACCCATAAGGCCGTTTGCCACACCACAAACGCCTCATGACTCTGCACAGATTTCCAGACTTCTTTCATCCAAAGCCATGCTGCAGTTAACCAGTCTGCCTCAGTCAGAAATGGTTTGGCTTGGAAGCGCATCTTTACTCAAATCCCGGACTTTTGCATTTTAGTTTGGCTGTAAATCAGCAAGTTAATTATTTGTTACTTTGAGGTTTTTTCCCTACTCTTCCACAATTTGTGCCCTTCTTGGACTCTCAGTCCATCTGAATCATTGTCATCAGTCTTTTTAAATCACATTTAAAGTCGGGCAACATTTCTTAATCAGATTATTTACGATTATCTGAAAAGTTATTACAGGTGGACATGAATGCTAATGTGTTTGCCAGAATCTTTTTAGACACGCTGTCTGAGTGTATTGTAATTGTATTTTTTCTTCTGTTTGGCACATGAAGAAAAAAAAGAGATTTGTACGGATAAATCATTTAAAATAAATACTGCAATATTCCTGTCACTGTATGGGTTCATGTCTTGTTCCTGTCTGTCCTGTGTTTCCCTTGTCTTGTGTGAACTTTAGTTATTTCCTGTGCTGTGTCATGTTTTGTAGTCCTTTAGTTTTTCTAGTTTATTAGTATCCCCAGGTGTTTCTGTTTAACCACGCCCTCTTGTTATCTTGTCTAGCTTGTTTACCCCTGTATTTAAGCCCTGTGTTTCAGCCCTGTCTTTGTGAGTTGTTAATTTTGTAATGGTTGCTGTTTCTGGTCAGAGTTTCTTTTGTTTGTTTTATTAATAAATGTGCTTGCAATTGGATTCACTTCTCGCTTCATTCTTCCCGCATCGTTACAATTCCAATAAAAATAAGAATTGTCCATTTTGATTTCTTGCTGACTTTAAAGAAATGTATAATTTCCTTCTGGTAGAAATGTAAATTTTTTTTTTGAAAAACCCTTACATTTAAGGATGGGCCCAATCCACAGGATATATCAACTAGTTATATTCTACTTTCTTAGTATTTTCTGTATTCCAGAGGAAGGATATTACAATTCAACCCTCTTTTAAGAGATGAATGTCATTCATTAGTGCATTGTAGATAGTAAGTGCTTGATGTAACTGTAATCATGATCAGTATTGTACATCCTGTCATTCAGCTCTCTGACCTCTTTCGATTGGATGATTACTGTGTATTAGTATTGATTGCAGGCCCTTCTGAAATCAGGCTGACATTGAACCATCCACACTGAGGACGATGGCTAGCACTAGTGTGTGCTAAACTCGGTCTCTTGGAGAATGGATGGTCTTCCGTTACATCTGTTTGTGAGCTGATCAACCGTAGAGAGGATCCACAAATCAGTAAGTGTTTGTAAACTTTTCCATGACTGACACTCAAATTGAATATATAGAAATGTGAAGTAGCTTGCATGTCAACAGTGTTGCAGAACATGCAGATATATCTCATCATGTAACACTTTAGGAATTCACTTTAAGCGTTTCTGTTTTCTCTCCTGAAGCTTAAATCTCACGGTAATCTTGCTGGATGTGATCAGTTGACAGTTTTTTGACCCAGTATATAGATCCAGGCAAGATAATTGATGTATACTCTGAAATTGAGTCATATTGTGTATTTTCTTAGTTGATTTACCATGTGTAGATTTACCATTTTTTAAGTGTCAAAATAGCCATAGTTTAGGTTTTTACTACCATTTTTTCCTGCTGTCTGGCCCTTAAAATTAAACAGCCTGTTTGTGCTGCTGTACCTTTAAGTAATCAATATGGAAACAACCTTTTTTGCATGCAAAATGAGTAACAGTACTAAATTATGGGCTAAATTAGGATCCTCCTTATTACCTGACAGTGACTGAAAGGGAAAGGTTTTCTGCCACTGAATTGGCGTTATTGACGATTGTACTGTATATGGGGCAGTTCATCTGTGGTTCAGAACGATTTGTTTTTATAAAAGGTTAAACTTGTAAGACTTTTTTTTTTTCATCTTCGGAACCAAATTCGGAGAGCTGTCTGTCCCTCCAATGACAGCTACGCTTTGATCCTTCAAGAAGTTCATAAAAAGATTGTAAAAGATTTAAATTGAGTGGTTTAGTCCAAATTTTCTGAAGAGACTCGATTGCCTTTATATGATGAGCAGTTTGAATTTAGGCTTTTATTCAAATTTAAACATTGATCAGCGAACATAAACAGAAGCTCAAACGTGCTGCGTAATTCACGAGTTCACACTTACATACAATTAGAGGGAGTAAAGTTTAATGCTTATTTGGCGTGCTGTCCGGGGGGAGGGCTCGAGCTCGGAGTTCGGCCCTAACCCAGAGTACTCCCCCGTATGTAAGTAGTTAGGACTAGACGTGTGGAGAGTGCTGATAAAATGTCAATGGATTGAGGTGAGACTGCTGAGTCTATATATACACCTCTTATCATTGATTGTTGAGTGCTCTCTACCCGTGTTAATTATCTGAACGTGCTCCTCCCGAACTTTGTTAATAAAACACCATCACGAGAATTAGCCTGATTGGTTCTTGCGGAAACTCAAATGTTCTGCTTAACATGAGAATGAACCTCATTGGTTCTTGCTGAAGCTTAAACGTGCTGCCTAACACGAGAATGAACCTCATTGGTTCTTGCTGAAACTCGAATGTGCTGCCTAACACGAGAATTAACCTCATTGGTTCTTGCTGAAGCTTAAACCTGTTGCGTAACACGAGATTGAACCTCATTGGATCTTGCACGTCAAGCGAACATGCTTGAGCTTCCGTATACAACAACTGATGTGTGAGTGGATGAATATTCATATGAATAAAATCCAAAATTAAATCTGTTCATCACATAAAGTGATCAAGTCTCTTCAGAAAATTGATTAAACCGTTCAATTAATACGATTAGTTTTATGATCTCTTTATGAACTTTATGAAGCATCAAAGTGGTAGTTGAGTAGCTGTCAATGGAGGGACAGAAATCTCTCAGATTTCATCGAAAAGACCTTCAATACGATTTTAGAACGGCATTAGGGTGAGTAATTAATGACAGAATTATAATGTTTTGGGTGAACTATCCAAATAGGTTATCTGATATTCTGAGATATGGTACACAATTTGAAGTATAATATGTCTGTAGCAAAAGTGAACCACGCATTTGGAGAGGATATCATGGTTTTGATACGGGTCTGTTGCCTTGGCTTGACAGGATGCTGGAGACAGTGAGGAGACACCAGCTGGTTCTTCTGTTCTATCTGGTCATCCAAATGGCTTCTGTCTTCCTGTTAATCTGTTGTTGTTGTTGTTTCTATTTGTGATCATTTATTATGTGATTCATCTCTGTTGTGCTTCTTCCATCGTTTTCTAAAAACCACCAAACCTGAATATGAACTAAAGCTCTTCTCAGAGGTTTATTTCAGTGGGCGGTTTAGCAGACAATGAACTGGAGTTACTGGACTGATCTGGGCTGCATTTCCTACAAGCATTGTATGCCTAAGTGGATCGTAGAGACCATTGGTGACAATTTAGGCTTGCAATGCTTTTGAGAAACGCATCCCTGATCTTGAGTTGTGTCTCTCACAGGATAGTGATGATTCACTTCCATCACAGTCATATTGTGCCATAGAGATGCAATTCTTTTATCTGTTGGCAAGGTCTGAACACAAGCAAGGGAAAATGACTAATGTATTTGACTGTGTGCCATACACCACAGATGTGTATATCAAAAAGTGATGATACAGTTGTCTTGGAGATATAGACGTGTTTTGGTGTAGCACTAGTTTAGAGACGTTCCACACCAAAGTTATTGGCACAAGTTAGCCAGCTACAGTCATCTTAAATTCATCTCTCTCTATGTTCATAATTGTGTATGTTAAGAATAACTATTTAAGATCATCATTAAAGCTGCAGGACTGTGACAGGATGACCTGAACTTCAGCACCAGGTGACATTACTATGTATACAGGTTACTTTCTATATCAGATATACTTTCATAAACTTTTATTAGTTTTTCGTATGTATTTTTCCCCCCAAAATTGTACATGGAATATTAGTCAAATGTTTCTGTTACAGACTTCTCCGAGACTTGGGTAAAGATCCAAACGCAGCTTTACTGAGGGTGATCCATAATCATAATCCATAAAACAGGCATAAGGTCAAAACCATAGGGCCAAACAATCCAGATAATTACAGAGTCCAAGACACAGGGAAACGATCAGAAGATCGAAACCATGACACTCAGAAATGCAGCGTAACACATACTAGACTTTGCAAAGAGTGAGAGAAAACACAGGGCTATATACACAGACATTAACAAGCTTATGACAAACAGGTGGATATCACCACACTTGATAATGAGTCCAGGCAAAGGTTTATGGGAAATGTAGTTCATGATGGAATGGCAAAGGTCTAGGGAGGAGTGCCCTCTGGTGGCTATCATAGGCACTCTAGCTGGCAGGGGTGACAATTTCTTGCAACAAAAATAATTGCAATTTCTTTTCTCCTCCTCTTCTTCCACTTCTGAATTTATTATGTGTTCGATTTCCAGGCAATGTATACACTCTCAGAAAATAAAGTACATAATTGTACTTTTAGGGGTACAATGGCTTATCACTGGGGCTCAAGGGTACAGTTTTTGTACCCTTGGCATAGGGTACATATTTATACCCTTGTGGCAAAACTTTTATTTCCTTTATTTCAAGGTTATTTCAAGGCTACTCAAATATAGTTGTTACGGCCAGCTCGTTTCGGCCGTACATAAATTAAACAAGTACACCAAAATGACTTGCAAGATTTTATTTGTCCTCAAAAATCACAATTAACTGAATATAACAAAGTCTAGGGTTTCAAATCAAAAGGGGAAAAATCATAATCCAGTTGGGGAGTAAAAGAAGGCTAGTATGGGCTGTGAATCAAAAGTTCGAATGACTTCGCCAGAGGCTGTCAATCCTCTGGACGAAAGTGAAGAGAAGATGTTCAATCCAAGGTTTTATCCTCTTCATAATTAAGGATAATGAGGATGCAGGGGTGTGCGATCTCCCACGCTCTCTCTGAGCAAAACCGCCACCAACAGGCGAGCAAGCGGAACGCAGGGTCGTAACATAGTGATAAGTTAAAATCTACCTTAAATAATTAGGGTATCATTAAAACCTTTAAACAACAACTTTTACAAAAAAAAAGGCTTAGCAGAGCTTGTCTCTTGATATTGTACACAGCAAAAACTCCAGTGTTAAATATGGCTCCAGACACAAGAGTGTTAAAATGGTAAATATAAGTGTTAAATCAACATTCAAGAGTGTTAAAGTTAATGAGCTCATTAAGTGATTCATTGAGTGATGATTGACCATTATTGAAGACACCTGAAGGAGAAAATCAATTTTTTTAAGACACCGTTATGGTGATCAGTGTTTGCTTTAGTTGGACTCTTGACTCTAAAACTGTTAACATTATATTTAGTTTTGCTGTTGTATCTGACTTATAACTACCAGATGAATAAAGAGAAAAGTTGATCAGGTGGTGTTGATTGTGTTTTGACATAATCATACGTTGTTCTGAATCACTCATTTCATTTAGAGTGTAATATCTGACTTACATGTATATTGTTGATTCCAGCATCACTGTGATTTTACAGCATAAAATCCAGAATTTTCTAAATGATTTTTAAAAAGTTGTTCTGATAAAACAAAATCTTTATATCAGGCACACAGACATCAAAAATCAGTGTATGAATCTCAACAATCGTGACAAACAGAATATTCAATTAGGGAAAGGAAATTACTAAGACAATTCAGATAATCATTTATTCATACCGCAATGCATGATGGGAGCCATGAATGAGTTTTGATTGGTGGCACCCAGAATGCACTGCAACATGCTTTATTATTGTCACCATTGTTGAGATTCACAGGCTGATTATTGATGTCAGTGTGTCTAAAGAAAATACTATTTCAAAGTCTTCTGATCAGAGCAACTTTTAAGAAATATTTTGTATTATAATGAAAACGTTGAAAATCATTTACTGTAGAATCACACTCTGCTGTATTCAACAAGGTAGACATAACGCTCTAAATGAGATTTGTGATTCAGATTAATTTATGATTAAGTCAAAACATAACCAACACCACCTGATCAACTTTTCGCTTTAGCAGTTATAACTCAGATACAACAGCCAAACAAAATCTAGTGTTAACAGTTTAAGAGTCAAGAGCCCAACTAAAGCAAACACTGATCACCATAATGGTGTCTTTAAAAAAATAGATTTCTCCTTCAGTGATTCTGCTTGTTAACATTAGGTGTCTTCAAAAATGGTCAATCATCACTCAATGAATTACTTAATTATCTCATTAACTTTAACACACTTGACCACAGGAGAGTTCATTTAACACTGGAGTTTTTGCTTTGTACCTTATATGGGTACAAAGCATGGGTACATATATGTACCTTTTAATGCTTCGGAACATATATGTACCTTTTTGACCCTGAAAAAGGTACACACATGTACCTTGAGGTCCAATAATAAGCCCAATGAGGTACATTAGTGTAGATTGTACCTTGAGGGACAAAAATGGACTCCTACTGTACCCCTTTTTCTGACAGTGTACCTTTAATCAATTAAGTCGATAGAAGTGTCTGCGAAATGCATAAATGAAAACAAATGGTTGAGTTGAATTGATGTAAAATATAATGCCAGGTTAAGTCAGTATTTTGAGATGTTAATTTGATTTATTTGACTGAGCCTCAGGAACATGACATTGAGTTTGATACTAAATATGATTATAAAACCTGTTTTACTTGGGCAGTTTAATATCCTGCCTAAACGTTTAATTTCTCTGTCTCATTTAGAAAGTTAATGAGGCATATTTACTAAATGATCTTAGCTATGGCAATATTTCTTCCAGCTATTAGAGACTAATTAAGCGGAACAACTTCTTTTTTAAATGCAAGAAAGTTGGTTTTGATTTAATAATAGAATGTAAATGCATGCTGCCATCAGTAGAAACTGAATGCATTGACTTACGGTAGCAGAACAGAAGTGACTCAGAGATGTTGTTTAGAGTGTGAAGCAGCTGTGTTAACAGATTTTTTAGCTTTACAAGCAAATTGAGTCTCTATTATTTACAAATGCCTTAAGTGATCTTCTGAAGAAAAGCATGGTTCTTATCACTATTACTATTATTCACACTTAGGGTCAGGGGTTTGTTTAAATCACTAACACTAAGTATTAAACTGTGTTTAACTTTCCCTCATAGTTAGTGCTCCAGACTTGAATCACACATTGTACTGTTACTTAACTACGTGATCAGACAGGCAGTTTTTGCCTGGTAAATTGAGGAAATAAATCATTGAATGAGGGACTTCAGCCATATCTAGAGAGCAGAATGTCACATAGACTTGAGTGTGGACTGGTCAGTAAGCAAGCACTAAAACCATCGTTCAAAACATCGATCAGGAACAAAATGGGAATTTTGATTTCACGTTGACCATATAAGTATAGCTGTCATCGCTTACCTATTAACTACGCATGAAAACAATTCAAAACATAAAGTGCTTTGAACATGACTGCAGGGATAGTGCTGTTTGCTTTCGGTGCATTTCAGACATCAGAGCATTGATCACTGTTCTGTTTTCATAAATATTTATGCTGACAACAGTGCAGTGCTTTCTGTCAAGACTTTCCTCACTGAAGAGGTATGCAAATGACAGTCTAATCTAAATACAAACCGATGTATTTTGTCTGATAAACAGTTTTTAGAGCTGTTTGTCTTACAGGGAGATTCTTCCAAAGAGAATGCAGTGCTTACTGATCCAATAATCAAACCGACAGAGATTAAATGGATTTGACCCAATACAGAGTTTCTCTTTTTCATGATATCTCTGGTATTGGTACACAAAGTGTGTTTCTAGCTCATATACATTTGAATACACACTGGTAAGTGTAAAATCAACATAATTACAGCAATCGTAAAGCTTTTATAAATGTATGATTTAATTAATCAATCAATTCTGAATAAAGTTCATAAATTCTCAGTGAATTAGACTTTAGGCTGCCATTTGATGGATGTAGAAACTACTAAACATAGTTCACATGTTTTAAGTATTTTTTTCGTAATCATTTGGAACAATTTGCGATACTTTGTTATAAAGACTAATTCTTAAATGACAAAATGATATTTATGGACAGTTAAAATCGACTAAAATGAACCTGCAATTAAAAAGCAAAATTCATATCCAAATAAAAACTATAAATGTAACCCTAATGGCTGTAGTTTTCCATTGTGATGTGCTGCTGTAGTTTACATTGACCCTTCGAAGCAGCTTGAACTTGAGCCTCGGAGGCAGTTTGGATCCTCAAGAAGGTGCAATGTTGGCCATTTTTAGGATGCATATGCAAAATGATTCAAATGTGCAGTTGAATGTTTTCTCCAAGATGAATATGGCAGATTGGTAGGAATGAATCTCTGTTAATCTCACTCTGTTCCTGGAAACTTACTGCTGGCAAGAGAGAGTTTTGTTTTGCTTTGCTTCTGGATGTGCTACAATCAATTCCGGCCCATTCCATATGTAAAAGTGATTGTTTTTTTAGGTAAATAAGCTTGAGTGTCATTTTTTTCATTCAAAAACTAAGGTGCATAAGCTAAGATCAATGAGGCCTATGATCAATCTGTTCCAAAAAGAAATTCAAAACCTGGGCTAATTGATAGAAAACTTGACAGAAAGACTGAACCCAACATTTAGTGATAATATGGCATTTACAAGCAATATCAAAGGCATGTGGGGACACCAACTTAGGTAGCTCCAGCACATAGCACAAGGGGTAGAATACCTTTAACTAATTTTCATATCTATTTGTTTTTACCGTAAATCAATGGATTGTTGGCTGCTTGTATTTGGAAGGACCAGCTTCAGCTTTAGTCCAGGGGCCACTGCTAGTTCCATTTAGGGTATTATGACAGACAAATCTCTAAGCTCGCTGTCATATGGGAATGACACAGAATGAATTGCCCTCTTACTGTAGCACGTAAACCAGATGCTTCAGATGACTGAGTACTCTATCCTTGTATGACGAAAAAGGAGCATTCGAACCACAGCAGTATCTATGATAATAATAATAATAGTGTACGCAGCTTGTCAGGGGCCTTTTGGGAACCGTGGATATTTTAGTGGAAAAAATACTCATCACAGACCTTGTGTGTCTTTCTCTGTTATGCAATCTGACCATCTTGCCTCAAGAAGCTTCATCGCAGTCTTTGGAAGAGATGTCCGAGAACTAGCCGTTCAATTCCACTGAATGCCAAGCATCCAAATTAAGACTCAGATCTGCAGCCAAACAAAATGTAAAACGCTTGAAAATTCCACGACTGGAAACATCTCACATCTGTTTTTCTTGCTAGTATCATTAAATTACCCCCAAAAAGAAGTCAATGCCATTTTAAAAGGCTAGCAGAAGGTTTAGTATGGACATTACTAAAAAATATATAATAATAAATCCATCGACAGTCATCAGTGAATTAAGTGGTACTTTTTAGTTGCATTGTCTTTCCCTTTAAACAGGCGGTTATTATAGATTCTACATTTTAGAACTGCTTTTGAAATATACTTTATTTTATAAATCACTGATGTTTTAGTGATTCATTTTCATTTATGATGCATATTGCACACAAAACTGACAAGTTCTGGCTGAAAAGTCTAGTTGCAATTTAATTGCGTTCCTAAGCCTGGAAATGAAATTGTGTTTTTAATGCAATTAAAGCAATGAGTGCTATTGAGGAAAAAACGATCACTAGATTTGCCATTGGTTAGCAGGTCAGTGGCATCAGTTTAGTTTGAACCGCAGTCGCAAGTTAAAGTTAAAAGTTAAAATGCTTTTTTCTGTCCCCGAGTAAACCATAGTTCCCTATCGGTCAGTCACTACAACGTAGGTCATGACTGACCAATAGGAATCTCGCTAGAGAGGCCAATCTACTTCGAGTGAAACTAAAACAGGCCAATGCACATTGGCGTGCAATCATTTGCATCAGCTGCGCGGCCTCGTTAGCGCGGGTATTTAACAAGCAGCTGAGCGATTGCACAGTTAGCTTTTTGCTTTGGAGCCAAACACTTCGATGCCTCTACTGCAACAGTGGAAAACTTCTACAGGCTTTTTTTTTTTTTGGACTTCTTTCTTTTTCGGTGCTGGGCGTGACAGCACGGCAGAGTGAGCAGCCTCCTCTTATTAAGAGCAAACAAAAAAGCCGTTTTAACGGCTGGTAAGATCTCCCAGCGCACAGTCGGGTGCACATTCCCCTGTGATCGCTGAGGCTGCTCCCCTGCGTGCTTCAGCACCAGTGAGAGTAGTCCCTAAAAGAGCAAACACAGATAGTTCGCGTCTTTTTCAAGATGACGTTCTATATGGGTGTTTCTGGATGCGGTCGTTACCTGGGATCGCGGGATGGTCACGATCGCTGCCTTGTGTGTCTGGGCCTCGAACACGCACAGGCAGCGTTCGTGGATGAGTCATGTACCCATTGTGGGAAGATGACCATCTCGGAGCTGAGGTCGAGACTCTCGTTCCTGCAAAGGGGCGGAGTCCCCGTGCCTGCACCTCGGTCCAACCCCCCTTCGCGGGTTGCTTCCGGCAGTGACATGGGTGACCTGAGGATTACAGTGAGCGCGCTTCCTTCGGGGAACCAACCCCCTAGGAACCCTCACTCCTCTCATGCTCCGCAGCCAGTTCAGCTGCCAACGGAACGTGCCGGACCATCCTCGAGATGCGTACCGGTCGTTTCGTTCGGCGCTCCCCGCGATGACCAGATGTCGATCGCTGCATCGGCGGGTGGGTCAGACCGCTCCGCAGACGACGGCTCGGAGCCGCTGCCTCCTTCGGGTGTGCCAGCTGTGCCCGAGTCGGACCCGGAGATGATGGCCATGCTTTCCCGGGCCGCCAACAGGATCGGGCTCGTGTGGAACCCTCCACCATGTCCCGAGCCCTCGAGGCTGGATGATTGGTATCTCGGGGTGGCGCGCGCTGGTTCTCAGCAACCCACCCCAGTGCCTTTCTTCCCGGAGGTGCATGAGGAGCTCACGGGGACGTGGACGGCACCTTTCACTGCCAGAAACCGTCCCGGTGGCTCCTCCTCCCTCACCACCCTTGATGGCGGGGCAGCTAAGGGATACACGCGTATCCCGCCAGTGGAACGGGCCGTTGCTATGCAACTGTGCCCTAACTCCACTTGGCGTGGAGAACCGTGTCTTCCTTCGCGCGCCTGTAAGTACTCGTCAGACTTAACCGGCAAGGCTTACAAGGCCTGCGGGGAAGCTGCCTCAGCCATACACGCTATGGCGTTGTTGCAGGTTCATCAGGCTAAGGCACTGAAGGACCTGCACGAGGGTGGTCACGACCCGCAAGTTCTCCAAGAACTTCGTACCGCGACGGACCTCGCTCTTCGTGCGACGAAGGTTACCGCGCGGTCTGTGGGTCGTGCGATGTCCACTTTGGTGGTCCAGGAACGCCATCTCTGGCTGTGTCTGGCCGACATGAGGGAGACCGACAAGCTCAGGTTTCTTAACTCCCCCGTGTCCCCGACCGGCCTCTTCGGCGACGCGGTCGAGAACTTTGCCCAGCAGTTCTCGGCTGTACAGAAGCAGACTGAGGCCATCCGACACATCCTGCCACGGCGGTCAGCTGCTGCCTCCACCCCACCGCCTGCGGCTCCTCAGTCTGCTCGTCGCCGAGAGCGTCCTCCTGCGTCTGCCCCTGCTCCCGCGCCGCAGCAGCAGCCTCCACCTAAGCGGCGCCGTGGAGCCAGTCGCAGGCAGGGCGCCCCGCCCGTCCAGGCCCCCGCCAAGAAGGGCGGCAAAGCCAAGGGTAAGCGGCCCTAGGACAGGCGACCCGGAGATGGAAGGGACTGCTCTCCAGGAGACGATGACCGCATCGCTCCCTCCCCCGGAAGAGGGCCGGGTGGAAAATCTTTTGTTTCCTTTTGTTTGTGTTCCGCCGCTGGCCTTAAAACCAGCGGTACCCAAATTTTCAATAAAAGAGCAGTTTCTACCATCTCTGGGTCTGGAAGGGGACCCGGAGAGCAGTGGGGGGGACAGAATCCTCACCACTCTCATCCGCCTCCTCTATCGCCAGTGAGCAGCAGTGTGCAGTTCGAGAACGCCACCGAGCCGCCTCCTGCACCTCCTGCCCTGTGGAACCAGGTAAGTGCTGCACAGCGCACATAGACCCCGCTACGGGCCGCCTCCCAGAGAAAGCCCCCCGAGCCGCGTCCCTGTGTTCCACCTCGCTGCCCCACTCCGGGTACGCCTGCGGTCCCTTTGGTCCCGCTTGCACGGTCTCTGAGAGCCTGGTTAGCGCTCCCCAGTCCGTCTCGCTGGCTCATTCGGACCATCAGACTCGGCTATGCGATTCAGTTTGCCCGGCGTCCCCCCAAGTTTCGGGCCTTCCACTCCACTACAGTGAGACCAGCCGATGCCCATGTCTTGCGTGCGGAGATCGCAGTCCTGCTGGCGAAGGACGCGATAGAGCCGGTCCCTCCAGCCGATATGAGGTCAGGGCACTACAGTCCCTACTTCATTGTACCCAAGAAAGGTGGTGGGTTACGACCGATCTTGGATCTGCGAGTTTTGAATCGAAGCCTCCACAAGCTACGGTTCAAAATGCTCACGCAGAGACGCATTTTCGAATGCATCCGTCCCCAAGATTGGTTTGCAGCGATCGACCTGAAGGACGCGTACTTTCATGTCTCGATTCTTCCTCGACACAGGCCGTTCCTGCGCTTTGCGTTCGAGGGTCGAGCATATCAGTACAAAGTCCTACCCTTCGGGCTGTCCCTGTCCCCCCGTGTCTTTACGAAAGTCACGGAGGGGGCCCTTGTTCCCATGAGAGAACAGGGCGTTCGCATCCTCAACTATCTCGACGACTGGCTCATACTAGCACACTCTCGAGATCAGCTATGCGAACACAGGGACCTCGTGCTCAGGCACCTCAGCCAGTTGGGTCTTCATGTCAACTGGGAAAAGAGCAAACTCTCCCCTGTGCAGAGGATCTCTTTTCTCGGTATGGAGTTGGATTCGGTCGCTCAGACAGCGCACCTCACAGAGCAGCGTGCTCAGTCGGTGCTGAACTGCTTGAACACGTTCAAAGGACAGCGGTCCCACTGAAACTTTTTCAGAGGCTTCTGGGGCATATGGCAGCGGCAGCAGCGGTAACCCCGCTCGGCTTGCTTCATATGAGACCGCTTCAGCACTGGCTTCACGGCCGAGTCCCGAGATGGGCGTGGCATCACGGCACTCACCGGGTGGCAATCACACCGGCCTGCCGTCAGACCTTCAGCCCGTGGTCAGACCTTTCATTCCTTCGGGCAGGAGTCCCCTTGGAACAGGTCTCCAGGCATGCTGTGGTATTCACAGATGCCTCTGCCACCGGCTGGGGTGCTACGTACAACGGGCATGCAGTGTCAGGGGTGTGGACGGCTCCCCAACTGCATTGGCACATCAATTGCCTCGAGTTGCTAGCAGTACATCTCGCTCTGAGCCGCTTGAAAAGGCCGCTACGGGGCAGGGACGTACTGGTCCGCACGGACAACACTGCGACCGTTGCGTACATCAACCGACAAGGTGGTCTACGCTCCCGTCGCATGTCGCAACTCGCCCGCCATCTCCTCCTCTGGAGTCAGAAGCATCTGAGGTCGCTTCGAGCCATGTATGTCCCCGGTATGCTCAACCGTGTGGCCAACGAGCTATCACGAGCTGTGCTTCCGGGAGAGTGGCGACTCCACCCCCAGGTGGTTCAGCTGATCTGGAGAGAGTTCGGAGAGGCTCAGGTAGACCTGTTTGCCTCCTCAGAGACCTCCCACTGCCAGCTGTTTTACTCCCTGACCGAGGGAACACTCGGCACGGACGCACTGGCACACAGCTGGCCCCGGGGCCTCCGCAAATATGCGTTTCCCCCAGTGAGCCTACTTGCACAGACACTGTGCAAAGTCAGGGAGGACGAGGAGCAGGTCCTTCTGGTGGCTCCCTATTGGCCCACCCGGACTTGGTTCCCGGAACTCATGCTCCTCGCGACAGTCCCTCCCTGGACCATTCCTCTGAGGAAGGATCTTCTGACTCAGAGACGGGGCACCCTATGGCACCCGCGCCCAGACCTCTGGAAACTCCATGTCTGGTCCCTCGGGACGCGGAGGTTCTAGGTGACTTACCCCCAGAGGTACTTAACACCATCACTTCAGCACGGGCGCCGTCCACGAGACGTGTTTACGCCCTGAAGTGGAACCTCTTCGTCGAGTGGTGTTCTTCTCGCCGAGAAGACCCCCGAAGATGTTCGATAGGGTCTGTGCTTTCCTTCTTGCAGCAGGGGTTGGAGCGTAGACTGTCCCCTTCCACCCTCAAAGTACATGCTGCCGCTATTTCTGCTTATCATGACCACATAGATGGCAAAACAGTTGGAAAGCACGACCTGGTCGTCAGGTTTCTTAGGGGGGCGAGACGATTAAATCCTCCTCGACCCGCCCCTCCATACCCTCTTGGGATCTTTCGCTGGTGCTTCGAGCACTTCAGGATGTTCCCTTTGAGCCTCTGCAGTCAGTAGGCTTAAAGCTTCTTTCCATGAAGACTTTGCTGCTGGTTGCATTGGCCTCTGTCAAGAGGGTAGGAGACCTGCATGCATTTTCGGTCGACGAATCGTGCCTAGAGTTCGGGCCGGGTGACGGCCACGTGGTACTAAGACCCCGGCCTGGCTATGTGCCCAAGGTTCCTACCACTCCCTTCAAAGACCAGGTAGTGAACCTGCAAGCGCTGCCTTTGGAGGAGGCAGACCCAGCCCTGGCTTTGCTCTGTCCCGTTCGCGCTCTGCGTATGTACGTGGACAGAACTCAAAGCATCAGGACCTCAGATCAGCTCTTTGTCTGTTACGGAGGCCAGCAGAAGGGAAAGGCTGTCTCCAAGCAGAGGATGGCCCACTGGATAGTGGATGCCATCGCCTTGGCTTACCAAGCACAAGGCGTGCCCTGCCCACTCAGGTTGCATGCACACTCCACGAGAGGCATTGCATCCTCCTGGGCGCTGGCACGTGGCTCCTCGCTAACAGATATCTGTAGAGCTGCGGGCTGGGCGACACCTAACACGTTCGCTAGATATTATAGCCTACGTGTAGAGCCGGTCTCCTCCCGTGTTCTCACCCTAAACGGGTAGAAGCACTGAGAGGTCTGGCTCTGTCGGCTTGCTGCACCCTACTGTGCACCCTTATTGCTCCAGAGTAAAACCTGTCGAGTCCTGCAAAACCCCTCGGCCCGGACTTGGCGGAGCGTCCGGCGCCAGGCCCTTATCCGCTGAATCCTTGAGAACCGGTTCTGGGCTGGGTTCCATATGTGTGACCCTACGGGGATCCCATATGTGTATATATTCCACGGCTGCTCCTACCGGAAGCCCGTGTCTTTCCCTTGGGCTAAGTCACCCATTATTTCATATGCAGTACAGCCTTCGGGCTAGTCCATATGTATTTCCACATAACTCTTTGAAGAAGTGGCTTCCGCAGCGTTCCTTCCTAAACAGAAAGGGCACGCTTTCCCAGTGTTATCCAATATCTCACTGTATGGGTTTTCACGGAACAACAGTGTCAAACTCTCTGTGTAGGCCTCCTCCTATCGTCCTTCCAGGCAAGAAGGTGTAGAGGCTTGCATGGGGGCGCTGGATGGGGTGCAGCAGCTGTGGCGCTTTGGTAGGGATTCCTATTGGTCAGTCATGACCTACGTTGTAGTGACTGACCGATAGGGAACGTCTCGGTTACATATGGTAACCCTCGTTCCCTGAGGGAGGGAACGGAGACGTAGGTCCCGTCGCCACATCTGCTGCCGCCCGCTGGGGCCTTTTTTAGTTTCACTTGAAGTAGATTGGCCTCTCTAGCGAGATTCCTATTGGTCAGTCATGACCTACGTCTCCGTTCCCTCCCTCAGGGAACGAGGGTTACCATATGTAACCGAGACGATTTCCATTGTGATCCATTAAAACCATTGTAACAGTGGCTATATTCGCATAAAACATTTAATAAATAAATCAAGTTTTACTACCGTGTGTTCAAGAGAACAAATTTGTCACTTCCTTGGGAAAACCTAAAAAAAAAAGAAGATGCTGCAATTGGGGGAATCATTGCGGCTCTTTTTCTGTAAATCATAAATTACTTGTGCCTCAGAACGCAAAGATGAAATGCATTGTCATGTTATCTTGTGTTCAGAGATGGATGCCTGGTTTTTGGGAATGCAATCGTGCAAAATGGTACCCAATCAATTTGATGAAAGTTTAGAATGACCAAACCAACATTTGAGCTGGTTAGTCCAGTAATCCAATCACAACCTCTGTTGAGGCAAAGTCATGTGAGTTTTTTGTTGTGCATTATGTTATTTATTTGGTAAATGTTTTTCCATCGTAGTTTATGTGCACGTTTGGATAAACATCTTGTCGGATAAAAAAATATCATACACCGCAAATGAGTGGACTCGTTTTTCATGCACATTTTTAGAATTAATTCGGATGTTGGAGTTTCCATTCATCATTTGGGATGCAAAATCCCCAAATTTGCACAGAAATGTATGTTTTCTTGCACTACTAAACAATGTGTGTTGTTAAAAGCACAATACAAATCAATTTAACTTGTTGCATAATGTATGTTATTGAGACACATACAGTATAGTTTGGCAAGAATTATCCACCGCCACATCACCCAAAACATTTCTAAAGCATTTGTAATCGTGAAAGAGTTCCTGTTTATCTTGTTTATGAGGTTTAGTATGTTGAGCCTGAAGTCATTCTCAGGAACGTCTTGGGTGGTTGTGGTCAGGCTGATGTGATGGTGGTCCAGTCCAGCACATGATGGCTGATTTAGGACTGCTGGACCACAGGGCTGAGTGGCATGACGATACGTACCTTACAACGATAGGAATGTGTCAACCGAGATATCAAATGTTTATTTTTTATTTATTTTAAGTGCTTTTAGTTATTTAAAAATGTTAAATATCAAATATATGCATCTATTATTTACAGTCTTGGAAAACGAACCAGAAATATTGATTACAAATATATGCCAGCATTTTTTTATTTAATTTCCTGCAAAAATAACTATATAGTGATATATATGCAGTAGTGTCAAATTAGCCCTAGTTTAATATAAGATCTTGGTCATCATACCGCCCATCCCTACAATATCCAGTGTTTCAATCGAGTTCGGGAACCACTGGCGTTTGTTTGGTGTCTACTTTTAATTTACTCCCATATTCATATTTTTCTCAATAATACATTTTCCAAGGAAGGATTGGTCAAGGCACTGAGCTGTCAAAGTGCATCCATGATTCATTCATCCATCCAAAAGCACATCCCTGTGAAAAACATATGGCTTCCATGAATCCGTGTGACCTTCCCTTAGAGGTCAAGTGTATCTTTGCAGTCACGCTCATGTTTTTGTAATGTGTAAAGAGCTCAGTGAACTCTCAATTGTCCCGTTTCAATATTTCAGCATTCAAGGTTGTAACCTTGCTGTGACCTTTTATAATTTATCACAATCTCGTCCCCTCTCGCCATGCGCCCCTTTCATACCCATTTCTCCATGGAGAAAACTCAAAACACCATAAATAAGTCATATTGTATATATTTCTTGAGTTTTATAATGTTTTAACAAAGCAAGACGTGCAGTTCATATGGTGCATGCCACATTTCTTGGTCTACAGTATATATAGTTTGGAAGTTATATAATCTAATTAATTTGACATGGAGGAACTTCATCCCATAGGAAAGAAAAATCTCTCATCTCAGCAATGAGATCAGAAAGCAAACGGATGCTTTTGCCAAAGACCTCAATAATCTCACAATGTCTCTCAAACTGTGCTCAGGTTTGCTAAGATGCCAGCCTACAAAAGTCAGAGATCGCAATATTAACTCAAATATTTCTCATAAAAGTTTGAATGAATGATCATGCAATCATGTAATAGGAATAAAGTTTCATGGATGAATTTTCTTTTCAATGCAGTTACAATTCCTTGAAATATTATTAAGAAGCAAGTGCAATATAATAAAGATTTAATTTGTGATTATTGATTGCGATTATTTTTTAATGGAAATATTATTGCTTAAGTGTTGCTCTTTCATAACTCCAAAAGACTTTATGACGTTATCACACTGAAAAAAAAAAAGAAAAGAAAAGCTCTTTTATATTTTTGTATTGAAAAGTCATCAAATAAAAGCAAGTTTATGCTTAAAACAAGAAAATACCCCAATGGGGTCAGAAAAGTAATTTCAAATCGAAGGGACTTAAATACTTATAAAAAGTCACTTAATTTTCATATATATATATATATATATATTTATTTATTTATTTATTTATTTTTTCGGAAAACAAGACAACAAAAAAATGAGGAAGAACATATTTTTTGCAGTGCATTTGCAGTATTTGTTATTGACGAATCAACATTGTCTCAGATGTTTCTCCTAAAATTTCTTTGGATGCGTAAAAATAGACACAAATAATTAAATAGTTGAAGCACTATGTGAGAGATTACTGGGTATATTTTTCTGACAAGGAAAATCTGATAATCGAGATTAAAATAGTTCTGCTTATTTCTCATGAATGAGATCCAAACTGCAAATTTGTATGTAAATTACAAATGAAGAATTTGTCAGATTGAAGTGAATACAACTATTTACACAGGAATAGTTTTATGAACCATTTGCACAAATTTATTCTGCTTGTGTTTCATGAATGAGGCTCATTGCCATCTAGGAGGAAACAATCTTAAAAATGTTAAAGAAATCTTGTGGCTTATTTTTCCTTTCCAGTGGGGTTAAAACCATCTGCTCATGACAATCAGACACACTTGCTGATGTTAAATGTTAGTGGTATAACAATCTATCATGTCACCATGGCATGACATTATACCCGCCAAATGCAGGCAGATTTCATGTAACGCAGTCACTCCTACAAGCCACTTTAGCGGGTTAACTTTTATATATAATATATACATTTTTTTTTTTCAATTATAGTCTTTTTAAAAGGCTTCTGAAATAATAAACTGAGCAATGTAGTGTAGTGTTGTCAAAAATACAGCTAGTAACACACAAACCCGCCTCCACTCACTCACTCGTTTCATTTTCTCCGGATGAATATTGTTGCTGTTACAGGGCTTGAATTTCAGCGTGGGATTGTGTGTTGTGCAAACTTTTTCTCATTCACACAGATTTTGTCCTCGCCCCCAAAGTGCGGCACATAAAGCCTCTCAGTACTAAATTGAGTTCTTTTTCACAGCTTTTTGCGCTTAAACAGTCAAATACACACAAAATAATGTCAAAATGCCGGTCTTGAGGAGTATTCACGTAAACACAGTTATGTTTAAGTGAATGTAAAAAGTGTTAAATATAGAAATTTGTATTAATTACAACGAAATTTGTGAACCCGTAAAAGGTTCTATCTATGAAGCGCCTGACAGGAACCTTTATAGTTCTATATATAACCTTTTTTTATAAGTGCATATTTTTAGCTAAGCAGAATCATGCATTTTTCTAAATCCAAGCCTAATCAAGTCCAGCCCTGATGTAATATCAAATTTACCATTTAAAAAAAAAACCTGTTTGCAATATGTGCTAGGATAATAATATAAAAATTCACGCCATTTGAACTCTGTTTTGTTTTTGTCAGTGTATCGAACCGCGTCGTTGTTACACCCTTATTAAAGGTTGTTTCTCAGTCACAGACCGCAGTGGATGTGTGTGTTTTAAGCCTGGTTCACTGACTCAGACCTGAGCATCACAGTGTGTTTGGATCTGTCAGGGGTCTCTGTCAGGCCGAGGGGTTCGAGCTGTTGGCAGAAGCGGAAGGAACTGTGGCTGAAATCCCATATTTGTTCATGTTTATATAGAGGGTGACAGATCTGCTGTATGTCTGAGGAGTAACGTGTGTAAAACCCTTCATAGTCTTCAGGTCTAAGAGATCCCACTTAGGACCTCATTATAAACAACAGACTCATTTTATGTGCTTTTAATGGCAAAATAACCATCAAAATACAGTATATTCTTGAATAATTTTTTGTACCTGTTGTATTCAGTATACGAGCGTGTGGTGACACTGACATCATTCCCCATTATAAACTTTCTGATTACGCTATTAAAAATCATTGATACACGCTCACATCTCTGGCACTTAATCAAAAGGCCTTATTTAAGTTCATTTAACTATATCTTGTATGTTGTGTAATCAGAATGTGGATCTTTATTATTCTAGGGTGGACTTCACTAGAGTGGTAGAGTGGTTGAGTGGTTTCTTAATAAACACTGCAGGTCTTATTGTGAATGTTTCATGCATCAATGCATTCAGTGCATTTTTCATTATTTATAGATATAGGCCGACAGATAGATAGATAGATAGATAGATAGATAGATAGATAGATAGATAGATAGATAGATAGATAGATAGATAGATAGATAGATAGATAGATAGATAGATAGATAGATAGATAGATATCAGCAAATCAGCATATTAGAATGATTTCTAAATTGTAATAATATTTCACTATTTCACAAATATTACTGTTTTCCTTCATCATATGTCTGTAAATGCAGCTTTGGTGAGCATAAGAGACTTCTTTTAAAAACATAAATCTTGCAGACTCTTTTGAACAGTAGTGTAGATTGTACCGTTATGGTTTCATTAAAAACTTGTTATCTTGCGTGGTACATGTGTTCTGTGATATGATCTGAACATCAGGCCAGACTTCATTGAAGCACATTTCATTGGGCTTAGTTTCCCATCTCTCATCTCACCCATCAATGAACCGTCCCGTTCCCCCGGAGGTCCTCATGTCCGGAGGATCAATAAAGACCGTGTCCATTGTGTCCAGATGGGCTCAACAGGTGCTTGCTGAACGCGCATTATTGTGCTGACGCACTCATGAGGAATCACTGATCAATATTTTGACTGCACCTAACTAGGCACATCTCCAGGATAAAGTTTTTGCATTTTTATGTCTGTAATGTGATGCATTTCCGAATGAAATATAAGTTATTATGTTTTATGGAAACAAAACAATTGTATTCTTTAGAAAAGCATGCACTGAAATTTTCATGAGTGCAGATTGATTCACCTTTTTTTTTCTTCATGTTGTCGTCAGCAGATATTTGTGGTTCTGTGTATATAGCACATGTTGTGTTCCTGTGGTGGTCTCCTTGGAGTAATTCCATGTTTATTTTAGCTTCTTTAGAAATGATGATGTCACTTCCAGACGTTCAAGTGCTCCAGAGAGAGAGAGAGAGAGAGAGAGAGAGAGAGAGAGAGAGAGAGAAACTGAGTGAGGCGTTGCGTGAAAACATGATGCTTATTGTAGTTCTAGACTAAATGTGAGCATTTACTCATCTCACTAGCATAAAGATTCAGTATGCCTTCAAATAAATAAAAAGAAACACAAACTCAGAATATTACGCAAACCAGAAATAATTACATTTTAAAAAATACCAATGTGACCCTGGATCACAAAACCAGTCACAAGTTGCACGGGTATATTTGTGGCAATAGCCAACAATACATTATAGGATTTTTCTTTTATGCAAAAATCATTAGGATATTAAGTAAAGATCATGTTCCATGAAAATATTTTGTAAATTTACTACCGTAAATATATAAAACATTTATTTTTGTGAGTGAATGCAGCACAATCACGAACTTCATCTTCCTGTAGCTCAAACAGTAGTGCATCGGGGCTTGCAACGCCATGGTCATGGGTTCAATTCCCAGGGAAAGCAAGATAAGAATTTTTTTTTCCCAGGGAAAACTGATAAGAATGTCAATGTGTACCTTGAAATGCAATGTAAGTCGCTTTTGGATGCATAAATGTAAATAATTGGACAACTTTAAAGGCCATTTTCTAAATTTTTTATTTTTTTTTAAGCCTCAGATTTTCCAGATATTGTCCTATCCTAACATACATCAGTGGTATTTTTCAAGCATATTTATTCAGCTTTTGGATGATGTATAAATCTCAATTGCAAACAATTTACCCATGTGACTGGTTTTGTGGTCCAGGGTCACAAATATACTTTATGTATTTAACCTCACTTTATTAACCAATGTCCTCGCTGCTGACATTCCTTGATCCAATTCAATCACACCAATAAGAAAACAATTACTTTAATGGACATCACATTTGCGTTTAATTATTTGAGTTCCCTTTCAAGGGAACTTCCGCTGCGTCGAGAATCGACACTATGGGGAATGCCCTTAGCATGACGCGTCTGAAGCATGAATAGAACTAGTCCAATCTTGATTGCTGCTGCGTGATGACGTCAGCCGTGACGTCGCATGTGACGGTGAGCGGAAGCTATAAAAGGAGACCGGAATATAGCAGCGGTAGCTTTCTGTCCTTCAGCAAGCGTTATATGTGAAAACTGTCTGTCTTATTTGGTGTTCTTTGTTCGGTATCAGAAAGGTAATTGTGATGGAGAAGAAGTTCAGGCAGTGTGCGTCCCCTTGCCCACGCTTTCTAAGCGAGGGTGACACACACTTGCTCTGTGTTATGTGTTTGGGAGTGGAGCATGCACAAGCAGCGTTCGAGGGCGCTGCTTGTGTAAACTGTGAAAAGTTGCCCCTTAGAACGCTCCGCTCCCGCCTGAGCCTGTTCGATGAATCAGGCCAGGCTCGCGCTCCCCATGGATCAGGTCCCGCGTTTGTCGAGGCATCGCGGCGCTTGCCTTCATGGGGATCGCAAACGGATCTGGTTGATAGTGTTGAGACGGCCGCGGCCCTTTCCCAACACTCATCAACCAGTTCTCATGATCCCGCTCACGGCTCAGGAGCCCGCTCTGCGGCTTCTCCTGACCATAGAGAGGATTCGATGTTGCAATTATCTGAATCCGAGGATTTAGATATTGTTAACATCGAGGCAGGAGAATGTGAAAATCCATCACCACATTCTCCTGCCTTTGAGGAGCTGCTGGAGGTTGTAACTAGGGCTGTGGCCAAATTAAATATCGATTGGCCCCCTGAGACGCAGGAAGCGACTAAGAAAAGTAAACTGGATGAGCGCTTCCTGCAAGCCCGGTTACAGCCTTCACGCCGGAGTCCCCCGTTTTTCACTGATCTCCACACCGAGGTGTCGAGATCGTGGAATAAGCCCTTCTCCTCTCGACTTTCCAGCCCCGATGTTCATTTATATTCCACTATATTGGGGTCGAGAGAGAAGGGCTACGGGACGATGCCTCGGGTCGAAGAGTCATTTGCCAGTCATCTCTCGCCCGATGCTGCATCGTCTCCGAGAGCTCCGGCGCTTCCCTCCAAGCCCTGCCGTACCACTTCGGCTTTGGTTGGGAAGGCATATATGGCGGCAGGTCAGGCTGGTGCATGCCTGCATACAATGGGGCTTTTGCAGGCATACCACGCCGACCTCCTCAAAGAGGTGGACGACAGTGGGGAGGTCGCCCTCGACGATATTCGAGAAATGCGTAGAGCGGTTGACTTGTCTCTCCGTGCTACTAAAGAGACGGCCCGCGCCATCGGCCGCTCTATGGCAGCATTGGTAGCTACGGAGAGACATTTGTGGCTGAATCTATCGGGGGTCGGGGATAAAGACAGGGCTTTCCTCCTCGATGCCCCGATTTCGCCTACTGGCCTCTTCGGCGACGCAGTCAATACTGTCGTCGAGAGGTTTCAGGAATCGAAGCGTCATTCAGCCGCACTTAAACACCTTATCCCCCGCCGTTGTCCTAAGCCTCATGGGTCTGCTGCCAGGGGGCAGTCCCATGAGGCAGCCGCCAGCTCCTCACACCTGCACCAGCAGAAGGAGAGTGTTGCTTTTCGTGCTCCCCCGAAGAAGGTCTGGGGCCAGGGGCAACACTCTCAACCGAAGTCTTCCAAACCGAAGGCAGATCTGAGGACTGTCATTCAGGCTAGGAAGGCTTCGGCAAAGAGGTCCTGATGCATTGCGCAGGCCTCTGAGGGTGGTCCCCTCCGTGATCAAGCAACAACAGCTCGCTCCTTCACGGAGCCCTCAGGAAATCGATGTATGCTTCCCGCCGCTACGTGCGCCTCGGGACGCATCGGTTTCCAGCGAACACATAGTGCAGTGTCCGCCCGTAAAATTGGCGGCTCCACGTATTGTGTTCCCTCTCATGAGGTCTGCAGAAAAATTAAATCGGTTAGTTCCTGCCAGTCAAATGCTTCAGGTCACCGATATCTCGATTGTACGACCGGAGGTCAGCCCCGAGAGGCTGATCCACCTAGCAGATTATTTAGACACCTGGAAGGGTCTTCAAAATATATCTCAATGGGTCCTGCTCACAGTAGAAAAGGGGTACAGAATTCAGTTCGAATATCGTCCACCTCGGTTCAGTGGTGTGGTTCACACGCTGGTCAAACCAGAGCAGGGTCAGGTCATGGAACAGGAAGTCCCTCTTGGCAAAGGAGGCCATAGAACGTGTTCCTCCTCAAGATTGGGAAACCGGGTTCTACAGCCGGTACTTCATAGTTCCCAAGAAGGATGGGGGGTTGCGCCCTATTATAGATCTCAGGGTATTAAATCGGTCTCTGAGGAGATACAAGTTCAAAATGTTGACTATACCTCTAATCGTGAGTCAAATCAGATCCGAGGACTGGTTTGTCACCATAGATCTAAAGGATGCTTACTTCCATATCTCCATCCTTCCTCAACACAGGAAGTTCCTAAGATTCGCTTTCGGGGGACTAGCGTATCAATACAGGGTTCTTCCGTTCGGCCTAGCACTGTCCCCTCGCACCTTCATGAAGTGCATGGATGCTGCTCTTGCTCCTTTGAGACTTCAAGGCATTCGCATCCTCAACTACATCGACGACTGGCTAATATTAGCACAGTCGCTGGAGTTGGCGGTTCAACATCGAGATGTCGTTCTGCAGCACTTGAGGTGCTTGGGGTTAAGGCTCAATATCAAGAAGAGTTCGTTAATTCCTCTACAGAGAATAAGTTTTCTGGGGGTGGTTTGGGACTCAGTCACGATGCGGGCACAGTTGTCTCCCGCTCGTATAGACTCTATCCTGACCACAGTAATGAGTCTCAGGTTAGGCCAGGCTGTCACTGTCAAACACTTCCAAAGGGTTCTGGGTCTTCTTGCAGCAGCCTCCAACGTTATTCCTTTTGGCCTGCTGTATATGAGGGCCCTGCAGTGGTGGCTCAGGACCAGAGGGTTTTCCCCGAGGGGGAACCCTTTTCGCACGATCAAGGTAACGCGCAGATGCCTTCGTTCCCTGGTCATGTGGAAGAAACCGTGGTTCCTGTCCCTGGGTCCTGTGTTTGGAGCACCGTGTCAGAGAAAATTTTTGACCACGGATGCGTCCCTCACAGGCTGGGGTGCGGTAATGGAAGGCCGCTACACCAGGGGTCTTTGGAGGGACCATCATCTTTCTTGGCATATCAACTGCCTGGAGATGATGGCAGTGTTTCTGGCTCTCAGGCATTTCCTCCCGGACCTCAGAGGCCATCATGTTCTAGTACGAACAGACAACATGTCGGTGGTCTCATATTTAAATCGCCAGGGGGGCTTGAGGTCGCGCCCTCTGTGCAGACTGGCGCATCAAGTTCTCCTATGGTCCCAGGGGAAGCTTCTGTCTATCAGAGCAATGTTTATCCCCGGGGACAGCAATTTGGGAGCAGACATTCTGTCGAGGCAGGGGCTGAGGCCCGGGGAGTGGAGACTCCACCCCGAGACGGTGGAGCTAATATGGAAGGAGTTCGGTCAGGCGGAGGTGGACCTATTTGCCTCCCGAGAGAGTTCTCACTGCCCGCTTTGGTACTCCCTTACTCATCCAGCTCCCCTAGGGCTGGATGCCATGGTGCAGACGTGGCCGAGGCTACGTCTGTACGCCTTTCCCCCAATCGCTCTGCTCCCAGGGGTTCTAGAGAGGGTCCGGCGGTACGGGATCAGCTTACTTCTAGTAGCCCCGTACTGGCCGGCCCGAGTATGGTTCTCGGACATCATGGTCCTCCTAGCAGGCCCTCCGTGGCAAGTTCCTATCAGGAGGGACCTCCTTTCTCAGGCAGAGGGCACAATATTTCACCCTCGTCCAGAACTATGGAAACTGTGGGTCTGGCCCCTGAGGGGGACCAGCTCATGAGTGCAGGTCTCTCAACCGAGGTTGTTGAGACCATCCTAAAATCTAGAGCCCCCTCCACAAGGAAACTGTATGCTTTGAAGTGGAATGTGTTCTCTCTATGGTTTAGAGATCACTCGTTGGACCCAGTTAACTGCCCAGTGGCTTCAGTGCTGGAGTTCCTCCAGAACCGCTTCTCTCCCCGTCCACGCTTAAGGTCTATGTGGCGGCCTTCCACACGCCTTTAGGGGTGGGCACTTTGGGGAGACACCCACTTATTGTTCGTTTCCTTCGTGGAGCAAGGAGGATGAGGCCTGTCATCCAGTCCAGAGTCCCTCCTTGGGACTTGTCAGTGGTTCTTGAAGGGTTATCCCTGGCGCCCTTCGAACCTCTGGGTGAGGTGGCGGAGAAGTTTATGTCTTTTAAGGTAGCATTCCTGCTTGCCATTACGTCCCTAAAAAGAGTTGGGGACTTGCAGGCTCTATCGGTCGCTCCTTCTTGCCTCGAGTTCGCTCCTGGAAGAGTAAAAACTATTCTCCACCCTAGACCGGGCTATGTCCCTAAGGTGCCCTCAAATATGGCACGGTCTATAATTCTCAAGGCCTTCCATCCTCCACCGCATGTGTCGGATGAGCAAGCTAAGCTTCATTTACTGTGCCCGGTCCGAGCCTTGGAGGTCTATATGCATAGGACCTCAGCTTGGAGAAGGTCGGACCAGCTACTTGTGTGTTTTAGGGCACCCAAGAAGGGTTTTCCTGCTTCCAAGCAGACTATAAGTAGGTGGATTATAGAGGCTATTTCGGCGGCTTACGAGGTGCGAAACTTGCCTTCACCTCTTCTGCTTAGGGCCCACTCCACGAGAGGAGTGGCTTCCTCTAAAGCCCTTCTGGCGGGTGTTTCCCTTCAAGAGGTCTGTGATGCCGCAGGCTGGGCCTCCCCTCACACTTTTATAGACATTACAGTCTTGATCTGCCCTCTACACCAGGTTCACAGGTTCTCTCGTCTTGAGTGTGCCAGTTTGCTTCACACCAGGGCGTGCTCTCTTAGTGTGGCACAGTGGGTATTTCGTTCCCCATAGTGTCGATTCTCGACGCAGCGGAAGTTCCCTTGAAAGGGAACGTCTCGGGTTACGTCTGTAACCCTCGTTCCCTGAGTAGGGAACGAACGCTGCGTCCCTCGGCCACACTCTTCGCGCCCCTGAGACGACTTGCTTCGGACTTTTTGAAAGCTACCGCTGCTATGTTCCGGTCTCCTTTTATAGGTTCCGCTCACCGTCACGTGCGACGTCACGGCTGACGTCATCACGCAGCACCAATCAAGATTGGACTAGTTCTATTCATGCTTCAGACGCGTCATGCTAAGGGCATTCCCCATAGTGTCGATTCTCGACGCAGCGTTCGTTCCCTACTCAGGGAACGAGGGTTACAGACGTAACCCGAGACGTTTTTCTTGCTAAAGTAAGACTGTTGAGCTGTCTTGTCCTGCGTCCTATTCTGCACTCCAGAATTTCAGTAGCTGACAGGTGTTTGAGCTGCACCCTACTGTACAGACGGGAATATGATTTCCTTCAGGCTTATTCATTTCACTTTTGGTGTGCCTTTACATTTGACAAAAATATGTTTTTTGTTATTAAAAAAACAAGCAGGCAAGCCCAGCCCAGTTGAGAAAAAGTACTGCAATAGTAACGGAACACATTACTTTCCATAAAAAGTAACTAAGTAATGCAATACTATTGTAAAGCATAACTAACTTTCCCCAACACTGCTTAAATCTGATATTAATATTAATCAGGCATGTGTGTCGAATGAACTTGAAGTTCACGAGATTATGCAGCGATCTTGACTTCAGAGAGTATTTCTACATTTAAGTTGTATAGGATTTTGACATCCTCATTCCCTTCCAGATCAATGATATTTTAGTATTATTTATATACTATATTTAATTTTTATTTTGTATTATTCATTTGAATTTATTTCAAGTTTGAAAAAGGGTCATTTAAAAGAAATCTTAGTTTTTGTTTATTTAGCTTTAATTTTTTTTAACTTATTTAAGTGTTTCATAATATTTTTTTTTCTATTGTAATAATTATATTCGGGCCCACCGGTGGGCCCAAATCCATTACATTTTTAAAACAGTATATGACAAAATATCAAAATATGACACACAGGCCGTAATTTATCAATTTGCAACAAGAATATTTTCATACTCCTAAGGCGTGTTTAGACCTTTATTTTGAAATAGTGATGAACATGAAAAATCATGAAAGAAGGTTAGAAACCTCAGTTTGTTTTCATGCCAAGAGTTCAAAAGATAGCAACCATTCAATTATTTTAGAAAAAAAGGTCTGATCGTTTTTTAAATATAAAGAAAAAAATTATAGATTCACCATTTGTAATGTGACAGGAAGCTATAACGCACATACTTGTAATTTTTATGTGTTTCTTAGAGGTTGAATTCATATCAGAATCTGCCAAACTTCTCATATTACTTCTGAATAGGATGTCTACTTCATAAATTGTATGAAAATTGTGGAAATAATGGTTATGATCACTCAAAACACATATGGAAATGGAGGCGCCCTTATATGGGCAGTAATGGGGTCTGGTTGTAACCTAGTGAAACAGTTTGGTACTGCGCCCAAACAAAATCTTACTGAAAGCTCATTTTTTGAGATATCAACCTAAAATTTGAAACAACTTGTTCAGATTTTTGGCCTTGATTTTTTTTTTTTTTTTTTTCAGTTTTAGAGTCACCCAGGTTTTGAAAATATATATTTTATATAAAATATGAATAATTAATTTTTTTACATTGTACATTTTCATAAACTCAAACTTCTATAACTTTTTTTCTGTTTCACTTTCTTAATTTATTACACTTCTACAAAAATCTGCCAAATGTCTTCTTTAAAACTAGACCAATCTTGCGTCTATATTCCAAAGCATTCTTGAATTACAACCATTTAAGTTCGAAATGTGCATTTTCATGTATATTCAAAAAATGGGGGTGACAGTTAACAGGTTAAAAAATTCAGCTTAATTTCAATTACTGAGAATACTGAAAATAACTTTTAATAGTTTTAGCTTTACTTTACAATTACACAGTTCCAGATCCTTAATGGAAAAATAGGGTAATGCTGTTATCATGCAGGTGTGGGCAATTTGGGTTCATTTGGTGAACATGACATAATCGGCAAACAATGGTAAAAACACAATCTAGCCTTTATGACTTAACTTTTGTATATAGCGGGCCTGAATCATGGAATATAAAATATGTTATTGGCTCATGCTGGCCAGTGAACAATCTCACAAATATTTAAAAATGTTCACAAATTTTCCATTACTTTTGATTAAAGCATAAAAGCACAAAACCTATGAGGGAGATACCTATTAAATATGCTAGTTAAACTTATGAAAAATAACAAATGTTGCATGAAATGTAGCTAATTTTAACACATTTCTCTTGTCACTTCAAAACTGAGATCATTTAGATAATTTGACATTCATCTGTTTATTGTACCAAAGGGGTTGAAAAGTAAGAGGCATTCATGACTCTCAATTATAAAAATGCTTTATTATAATTTAACTTAAGGCATTTAAATGATTCTATTTAGATGCTTTTATCCAAAGAGTCTTAGAATATTTGGAATATACAATTCCAGGTTTTTAGACAGGAAACAAGCCAGAGAAGCGGAGAAATGCGTAGAAGAGATTTCTTTCTTAACATTCAAGTTGAGCTTCCAGTTCTATTTGTGGAAAGTAAAGTGTCATTTAGACTGTAAAGATTTTTTAGCAAAACACTTCATGCACTGTCATGTAAAATATCAGCGTGCATTTAGATTGAGTCTTGAATGCAGTTAACACTAGCAAAATAACCATAGAGATAAGAACAAACCCAGATTGTCATTTAAGCGACATGGAAACATTCAGTAATGGTAAAATGGAGAGAGGTTGATGTGATCATTGTGATGTGTGCGGCTGGTTGACCAGAATCTAGTGGTTGTTGATGTTGTATCAGTTATAATGTCATTTTTAGAGGCATCTTTAGGCTGCTGTTCAGACAAATATACAAACGACACATCTGAAGATTTAATCTGTTAAACGTAATTTCCAACCTTTCTTTCTGCTAGAACTGGAAGTGAAAGTGTTTCAAGCCTGCAGTTGATAATAGTGTTACATCAGTCAATAAATCCGGCTTTCTGACATTTTCACCTGAGGTGAAACATGCTTTTTGTGTTTACTCAGCTGTTATACCTACAGACAGTCTTAGTATCTTCTATCCTTGCTGAAAAAACTCCCTATCTTAAACCAGACTAGGCTGTTTGGCTGATCTTAGATGGGCTTCCTGCCTGGCAATAGCTGGTTTAACACAAGCTGCTTGTAGAGGGGTTTTGGCCACTTCTTTAGATGGTCAGGATGCTGACCAACCAGCTAAACCCAGCTGATCACCAGCTTTGCCAGGCTGAGAGACCAACTTGACCAGCTTAAACCAGCTACATTCACCCTAAACCAGCTAAGACCTGCCAGACCAGTTTGTTTATCATGCATGGGTATCAACTGAAACATGTTTGGGTAGTTGGATTTTAAAGATTTAACAATAAAAAAAAAAATCTGTATTTTGACCTTTTGCATAGAAATGTTAAAGTTTGCATGTTATTTGCAAACATTTTTAACTTCTGTAATCTGTGTTTCTGTTCATTAGAAAATAATACAACAATATTCATTCATTCATTCATGTGCTAAAAATAAAGTAAAAACAGTAAAATTGTGAAATATTATAGTTTTATATTGTCATTTATTTTAATATGTAATTTATTCCTGTGATCAAAGCTGAATTTTCAGAATCATTACTCCAGTCTTCAGTCTCACATGATCCTTCAGAAATCAGTCTAATATGAGGATTTGCTGCTCAAGAAACATTATTATCATCAATGATGAAAACAGTTCAAATGTGATGCATTTTATTCAGGACTCTTGATGAATAGAAAGTTCAAAAGAGCAGCATTTATTGAAAATATAAATCATTATTTATAATAATTAAAAGGGTAGTATACATACTTGAGTTGATGTTTTGTTATCTAACGCAGTGTTATTCAGATGTTTTTAAGTGTGACATAGTTTCTGTTTTTTAGTCCATCCTCTTTATGTTTCTGTGCATACTCCATCTCCGTATAGCGCACTTGGATTAAAATTGCAGAATTATTAAAGATTCTCTTTGCTTTTATGTCTCTGTATAATCTTACACCACACTTGAACTTGTACGTATAGGGGTATGTTCTCGCTCCAGGGAGAAGAGAGTATGGGTAATATATGCTGAGTGTGTAGGCATCTCAACACCTCAAAGCAGTAGGAGGGAAGAACAGAGAGAGAGAGAGAGAGAGAGAGAGAGAGAATGTGTATGGGTTCGTGAAAAGGCTATTTAAGGGCAGTCCTTGCAATTCAGAATTCACAGCGCTCTGACTGAAGTCTCTCATATTAAAGACGTGTAGTGCTTTCATCCTCTCTCTCTCCTTCTCACACACTTCAGCCCAGAGGCTCGGCGGGCAGAGGGGTGTGTGGAATACATCACGGACGCTCTCAGATCTTCCAGCACGTGGAGACACGGAGACAGACAGAAGCTGGAGGTCTCGCATCTCGTCGCCAGGTTCCACTCGCCTCTTCTACTCCTCATTTACTCAGTGGACGCTTGATTCATCACCACAGGTATCTTTATCCTCTTATCTTATGGATCTTTTTTTTGATGTTGAACTTTCCATTCACTGTTACTGAATCCGAGGAGATTTTCTCTTTCCTTGCTTAGGAGATTGTTGAGCTCTTAATTATGCCTCTTTTTGACAACTTTGTCTCAGATGCTGCTCTTAAATATTCTTGTAAAATAGATTGAAATGAGTCAGCTGTTAGATTTTCATTTATATTGCAATAAACATACTGACTTTTGACTGTAGACATTGATTTCTTGACAATTCAAGAGACATTAAGATCTCTGACACTAAATGGTTGAGCAAACGGAGTCTCCTGCTTCTCTTATAATCTCATCACCGTCTTTGAGAAACAATTGAGACATTAAAGAGATCTCATTTTTATTGTATTTCTATATGTGTTGGAACATATTTCTCAGAGTTCTTTTGAAGTATCTACTTTGTCTCAGATGTTTCTCTTAAAAATTCTCATAAAAATAGATAGAGATGAGTCAGCTGATATCATGCAAAGTTCATATTGAAATAGTTTTGATTGAATATGTTGATTTCTTGACAAGACTGAGTGCAGTATGAGACAAAAAGATTTTGGAAATTAAAGGAGACTAATTTTTCTCTCCATATAATCTCATTAATGTCTTGGAGAAACAATTGAGACATTTAAGAGATCTCATTTTTATTTTCTTTCATGGTGGAGTCTAAAGGAACATTTTATTTCTCAGAGGAGATTCAGGTGTTCTTGTTTTTTTTTAAAGTATCAGCTCTGTCTCAGATGTTTCTTTTAAAAATCCCAGTATAAGTAGATATAAATGAGTCAGCTGTTATCATGCAGGGTTCATATTGAGAAACAGACTGACTTTTGGTCTCAGATATTGATTTCTTGACAAGACTGAGCGCAGTATGAGACATTACGATTTTTGAAACTATGGGAGAAGCAGGAGACTCCTTTTGCTCTCCATTTAATCTCATTTCTGTATAGGAGAAACAATTGTGACATTAAAGATACTTGTCTAGAGGTTGTTTTTTCACAGCTGTGGAGATTCAGTTAAGTTCTGGTTATTTTAAGAATCAACATTGTCTCAGATGTTTCTCCTCAAATTATTTTTGAAAAATGAAAATGAGACCCAACTGAGACAAAAATGTTATAGACAGTAGAAGAGCAGTGCATATTGAGTTCATATTGAGATTTATGACATTTTATTTCGGCAAATCTGAATATACATTCCTGGTCCTATTGAGAATGATCAGTGCACATTATTTAAAAAAATATGTATGCATGTATGAATTATTTTTTTGTATGTATTTTTTTAATAATGTGCACTGCACCTTGGTTTCATAGTGACTTTAAGGCATCGTCCTCATGCAGTGAGCATGTACAGATGTGTGTTTTATGACAGACTGATGAAAGGCTGAAACCAGTGCTCTTGTCTTACTTTAATATCACCTGGCAAAAGGCACATACTATATTCATCTGTCAGTCTGTGCATTTCTATGACTTGAGTGCTCATGAAAATGACATCCTCCTTTGGAAACAGGAGAATGATCTGTAGTGCAGTTGGGAAAAAGTTGTTGCTGTGTGTGCGTGCGTGTGTGTGTGTGTGTGCTCTTGTTTTTGTGATTTGTGAGGACACACATGTGTATAATGACATGGGTATTACTCTGGTATTACAACTTGAACGTGATTTATGAGGACATTTCCTGAGATATTTCATATTTCATATTTCCAAAATAAGTACTCTAAAAAGTATGCTGAAGTGTACCTTTTCACAAGGGACAGTAAGGCAACTCGCTAGGTTTTGGAACAGAGCCTTTATCATTTGTTTGACACAGCACAAGCTTTTATTTGAGGAAAATGCACCATTTTTGGAAAGTGGAATGTAGAGACATTTTTGATGACACTCAGTGGCCCTGTAAATGACGTTTTGACTTCTACTGCACTATTAACAGAACGTGTGGCCTTTTTGTGGTATTGAAGTGATAACTCAGCCTGATAATGCAGAGTGAATTGCTGCAGTTCATTTGGATGTTCTGAAGCTCATGCTAAAAACCATATGGTGTTTTTTTTCCACCCTGGCAGTTTTATCTGTAGGTTTATGGAAGTGCATCAGGTGAGCACAGTAGGACGTTTGAGGTGAGCTTTTTAGGTTTAAGACCTGGGGAAAGAGTCAAGCCACTGAAATGAAAGGGCATAAATTGTCAGAGGTCAGCGGCAGATGGGGTTTATGATTCCTCAGCTATGTGTGCTTCCTCCTGTGATGGTGTGGAAGGAATGATTGAAACAGAGAGAAAGAGAGAGTGGAAGGGGTCTGTCAGGACAGCTGGAGTGAGATCGACCCACGGCCTCAGGGCTTCACTTAAGTAAGAGAAAAAGAACGTTGTTTGAGTGTGAAATTTGAGGTTTTATTTTGGTGGGCCAATCTGCCATTCATGTGATAGTGGCCAATTCCAATTCCTTTAGTCCAGATTGCTTATGAATAGATTGTCAGAGTGTGAAGAATATACAGAAATGAGAATGAATGTGTCATGCAGTGTATATTAGTACTATAATATTATAATATATTTGTGTATTCATATTTTGCATCAGCTTTTTTATATATATTTTCAGTTTTCAATGATATATATATATATGTGTGTGTGTGTGTGTGTGTGTGTGTAATTACATATAATTATATATATAGCTTTTTTTAAATCAGTTACTAATGTGTGTAATTATATATATATATATATATATATATATATATATATATAGCTTTCATTTTATTTTTATTTCAGTTAGTAATTTTGGAACAATCTGCCATTGATGTGGCCAATTAATTATTCCAGGTTGCTTATGAAAGTGAAAATATAGAGAAATCATAACTTTGTGAAAATGAGAATGAATGTGTCATAAGGTGTTATTTTAGTATTGTTATACTGTAGTATTTATTAATATTTTGAATTAAACTTCAGATCATATAATTTATAAAATGTATAATATGCATATATATCTTTGATTTTATCGTTACATTTTATTTGGACTTTTGTACTTCATTCAACTCATTCATCTCTAATTCTTAATTTCTTAAAGGGATAGTTCACGCAAAAATGAAAATTAGCCCACGATTTACTCACCCTGAAGCCATCCTAGGTGTATATGACAATCTTCTTTCAGACGAATACAATCGGGGATATTTTAAAAAAAATGTCCTGGCTCTTCCAAGCTTTATAATGGCAGTGAATGGGTATATTTTTTGGAAGTCCATCAAAGCACATCCATCCATGATAAAAGTTATCCACACGGCTCCAGGGGTTAATAAAGGCCTTCTGAAGTGAAGTGATGCATTCATGTAAGAAAAATATCCATATTTAAATCTTTATCGACTAAAATAATTAGCTACTGGCAGACGGCCTACGCAAAAAATATCTCATTAGAGTGTTATACACTATTCTAGGTTATTACGTGAGAATTTTTTTTGTCCAATAATTAGAATCTCTGTTTTTTCAGAGTCAAGTAGTAGGAAATTACTAGTCGTCCAGTTTTTTATATCAGCATTCCGTTGATTTTGTGAATTGGTAAGTTTCGTCAGGGCGTGTAGAAATATAGAGCTGAGCATCATCAGCATAACAGTTAATACTAATGCTATGCTTCGTAATGATATCTCCCAAGGGTAGCATGTACGGAGTGAACAGCAACGATCCTAGTACTGAGCCTTGTGGTGCGCCATACTGAACTTGTTATCGATAAGACATCTCTTCATTTACTGCTAGAAACTGATAACGGTCAGATAAGTATGATTTAAACCATGCTAATGCAATTCCAATACTGCCAACATAATTGTCGAGTCTATTTAAAAGAATGTTGTGGTCAATAGTATCAAATGCAGCACTAAGATCGAGTAACACTAATCGAGATACAACCACGACCAGATGATAAGATACTAGAAGGACAGCATTTACTGCACATTGCCAAAGCGAAGATGTTTTAACTTTTAAGACAGAAGTATTAATCTTTTTCATTTGTTATACGTTGCATTGTTTAATACAGTGTTATGTGCCGTATGCTCTAGTTGTATAAAGCACATTTCACAAAAGCAGTAGGTCATGTGGTTATTCCATACATGCGAAAACGTTACATACTTTCCACCTGATTTATGCTGCATTCAGTGTATTAGTGTGTTGTTCTGAACATTGAGGATGTCAACAAGTCTTTCCTTCTGATGTTAACATGCAAACTAAAGAAATCTAATCTAATGTCCAAGTGAAAAATTTTATTTTTAGTCAAGTACATCCAGGTGTTGTTGAATAAAATGAACGTCAACGTTGATCTGGACCAGACAGCTGCGTTCCAAACCAGTTATACGGTATGTTCCAGGGTCTGTGTTCCCATGGGTAATCTTTGATATAAGCGCCTACTTCTCATAAATCTCAGTGAGTCTAGACAGACAGGTCTAGGTTACATGTGGACCTGTAGTGCAGATGGCCTGGTGCTGATGGATCACTTCCAGGTTCTTTTGTTTTTTATGAGAATCACTCATTTGATTTGGTGAGCGGCCACTGAAGACAAGGGAATTCATGTCTGGCGTATACGTTCCACCATGAAACTTCTCACTTACTTAAGGGAACGTGTCACGTAGGGGCAGTTCTCTGATGGTATCCTCATTACGGTCAGTGTTCTGGAGGTATTCAGCAGTTCAGTGAAATTGGAGATTTCTGGAGGGCGGCTTAATGAGGAAAGCATTGATTCGCAGGACAATAAAATATCTTTCCATCCAAAATTATTCAGATATAACAAAGCTTGTCACATGCTACCGTATCACAGTTATCAGTTACGTATCAAGCAATATCTTATATAATTATATATATGTGCTTCAGTTGGGATTTTCCTAGTTTTGCCTTTCAGAGTATGAAATGCATTATGGCTTTGGACAGCTTTTCTGAGTACAAAATGCATTAAAGTGTAACTGTATTTTGTCATGCATTTGGTGTCACATAATTCATTCAGTCCACAAAATTTGTTACGCTTGGCCACCCATACAAAAGAGCTTAGCATCAACCTCTCACTCCCATGAAGCACTGCAAATGAGTTGAGTCTACCTTTACTCTCTAACTGTTTAAGTAAATGTCTAAACTTAAAATATATTGTTTTAATAAGGCACTATAAGTCAGTAGTTTTATATTGTACTTTTTTTTTTGATAACATAATTTATAATGCCTCATGAGATGAGTTGTTCATTCACCCCTGGAGGGTTGTGCCCCTCCTGTGCATTTTATTTATTTATTGTAGTTTATTCACACTTAAAATAATTTAAGAACACCTCCATTTGTGTTTTTTTTTTTTTTTTTTTTTTTTTTGCTTCAAATTAACATTAGTCCTAGTCATTCATTTTGGCGTGGTTCATGGCTTAAAACTATTTTGTTTTGTGAAAAAATTAAACATTAAAAATTCTTCCCAAAATTGTAATTGAGAACTACTTCTGGAACTAAGGTTAATAAAAAAGTAAATAAATTGGCAGTCATTCTTGCTTTATATTTAGAAGCTGATAACTACCTCATGAATATTTGGTTGCACAATCCCCTACCCTAGTGATTTAACCCGGTGGCACTGTTCGTGTTGGCACTTGGCAGATTATTGCTGAAGTAAAAAAAGTTAATATAAAAAAGTTAATTGAAAAAAGTTGAAAGTTGAAGTTGCACAAAAATACCATTTTCAATTTTTATTTGAAATGTATATTTTCCAAAACACCTTTTACGCTAAAACTGTGAGAAAATCAAAGTTTTAAATCTAAACAAGCTATGATACAAATTTGAGGTTGATATCTCTATATAAAAAAATTGGTTTCAGTAAGAATTTGTTTGGCCGTAGAACCAAACGCTTCCACTAGATGAAATTCATCTCCCGTTCATTTTTGTTCACGAACAATTCAAGTGTAACTTTTTTTTTCAGGACCATTTAAACTTTTTGAAGTGTGTGTGTGTGTGTGTGTGTTCAAATTCTAAAAAACAAAACGTAAAATCCAGAGGAACAACTTCTGTATTATAAGATGTTTTTATTATATATAATAATATAATGACATTAATCACAATATATTGATGCTTTACTTTCTAGAAAGTAATTAATACACAGAAAAATTCTAAATCTGTTTCCTTCAGCAAGCAAAGCAGCATGTGGCATTGTGCTGGGTGTAGACATCAGTCAAAGTCTTGTAATTGCCCACTGGCAGTGGAATAAACATGTTCGAGTGTTCACATATACAGCATGAGTCTGCTCTACACTTCTCCTGGGGGGTGTAGATTGATACATCCTGTTATAGGGTTACAGTGGATATTTTATCTTTACACTCTAGACTTCCACCAAATTGTATATTTGTTAGGGGTGGAATCTACTGAATGCTGAAAACGCTTGATGGCCGGAGCTCTTCTAGTCTAAACTCGTATGACACACACATGCACAGTCTTCGCTGTGGACCACGCAAAACAGATGGCTGAAAACACAGGCCAACATTCCTAGTCCCTGTTTTCCAGGTGGGAAAGTTCCCTTTCTTTTGCCAGTACAGGGAAAACTAATAAAGATACAGTAATTCTGGATTATAACTTAACCCGCTGATTTGTGTTCCAGAAGGAGGATTTCCCTTTATAATATTCTTAAATACATAGCCTATTTGTTTCTAAGCATCTTTGCAGTTTTCTTAGTTTTTTTTTTTTTTTTTTTTTTGTGTGTGTGTGTGTGTGATTTAAGTGAAAAGTAGCGGTGGGTCATTTTTTTTATAAGCATCATACAATAATATGAGCAATTTTATATCAAGCTTAATGGTAGTATAACGGTAGCAATTTATATATTTGTGTGTGTGTGTGTGTGTGTGTGTGTGTGTGTGCATATATATAACTTGGAAAGAGTAGTTAATGTGCTGCTTGTATAGCAGATTTACTGTCCTCTGAAAATAACTAAACATACAGCCATTATTGCCAAAATAGCTGGCAACAAAAGTGAGTACACCCTAAGTGATAATAGCCGTACGTCATTTAACCATGCAAAGCCACATGTCCTATTCATCATGTTCATGTTTTTGTCTGCTTAACAGGACCATACAAATTGGTCTATCTTGTATTAGAGCAGTTAAATTTTGTCCTATGAGTACAATTCTCTCATACTGACCACTGGGTGTTCAACATGGCACATAACTCTCTAAGGATTTGAGAATTAGAATTGTTGCCCTCCACAAAGATGGCCAAGGCTATAAGAAGATTGGTAACACCCTGAAACTGAGTTACAGTACAGGCCAGGGTCATACAGAGGTTTTCTAAGACGGCGTCCACTCGTAACAGGCCTCGCGAGGGTCAATCAAAGAAGTTGAGTCCTCGTGCTGTGCGTCAGGTGCAGACGCTGGCTTCAAAAAACAGACGCATGATCGTGCCAGCATTGCTTTAGAGGTTGCAGAAGCGGAAGGTCAGCTTGTCAGTGCTCAGACCATACGCCACACACTGCAACAAGTCGGTTTGCATGGCCGTTGTCTCAGAATGAAGCCTCTTCTGAAGCTGGCTCACAAGAAAGCCAGCAAACAGTTTGCTGAAAGCAACCTGTCCAAGAGCATGAATTACTGGAACCATGTCCTGTGGCCTAATGAGACTAAGATGGTGTCCAGCATGTGTGGCGATGCCCTGGTGAGGAGTACCAAGAACATTGTGTCTTGCATACAGTCGAGCATGGTGGTGCTGCATCATGGTCTGGGGCTGCATGAGTGCTGCTGGCACTGGGAGCTGCGCTTCATTGAGGGAAACATGGATTCCAACAGGTACTGTGACATTCTGAAGCAGAACATGATGTCCTCCCTTCAGAAACTGGGCCAAACGGCATGATAACGACCCCAAACACACCGCCAAGATGAAAACTGCCTTGCTGAGGAAGCTGAAGGTGATGGAGTGGCTAAGAATGTCTTCAGACCTGAACCCTATTGAGCACCTGTGGTGATCCTCAAGCGGGGGTGGAGAAGCGCCATGTGTCTGACATCCAGCAGCTCTGTGATGTCATTATGGAGGAGTGGAAGAGGCAACAACGTGTGCAGCTCTGTTGAACTCCATGCCTTGGAGGATTAAGGCAGTGCTAGATAACAATGGTGCTCACACAAAATATTGACAGTTTGGACACAGTTTTGACATATTTACTAAAGGTGTACTCACTTTTGTTGCCAGCTATTTTGATAATAATGGCTGTATGTTGAGTTATTTCCAGAGGACAGTAAATCTGCCATACAAACAGCACATTGTCACGTTTTGGTCTTGTCTTTGTTTTGGGTTTGTTCATGTCATGTTTCCTTGTCTGTCATGTGATTCCTTGTAAGTCATGTGATCCTGCCATGTGTTCTCTTGTCTGATGTGTCATGTTGTCATTGGTTCATTGTTTCATTGTTCACAAGTGTCCCTTGTCTAGTTATTAGTCTTGTGTATATTTTAGCCCTCAAGTTTGCCATGTGTCTTTGTCTAGTATTGTTTTCTGTTGTCCACGGTTTGTAAGTCTACGTTCCTCTTCATGTCTTGATTTTGAGTTTTTCATGCCACGCCATGTTTTTGTTTCATGTTCTCTCTACAACTTGCCTCCAGTGGATCCTTACACACATTGACTACTCTATAATTCTGTATATCCAAGTTTAATTTCTATAGTATTGTCCCTTGAGTAGATATACTAAAATGTTTGCTGAAATGTGAGGGATGTACTCACTTTTGTGAGATTCTGTATAACCTACCATACCTTGATATAAAATTGCTCATATTATTGTATAATACTTAAAACGAACTATATATACACATTTCTGCCACATAAGCAAAGAAAATGATTTTGTAAATCATAATTGTGAGAGAAGTCACAAGATACTAAGTCATAATTATGAGATGAAAGTAAAAAAAGCCATAAAAAGTCTACGTTTATGAGATAAAAAATTCATAATTATGACAGATGTAAATTGAAATTGAGATACTAACTCATAGTATACAGTAGTCAACATTTGAAGTGGATCAAAAAAGTTAATCAAAGTTGTCCTAAGACAATATGTATAACTTTGATGAAAGGTTTTGATCCACTTCAAATGTTGACTACTGTATATCATCATATATACAGTATATCACAAAATACATTAGGTTTAGCTTGAAATGCAAATATGCATTTTGTTACTTGACTCTTTTATGCCTATTTTGTATGAACCAGTAAATTATATGGTTTTTAAATGGAAAATAAATCTTTTGAATTATTTGGAAAGACCCACTACAACGGATTACATAATAGGCTGTAGTTTTTCCGCTTAGTGTCAAGTTTTTTGAAATTGCACTTTGGATACACAGCGGAGTAAATGGTCTTGCAGCATCTCTGGAGCTGAACATATTTCCATTGCGTGGTACATACATCATACCGCCTAAACGTAGTCGCAAGTAACAAAGCATAAGTATGTAGTGAGTTGTTGCCAGATTAGCATTAGCCACACAAGTAATTTTCCAGAAACTCTCACCAGATGTAGGAGAAAAGCATGTGAAATTCAAGCTCTGGTTTATATGTTCACATCCTGGGGTTTTACAGAACGTAGGAGGAAACGTATTAGATCTACACTGAATTCAAACCTTTGTTCCTGAACCTACCGTAGCAACCCAATCGCTGGCCTTTATTTTAACTTAATTGTGTGCATCCTGTGTATACGATCTCATAAACTCGTGTGCTGTGCTATAGATCCTTTGCATTGGTCTTAAGTGTTTTCATCTGACATTTAAGGGCTACAGGGTCACAAGGTCAGCCCTTGTTAGGGTTTGAAGGAATGTTCAAAACCTGGGAGTGTAGAGTGGACACTTTAAGGTGCGGGGATGAGGTGATGGTGGGGTTAAGGGTCCTAACCCAAAGGTCACTGGTTGGAAGAATCATAAACTGGAAGGTTTCCATGTCTTAACAGCTAGCAGGCTGCTCACAGCGGACTAACCATGCAGTTGGTTGATTGTAATTTACCTTATTTAAGTCCATCCTAAATAGCAAGCCACTTAGGATACATACTCACAGTTTGAATTCACTCACTGATGATTCATCTAATGTGTTTTGGGGTTTTCTTTTAATTTCACCGAGGAATCCCTTCTGTTAATCTCACTGGTTGGTCTCATGTAATATGCAAATGACTGCATCTTTATGTAATATGCAAATTACATGCAATTTCAGTATTATAAATGTATTTATATTTATAATAGTAGAACACGTAATTATGCTAGAACACTTCAACAAAAAATCCTATTTACACTTTTGTTTCTCATTTTCTTAATCTCACGTGTTTGTTGCATCATACTTTAAATGCATTAGTCTGGCTGTACTTTCTGTCTTTGTCATGAATAAACTTTTAATGTGTTTTAAAGGCTGTTAGTGCTCTGAGAATGTGATGACTGGTTCTGAAATATTAGATTACATGCATTTTTATGAAGTTGGCAAAACGTTTATAAAAAAAACTAAAATTCTCAAAATATCACATGAAAAGCAGTCATGACTCTTCTCATCCTATCGACGGAATCTTGTGTTTTTAATTTACTGTATATGATGTAAATAGCTTGCACATGTCTATGTATGTAAATGTAATACATGTTTTCAACAGACAGAAAAGCTGCAATTCATCATATTAGAATGATTTTTGAAGGATCATGTGACACTGAAGACTGAAGTAATGATGCTAAAAAGTCAGTTTTGATCTCAGGAATTAATTAAATTTTAAAATATATTACAATGGAAAGTTATAGTATTTCAAAGTATTACTGTTTTTTGATCAAACAGATATAGCCTTCGTGACCAAAAAAAAAAACACCTTTTTAAACTACTTTTCAATGGTGTTTCTGCATTTATTTATTTAATTTAACATCAGTCATTTTAAATTGATTCAGAAAGGAATCAAACTTACGAGCTCTAACCAAAATGATTGACGGGCAGAGAGCCTTTCTTACTGGCTTGTTTTCTAACAGTTCCCCTGACTCTTTTTACAGACTGTAGTTGTGTCACAGGTGCAGGTGTGAGATCACATGACATATATTTCACTGTGTTATTCCAAAACAAGTCACTTACAGCACCTTTACATCAGAAATGTCATATTAATGTGAATATTCAATATATCAGCCCTACTAGCGACAGGAAAGTCTGTCGATCATTGAAATGAGTAAGTCTTGCCAAGTAACTTTAATTAACATAATTACAGGCCTGGACTCAAATGATCTCCTTAAAGTGTTCTCAAATTATGCACATGCAAAACATGCATCTATTGTATGCATCTAATTTGAGGCACAAAGCTTATAAGTAAGTAAGTATGCTTTATTGTCAGCTCTTCTCCATGTACAGTACATACATACAGAGAATTGAAATTGCGTTACTCTCAGACCCATGGTGCTTATAAATAACATCAACCGTAAAGCCTACAAATCTAGATCAAATATAAAAATACAAATACAACTCTCTAATAAATAATACAAGAGAAAGAAAAGCAGTTATCATTGAACTGCTCAGTGAAAAAAATGGCGTTTGCAATCAGTTTGTGAGTGGCGCTCACACAGTAGAGACAGGAAGTCCCTCTCGCTGCAGTTGTGTTGGTGTCTGATATCTCTTTTGAATCACGCTGGGGTCCCGCAGTCAAGTTTTCCTCTCCGACTCACGCTCAGACATCTGAGACATGTGGAGGCTGTATGGACATCCAGAAGGAGATTCAGATGAGCGTTCCCACGCTGCGGAGGAGACGCTGGCCCCCCTCCACCATCCACAAATTACACAGCTCCCATGTCCAGATATGAAGTCATCCCAGCTCAAGTGTGCAGACGGGAAACACAGATTTTATTAATATGCTCAAAGACTGTATTTTTAGGAATCTGGCAGAGAGTGTCTTAGAAAAAGAAAAAAAAATCTATGATTCAGCAATAAGGGTATTGTGATGAGCGATGGACCTCATAGTCTTGTAAGATACAGTGGCAATCAATTTTGTTCAATAACTGGTGCAGACTTTAAATAGGCTTTTATTTAATACATGCATTGAATATGTTGCCTGGCAGTATTTTATTACAGATAAGTCACTTTATTTTGAAGTGTTCAAATATATGCATATCGCACAATCCATATTCAATTTGTTGAAACAAGAATTTAAAGGTATAGTTCACCCAAAAATGAAGATACGTACTAAGGAAAGTATGAACACTGGTTATGTTGTAGTCAATGTATGTTTTTGTGCAAATGTGTTTTTTTAAATTAAACTCTGGCCCACCAGAGGACCGGGACCAAGGGCTGGAGGGGGACGTCAGAGAGCATGGATGTTCAACCAAAAATGACAATTTTGAGGAGGACAATCCTCCAGGGCTTCTAAGCTCGATTCATGCCTGGGCACAGTGCATCTTGCCTGGGATGCAGTTTCAGAAAACCAGCCTGTCAATTCCTGGAGGTTGGAGGTCTCATTCTTCCAGAGCTCTCTCTCTCACCCACAAGAGTGAGCTTAAAGCGGACCTCATGATGGTCTGATGTGGCTCTGCCTCGAAAACCACTTTGTCACCCATTCGCCAACACCCGACAGCCCGTTTTCTGCCACTCTTTTACATGCGACTGCTCTTCAGAGGGTGTTCAAATAAGACAGCCTCCCTGGGCTGGAGGGGGATGTCAGAGAGTATGGGTGCTTGGCCAAATATGGTAATTTGAACTTTAGTTGTTTTTCCTCCCGTCTTATTTAAGTCATTCCCGGGACAGTGCATCTTGCCTGGGATGCAGTTTCAGAAAACCAGCCGGTCAATTTCCAGCACTCCACAGTGGTGAAAATGTAACTCTCTTGCCCACTAGAGACTGTTGTGTTGTAGTCAATGTATGCTTTTTCCTGTGAATTTTTTTTTATTTTCAATGCATTTTATTTTTGCGTTGTAAAATAAAACTTAAAGCTGTAGTTTGCCTTTGCCAAATAATTTTGTCAGATAAATACCTTAACTAAGTTTAGTGTTTTGTTATTCCCTTAAATTTTATTTCATATTTACATTATAATTATATATATATATATATATATATATATATACATATATATATAATTACCATTTTGCAATCCATAGAAAAACATGGATCTTTGCAATAACAGAATTGTCAAAGCTTAATAACTACAATTAAACATCCTTTATTTGGGACTGTTTGTGATTCTGTTGTTTGTTGTTTTCATTTTTATTAGTTTCTTTTTTATATATATATTTTTAAATATGTCTATTTAATATTTTTATTTTAGTTTTAGTTATTTTAGTAGTTAAATGAAATTAATAGAATTTTCCTTGGAACCAAAATTACTAAAACTTTTAACTAAAATTAAAATGAAAACTATAAAAAAATAAAAAATTAAACATATAATAGTGTCTCAATTATACTAAAATGAGACTGGTTCACACTTCAGATTTAACGGTGCTTTGAAGGGGTTTTCTGCCTTTTCTATTCATTTTTGAAATTGTAATGTCATTTTACATTTTTTAAAATATGTTTTGTGTCTTGTCTTTTTCAGAGACAGCACCACTTTGTCCAGACTCACCAGGCAGGCTTTCTTGCCAAGACAAGCATTCATTAGTGCAGAAACATGTGGTCAGGTCGCCTGACTTTCAGCTGTTTGGTTTTGGCCACCCTGATGACTCTAAATCACGCCGGCCTTGTAAAGAAGATGATCAGGCACCGACGGGAAGCTCTGACGATTCCCGGCATACACAACGTAACCCTTCCAAACTCTTCCCAACCGGTCGTTTTCAACCACGTTTACAACATCAAAGTCCCGGGTAGCTCTCTGTGTGTGGATCTAGACTCTCCTGGTGGTTCGGATCTCGAGCAGAAGGATGCACCAGAAGTAACAGACCAGACACTGGACGGCAGTAATCAGATTGTCTTCACCCATCGCATCAACATCCCCAAGCAGGCCTGTGGCTGTACAGGTGGACTGCCGGATCTGAAGGAGCTCCTGAGTCGATTGGAGATGCTGGAGGGCGAGGTGTCCACACTCAGAGAGCAATGCGGCACATCTGCTGAGTCCATCTGCTGCAGCGCACAGGTCACAGGTCCAGGACACATTCAGATTAACTTCTTCTTTATTGAGTGTCGAAAGTTTCACTGTGTTAACTGACAGTCACATTTGAAAGGTGTTTTGTTTTAATGTTAAATGCTTTCTCTTATTCATATGATCATAATGCAGAGACAAATATATGCCATTCAGATCTTATTGAGCATCCTGACCCCGATATAGCAAAATTAGCTCAACCAATGGTGTAAATTTGAGCATTGGCTGTTTGACAGAAGAGGTGGGAAGTGTTTGCAACACCAGTTTGAAAATCGTTATTTAACCTCAGAGACAGAATTAATTAAACTCATAAAATATTTTTGTTCGTTTGTTTATTGCTCAGAGACAGAATATAAATCTCAAAGAAATGTATTTATTAAACCTCAGGGGCATAATTCATATAAATCCTATAGAAAACATTTATTTACTCTCCTTATTTACAGAATTTATTTAAATCATAGTTTGTTTGTTTGTTAGCATAAAGAAAAATATATATTCCACTAGTTCAAACTTATATACAATTAGAGGGAGTAAGTTGCATAAATGCGTATTTGGCGTGCTGTACGGGGGGGGGGGGGGGGGCTTCGAGCTCAGAGTTCGGCCCGAACCCAGAGTACTCCCCCCGTATGTAAATGGCTAGGACAAGAAGTGTGGAGAAGGGGTGTTGGAGGGGTGCTGATAAAACTGTCAACGAATTGAGGTGAGACTGCTGAATATATACAGGTCCTTCTGAAAAGATTAGCATATTGTGATAAAGTTCATTATTTTCCATAATGTAATGATAAAACTTAAACTTTCATATGTTTTAGATTCATTGCACACCAACTGAAATATTTCAGGTGTTTTATTGTTTTAATACTGATGATTTTGGCATACAGATCATGAAAACCCAAAATTCCTGTCTCAAAAAATTAGCATATCATGAAAAGGTTCTCTAAACGAGCTATTAACCTAATCATCTGAATCAACTAATTAACTCTAAACACCTGCAAAAGATTCCTGAGGCTTTTAAAAACTCCTTTAAAAAAGTTTCATTATTCAAAACCGCAATCATGGGTAAGACTGCCGACCTGACTGCTGTCCAGAAGGCCATCATTGACACCCTCAAGCAAGAGGGTAAGACACAGAAAGAAATTTCTGAACAAATAGGCTGTTCCCAGAGTGCTGTATCAAGGCACCTCAGTGGGAAGTCTGTGGGAAGGAAAAAGTGTGGCAAAAAACGTTGCACAACGAGAAGAGGTGACCGGACTCTGAGGAAGATTGTGGAGAAGGACCGATTCCAGACCTTGGGGGACCTGCGGAAGCAGTGGACTGAGTCTGGAGTAGAAACATCCAGAGCCACCGTGCACAGGCGTGTGCAGGAAATGGGCTACAGGTGCCGCATTCCCCAGGTCAAGCCACTTTTGAACCAGAAACAGCGGCAGAAGCGCCTGACCTGGGCTACAGAGAAGCAGCACTGGACTGTTGCTCAGTGGTTGCATGTCATTCGGAAATCAAGGTGCCAGAGTCTGGAGGAAGACTGGGGAGAAGGAAATGCCAAAATGCCTGAAGTCCAGTGTCAAGTACCCACAGTCAGTGATGGTCTGGGGTGCCATGTCAGCTGCTGGTCTTGGTCCACTGTGTTTTATCAAGGGCAGGGTCAATGCAGCAGCTATCAGGAGATTTTGGAGAACTTCATGCTTCCACCTGCTGAAAAGCTTTATGGAGATGAAGATTTCATTTTTCAGCACGACCTGGCTCCTGCTCACAGTGCCAAAACCACTGGTAAATGGTTTACTGACCATGGTATTACTGTGCTCAATTGGCCTACCAACTCTCCTGACCTGAACCCCATAGAGAATCTGTGGGATATTGTGAAGAGAAAGTTGAGAGACGCAAGACCCAACACTCTGGATGAGCTTAAGGCCGCTCTCGAAGCATCCTGGGCCTCCATAACACCTCAGCAGTGCCACAGGCTGATTGCCTCCATGCCACGCCGCATTGAAGCAGTCATTTCTGCAAAAGGATTCCCGACCAAGTATTGAGTGCATAACTGAACATAGTTATTTGAAGGTTGACTTTTTTTTTGTATTAAAAACACTTCTTTTATTGGTCGGATGAAATATGGAAATTTTTTGAGAAAGGAATTTTGGGTTTTCATGAGCTGTATGCCAAAATCATCAGTATTAAAACAATAAAATACCTGAAATATTTCAGTTGGTGTGCAATGAATCTAAAATATATGAAAGTTTAATTTTTATCATTACATTATGGAAAATAATGAACTTTATCACAATATGCTAATTTTTTGAGAAGGACCTGTATATACACCTCTAATCATTGATTGTTGAGTGCTCTCCACTTGTGTTAATTATATGCGCGTGCTCCTCCCGAACTTTGTTAATAAAACACCATTTATTCATTAATTTATTTATCCATCCTCAGATACATACTTGATTTAAATCATAAATAAAATAATCAGTAATCTATAGTCACTATGTCTAATGCTAAAGTCTTCATATGGCGTAATCATGTAACTGTTTGCAATATACTTTGGCAAACCTGTACAACTTATAAATAGGAGGTCATGGCACTTTTAAAGTGTATTAATGTTTACATGCCTCTTCCTAAGCAAATGCTATTTGGGAATGATATTTCCACAACTGAAAATTGAATATACGTATTATGTATGTAGCTCAACCAGCACAGCATGATGCCAGCAACACCAAGGTCAGCGGTTACTTTCTAAGGGAATGCGTGAACTGATCAAATATGTACCTTGATGGATACAAGCATGTGCCAAATGTATAAATATAAATACACATATCTCCTGATTCTTTAGGTGCTGTAGGAACGAAGCCCTTCTGCAGTGGCCATGGATACTACAGCACTGAAACCTGCGGCTGTGTTTGTGCTCCCGGATGGAAAGGCCCCAACTGTACCGTTCCCGACTGTCCCGGAGACTGCAGCGACCAGGGCCGCTGCGTTAACGGAAAGTGTGAGTGTTTTGAAGGCTTCAAGGGTGAGGACTGCAGCTTGGAAACCTGTCTGGTTGACTGCGGTGAGAACGGGCGTTGCGTTGATGGAGTGTGTGTCTGCAATGAAGGCTTCTCTGGGGAAGATTGCACGGAGTCGGATTGCCTCAGCAACTGTTTGGGACGTGGGCGCTGCGTTGATAGTGAGTGTGTCTGCGACGAACCCTGGACTGGCTTCGACTGCTCCGAGCTCATCTGCCCGAATGACTGCTACGACCGTGGACGATGCGACAACGGGACCTGTTACTGTGATAAAGGCTTCACCGGAGAGGACTGCGGGACACTCTCTTGTCTGAACGACTGCTCAGGACGAGGTTTCTGCATTGATGGCCACTGTGTATGTGACGCCGGGTACTCAGGCGAAGACTGTTCCAGCTTAACCTGTCCGAATAACTGCAACGAAAGAGGACGCTGCTTTAACGGAGTGTGTATTTGTGACATGGGATTCCTCGGAGAGGACTGCGCGAGGCTCTCATGCCCGGACAACTGCAACAACCGCGGTCTCTGCATAAACGGTCGGTGCGAATGCGACGTTGGCTTCCAAGGCCACGATTGCTCAGAGCTCAGCTGCCCTAATAACTGCAATAATCGTGGGCGTTGCGTTAACGGGCAGTGTGTTTGCGAAGAGGGTTTTGGCGGCGAGGACTGCAGCATCAAAAGCTGCCCGTCGGAGTGCCACGGTCGAGGCCAGTGCGTGGACGGGAAGTGCGTTTGCTTTGCAAACTTCGCAGGCGAAGACTGCAGTGATTTGAGCTGCCCCAGCAACTGCCTGAACCGTGGACGCTGCGTCGCAGGGCAGTGCGTTTGCGACGAAGGCTTCACCGGAGAAGACTGCGCTCAAAAGAAGTGTCCCAATGACTGCCTCGGACGTGGACGCTGCGTGGAGGGCCAGTGTGTTTGCCAGGAGGGTTTGGAGGGTCAGGACTGCTCCGTTCCCACCTGTCCTGGAAACTGTAACAACCGCGGGCGCTGCGTCAACGGGAGATGTGTGTGCGACGAGGGATTCGTCGGAGATGCCTGTGGAGAAAGAAGCTGTCCGAACGAATGCAAGGGAGTGGGCCAATGTGTGGACGGCCTCTGCGTTTGTGATGAAGGCTACATTGGCGAGGATTGCTCAGAAGGTGATTCTTATAATAGCAGATTTTCTGTTTTGTTTTAAATTTGCATTCATTTTTATTATTATATTTTCTGTTTTGAAGTTTAATATTTTCCGCTAAATTTTTTGTCTATTTTTAATTAAAACAAAACTTAAAACTAAAACCATTAAAAAGCGTTTGTTGAAATAAAATAAATGTTGATCGGAATAAATAAAATATAAAATTCTTAAACTTTTATTTAAACTATTGCTAAGGCAATGTTTTACATTTTTCGCATTGTCTTTCACAATATTAATGTTGCCACTATATTTTTTAGGAATGCACCGATACCACTTTTTCCAGTCCGTTACCGTTTAAAGTCCGTTACCTATACTTTAATATTTAGTACTTGTCGATACCTTAATTATTTATATATAAAAATATTGGGCAGAGAAACCAAAAGATTATGAATCGAGCTTATCACTTAGCAAATAGATAATTTTTTAAGTTATTTTCATGCCTAATTATGCCTGTTAAAATGTTTTTATGATCTTCTGTTTCTTTCACTGTTCATATTTTTGCATTATCATATTTATCTTTAATTTAATAGCACAGTGAATATTTATAGCTCCAGCAGGGCTCAATGATATTTTTTTTCTACTGGCCTGCTTGGGCCAGTGGTTCAAATTTTAAGACACCAGCGAAATATCACAATGTTCAGGTACAGAAAAATGACACTGTAAAGTCATCACAGTATAAAATATAAATATAAATGAATCATTATTAAAGTTACAAAAGTCATTCAGTCAAGAGCAGTGAGTGATTTTCTCTTTGTCTTTTGTTGTTAGATTAACATTGACATAGGTCATTCGGTCTCTCAACATCTGTGACATAAATGAGCCTTAATATCTTTCCCAGTCTCGCCACTGGAAGACCTGACCGTCACAGATGTAACCACGGAGAAGGTGAACGTCACATGGAAGAACGAGATGCTGGTGACGGAGTTTTTAGTCACGTACATCCCGACTTCTCCAGGCGGCCTGCAGTTAGACTTCCGAGTGCCCGGAGATCGTACGTCTGCTACCGTCTCTGAGCTGGAGCCTGGAGTCGAGTACCTGATCAACGTCTATGCCGTCCTCAACAACAAGAAGAGCGTTCCAGTCAGTGCCAGAGTGGCCACACGTACGTCCACACACTCTGGTCAACATTACACACACGTGTGATCATTATACACACCTGCACACTTTGTGGAGAAACAAATGTTTATATACATATAACTAACATCTATCCAATAATACTAATAACTATTTTTTTAGTCTTGTTTTCCACAAAAAAAAAGAGACATGAGACAAAAGTCTGATTTAGGTGTCTGAAAAATGTATCTCATACTTTGTCTTTGTCAGATTGTTTTCATGTTGTTCATTAGTTTAGGAGTACAATTTATGAATCCTGTCTAGAGAATAGCATAATTCAATCTAAAAATACAGTAATTGTTGAAGAAATTTTTTTAGAAAAGTATGTATGCTTTTTTATGGGGCTGTTAATATTTATCATCATTATTACTTTTTAGGATTTTTTTATTTTCTTTAAATGTTTAGGTATTTATTATTTTATTTTAATACATTTTATTAATAACACTAATAAAGTTATAATAATATAATTAATAATTATTTATTTATTTAATTCTATAATTAATTAATTAATAATTGTTTATAATTATGACAGTTAAGCATTTCCTCTCACCCCAGCTCTCATATCATCAAAATTAAAATGTAATTTTTATATTCTCATTACTGAAATGTTTAATGTAAAAGATTATAAAATATATATGTATCATGATAGTATTTGTGCTTTCAGTTTGTAATTATCCGTGCCACTCATGTCACTTCCTCTTTCTATTGTCATTTAGCTGATTATTTTAATCAAAGCAGCTTACAGTTCACAAATTATGGAGAAAGTCTGGCACAATTTGGAGTGAAGTGTTTTGCTCAAAGCATAATGTTAGTAGTTCATAAGAAGCCTTTGTAAACCCAGAAAAATCTTTAACACAGACAGTAAAGTTGGTGAAACCTTTCATTGCACATGCAGGAACTAATCCACACTCTACATTAGTGCAGGTACACCTCTTATATCCAGGCACTGAACACTGCTAATAAACTTGAATGAATGTCATGATACTCGGCTAATAAACCTGTGCTCTTTTCCCACAGATCTACCGCAGCCTGAGGGCCTGAAGTTTAAATCCATCACTGATACGTCTGTGGAAGTTTTGTGGGACCAGCTGAACATTCCTTTTGACGGCTGGGAGCTCAACTTTCGTAACACGGTTAGTGTACGGTTAGATAATGTTAAAGGCTTTTATTCCTACGCATTTACCAGTACCTGTATTTATTTGGCTATTCAGACTGAAAAAAAAAACGGGGGTGGGGGACTTGACTCAGAAAGTACACCAAAAATATATATTTTTAATGCCTTACTAGGCAAAGGTATTTAGTTCAGTGTCATTAACTTTATAAAAAAATCTTCTCAGGACATGAAAAAAATTTTGAGCCACGTTCTTTAAAGCAAAGTACGAGAAAAGTGTTGAAATATCTTGAAACACTCTGATCATTTTAATAACTTGCTGAAAAAATAATTATTTCTGTACCAGCTGTTAGAACATAACATGTCAACCTTTAGGTCAGCAGATTTACTGCGGTAAGTTGTTCACACAGCGGTTTATTTCTAAACGTGGTCGTAGGTGCCAGGGTTAGACGGTCGTGCGGCTGGTTTCAGAGTCTCTCTCCCTCGTATTTAAAACAGAGTAATGGACAATTTAATCACTGTTCATTAGTAGCGATGTGAATGGGCATTTTCTCCATTTGAGTCAGAGTTACAGGCGGCCATGAGGTCATACACTCATTTAAGGAGCCATTAAAAAGAGCCATTCTTGAACCATAAAGTCTACATTAAGACTCACTTTAATGCTGCTCCAGAAATCCCAGATGTTTGAACTTACTGCTCATTTCAGTTCTGTTGTTTCATGCCACCAGCATTTAGGAAACTATCAACTTTTGCATGACACGTTTTCTGTCAAATCATGACTGCCAATAAAAGGGGTATAAATATAGACTCACAATTGGACTTTTGTGACTTTTTGTACACGTCTATTAGATTTGAGGTCATCAAGTTCAGTGGTGTAACCCTACAACAATATTAGAAGAACCCCTTCTTTTTTTTAAGGATTTTTTTTTTACTCAAATTTCTTCTTGATAAAATATTTTAGATCTTGGCATACCTAGAAATACTATCTTCATTATAAAAATGGCCATCGAGTTATGAGATTTTATTAATTATATGACTTTTTTGTACGTTTTCCAATACAAAAAAAGATCACCTGAGAGACGGAATTACATGACACAAAATTCAGATTTAAGGCAACATTTACAATATCTCATACTTTGTCAGATTGTCAGAATTTGTTTCATTTGTTTAAGGGTAACTCATGATATCACTCAAAAGCCAAGACAAAAAAAGACTGAAAAAATATCAATTATGAAATAATTTTTGCATGTGGGAAAAAAAACGTCCTCGTGTTACGACTGTAACCCTTGTTCCCTGAGAAGGGAACGAGAACTGCGTCGAATGACACTTTGGGGAACGCCCCTCAGCGTAGCGCCTCTGAAGCATGAATGAAACTAAGCCGATCTCCGATTGGTGCAACGTAATGACGTAATGTGTGACGACACATAGGCGGAACTATAAAGGGACGCCGGCACACACAACATGTCAGCCTCTGTGATGAAGCAAGCGCTCCCAGGCAGGGGAAGGCGTGGCCAAGGGACGCAGTTCTCGTTCCCTTCTCAGGGAACAAGGGTTACAGTCGTAACCCGAGGACGTTCCCTTTCGAGGGAACTCGAACTGCGTCGAATGACACTTTGGGGAACGAGTGCCCACTACGCCACAACGAGCCCTGCCTGCCCTAGTGTGAAACTGCTCACAGGCACACTTAGGAGGAGAGCGCAAGAGCGCCTGGTGTTGACGGAATATCCAGACTATAAAACCTAATAAAGGTATGAGGGGTAGCCCATCCTGCTGCATCGCAGACCTCCTGGATGGGGGCCCCCGCGAGAAGGGCTCTAGAGGACGCCATGCCTCTAGTAGAATGAGCCCTCACGGCCAAAGGTGAAGGCATACCGCGCACCTGGTAGGCCGTGGAAATCGCCTGGACAATCCAGTTGCTGATGGTCTGCTTCGAAGCGGGAAGCCCCTTCCTGGGCGACCCGAAACAGACCAGCAACTGGTCCGACTTCCGCCATGAAGAGGACCTCTGAATGTAATTATTCAGTGCTCTGACAGGGCAGAGCACATGAAGTCTCTCTTCATCCGTCGTCACGTGAGGTGGAGGATGAAAAGCCTGCAGAACCGTAGGCCGTGCCACACTGGACGGCACCTTAGGCAGATAGCCGGGCCTAGGGTGAAGGATGGCCTTAATGTTGCCTGGAGCAAACTCCAGGCACTCGTTAGATATGGAGAGCGCCTGGAGATCTCCTACCCTCCTCAGAGAAGTAATGGCCAACAGAAAAGCGACCTTCAGCGACAGGTTCTTGGCCTCAGCCGACTCCAGCGGTTCGAAGGGGGCCTCAGCCAGACCTTCAAGAACCACCGCCAGGTCCCAAGTGGGAACCCTGGTACGAGCCGCAGGTCTCATCCTCCAGGCCCCACGGAGGAAACGTACGACCAGCTGGTGCCTCCCCAGAGGCCCATCACTCAGAGGAGCGTGGAAAGCCGCAATGGCAGCCACGTACACCTTGAGTGTGGACGGGGTAAGACCAGTGGAGAAGCGATCTTGGAGGAACTCCAGCACTGAAGCCACTGGGCAGTTAACTGGGTCCACCTCACGCTCTCTACACCAAATGGTGAAGACATTCCACTTCAAGCCGTACAATTTCCTCGTGGAGGGAGCTCTAGAGCTGAGTATGGTTTCCACTACTCCAGCTGATAGGCCGGCCTCTAGGTACTGTGCCCCCTCAGGGGCCAGACCCACAGTTTCCACAACTCGGGTCGAGGGTGAAATACTGAGCCCTCTGCCTGTGTCAGCAGGTCCCTCCTGATGGGAATCTCCCATGGAGGGCCGTCCAGGAGCAAAATTATGTCGGAGAACCATACTCGGGCCGGCCACAACGGGGCTACCAGCAGTAGACTGATCCCGTCGCGACAGACCCTCTCTAGAACTCCCGGGAGCAGAGCGATCGGGGGAAAAGCGTACAGACGTAGCCTCGGCCACGTCTGCACCATGGCATCCAACCCCATAGGGGCTGGATGAGTGAGGGAAAACCACAGGGGACAGTGGGTCGTCTCTCGAGATGCGAACAGGTCCACTTCCACTGGGCCGAACCTCTGAGATATTGACTCCACCACCTCGGGGTGGAGTCTCCATTCCCCGGGCCTCAGCCCCTGTCTCGACAGGATGTCTGCTCCCTGATTTTGACTCCCCGGGATGTATGTCGCTCTTAGAGACAACAGTTTCCCCTGGGACCACAGGAGGATCTGACGCGCCAGTCTGCATAGAGGGCAAGATCTCAGACCCCCCTGATGGTTTATATAGGCCACTACCGACATGCTGTCTGACCTCACAAGGACATGATAGCCCTTGAGGTCCGGCAGGAAGCTCCTCAGAGCTCGGAACACCGCCAACATCTCCAGGCAGTTTATGTGCCAGGAGGAATGATGGTCCTGCCATAGGCCTGTCATAAAGCGGCCGTCCATGACCGCGCCCCAGCCCGTGAGGGAGGCGTCTGTCGAAACGGTTTTCCGGCGACATGACGCTCCCAACACAGGGCCTTGGGAGAGAAACCAAGCTTTCTTCCACATAGATAGGGAACGAAGGCATCTGCACGTAACCCTGATCATGCGGAACGGGTTTCCCCTCGGGGAAAACCCCTTGGTTTTCAACCACCACTGAAGGGCCCTCATGTGCAGCAGGCCGAATGATATAATCAGTCGTCAGTCGCCAGTCGTCGATATAATTGAGCACCCTGATGCCCTGAAGCCTCAGGGGTGCCAGAGCTGCATCCATACATTTGGTAAATGTGCGAGGGGAGAGAGCTAGGCCGAACGGAAGGACCCGATATTGGTACGCTTCGCCCCCGAAAGCGAACCTCAGAAACTTCCTGTGAGATGGAAGGATGGATATGTGGAAGTATGCGTCCTTTAGATCTATCGTGACAAACCAATCCTCGGATTGAATTTGACTCACGATAATGGGAATAGTGAGCATCTTGAACCTGAATCTCCTCAGAGAGCGGTTCAGGTGCCTGAGATCTATTATTGGACGCAACCCCCCATCCTTCTTGGGAACTATGAAGTAGCGGCTGTAAAACCCGGACTCCCTGTCCGGAGGAGGAATACGCTCTATAGCCTCCTTTACCAGCAGGGAGTTTACTTCCTGTTCCAACACCCGACCCTGCACTGGGTCGACTACAGTCCAGACCACCCCGTTGAATTTGGGTGGGCGGAAACTGAACTGCAGCCTGTACCCATTTTGAATGGTGCGCAGGGCCCAGGGAGAAATATTCGACAGATTTTTCCATGCATCGAAATACCTCACCAAAGGAACCAGGCTCTCGAGCCTGGCTTCGGGTATTAATCGGGATTCGTTCTCGGCCCCCTGAAGCGGATCCCCGGCAGGGCTGAACCGAAAATGATTCTCAATGGGCGGACGCGAATGCTGCCTGGCCGCAAGCCTGAGGGGCGGACAGTGCAACCTGCGTTCGCTGGAAACCGATGTGACCCGAAGCGTGTTTAACAGCGGGAGAGCAACATCGATTTCCTGCGGGCTCCGTGAAGGAGACGACCTCGGTCGTTCCACCACGGGTGGGGCCGCCCGCAGAGATCCTAAATGGGCTAGGACCTCTTCGCCGAAGCCTTCTTAGCTTGCAGGACGGCCCTCAGGTCGCCCTGCTTTTGCTGAGGCTTCGCCTGAGAGCGCCGTCTATGCCCCCAGGCTCCTTGAGGGGGGGCTCTAGACGCGACACTCTCCTTTTGAGCCTGTCTATAGGCAGAGGAGCTGGTGGATGGCTGTGGCTGCGGCTGCCCACTAGGGGCAGACTTCCTAGACCTCGAGCGGTGAGGGAGATATTGCTTGAAGGCTGCTGACTGCTTTTTCGTCTCCTGAAACCTGTCGACGACTATTAACGGCGTCGCCGAACAGGCCAGAAGGCGAAATCGGGGCATCAAGGAGGAAGGCCCTGTCCTTCTCCTTGATGCCCGACAGATTTAACCATAGATGCCTCTCCGAGACCACCATTGCTGCCATGGAGCGGCCGATAGCACGGGCCGTCTCCTTGGTGACTCGGAGAGACAAGTCAGCGACCCTCCTCAACTCCGCGACATCATCGGGAGTTGGGCCCTCGCCTTCATCGATATCTTTAAGAAGGTCGGCCTGGTACGCCTGAAGCAAAGCCATAGTATGAAGGCTCGCACCAGCCCGACCCGCAGCCATATAAGCCCTGCCCACCAAAGACGATGTCTCTCGACATGGTTTAGTGGGCAGCACCGGGGCTTTCAGGGATGATGCCGACTCGGGGGATAAATAACTAGCGAGTGGCTGTTCCACCCGCGGCATCATCCCATAACCGTTTTCCCGTGCCCCCATGATATTACTATAATTAAGAATAGGGGGGTTGGACACACGGGAAGAGTGTGGTCTGCTCCACGACTTACACAACTCGTTGTGTAAGTCGGGAAAAAACGGCAAGCCCCGGTGATGAGGTTGCTCTCTGTGCTGCAGGAAGCGCTCGTCCGACTTGCTTTTAGCAAGCGCTTCCTGCTTCTCATGTGGCCAACTGATGTTTAAACGGTCCACAGCACGAGAAACAACCTCCACCAACTCCTCATATGCGGGGACATGGGGTGGCGAGTCATCCCCAAAATCCCCGCCCTCGATACTGAGCACGTCTACCTCCTCAGAGGCAGACAGCTCAAGCATCGGATCCTCAGCTCGCGCAGAAGAAGCCGCCGGGCGGGCTTCCACGCGAGGCTCGAGGACATCAGAACTGTCAGAGGAATCCCGAGAAGATGCCTCAGCAGCCTCGGGATCCCCCGACAGATCCATTTGCGAGCCCCATGAAGAGCGTTGCCGCGCCGCCTCAGCGGACGCGGGTCCCGCACCACGGGGCTCGCGAGGCCGGCCATCTTCATCGAAGATAGCCAGCCGGGAACGCAACACACAGATTGGTAACTTTTCACAATCCTCGCAAGCAGCTCCCTCGAGAGCTGCCCGCGCGTGCTGCATTCCCAAACAATGCGTGCACAGTCGGTGTGTCTCCCCACCCGTGATGAAACGAGGGCAAGGATGCACACACTTCCTGAAACTCGCACTCGCCATGAGATCGGAGATCACTCAGAGACAGACAAACAATAAATAAGACTCACAGTCACAGATAGCGCTTGCTGAAGAACAGAAAGCTGACATGTTGTGTGTGCCGGCGTCCCTTTATAGTTCCGCCTATGTGTCGTCACACATTACGTCATTACGTTGCACCAATCGGAGATCGGCTTAGTTTCATTCATGCTTCAGAGGCGCTACGCTGAGGGGCGTTCCCCAAAGTGTCATTCGACGCAGTTCGAGTTCCCTCGAAAGGGAACCCTATTTTTTTGACCTGACAAGATTTTTCGTCATTATTTTGTTTATTTATTATTTCACTCTTTAAAATCATAGCACCTTATATATCCAGGTTTGTGAGGGTGTGAATTAAAGCTTGTTGCTTGTTTTGTCTTATTTTCAATCCTTATAAGTTATCTTTCAGCCCACTTTGAAAATTTCTGAGGCTCCCACTGATCTAGAGATTTTAGCATTTACTAAATATATAACAGCTTTTGCAGACACAATCATGACTAAAGGAAGCTTGCATTCTTCTGTCTTCTCCATAACAGAAGGAAGAAAATGGGAAGATCGTGAACAACCTGACACCTTCCCAGACCAACTTTGAGCAACCAGGACTCGGGCCGGGACAGGAATACGAAGTCACTTTGTCCATCATAAAGAACAACACCAGAGGACCCGAAATAAGCTCGACTGTAGTTACAAGTAATGCACCTTCTCTAAAGCAAACCTCTTGTTTATTGTCTGTGTCATGATTCCATTTCAATATTGAAGTAAATGTTGAAGGTGCCGCTTTTGATCTGTGCTGTAATTGACTGGAGAGCTTGGCTTAATCTACATCTGGGAAACAGCTCTAAAGCGTCGGAGGTCAAAGGTGAAACTAGCTCAGCATTAAAGAATTTGAAGGCCTGCTGTTTGGAAAGGCCAAGAAGAATAAAGGCCATCATTTAACCAAATGAAACATCCAGCGTGGCCTGGCCAGCAGAGCTTTAACAGCCCAATTCTGTGCTCGACCGTGAGAAATTTGGGATCCATGTGTCTGGATTGACATTTATAGCCTTTGCACACATGCAATCCACGATAACAGCCAAAAAGGCGTGTTTTGGTTTCAAAAGGCCCCTGATTTCTGACAGTAGTTAGTGTAGTTCCCCATTTTACTGCCTGTAAAGTGCTCCGATTTGTAGATCTGGAGAGATCTGTCATGGTGAGGTCAATCCATTTAGGGTGAAATCACTGAAATGTGCTTCTCAGTGCATATTTACTACATGAAAGAATTTTGTAGGCATTGACAAGTTTATAGTCTAGTTTATTCATTTGAATTAACCCTTAACACGACATATTAAACTGCAGTGTGCAAGTTGTCCTGCAGCGTTTGATTTGATTCCTCAAATCGTGTATCTTGCTGTGGGAGAGGTGTATATTCAAATCATATAAATAAATACATATATATACATGACGGTAACGGTAACATTTTGATAATAGACAACGAACTGGCACAGGACTGCAAACACAAGTGCTGCATCTGAAATGGTATAATCTCTTGAGCAGGTACTTATTTTCAATAAATAATTTCTTCATGGCCGCTGAAAAAATATGTTCTATATAGCATGAGTATGAATGTCTGCAATGTTGTCATTATCATGTGACCTACCAGCGTCAGTTACGTCGCTTCACTGCCATTTACAAATCCTCTCCTATGGATGGCTCCTATGGCCTCATGGGATTGAAAAGTGTCAATCTTATGCACACTTCAGAATCTCACCGGAAGTAGTAGGTCATCCGAGGACTTTTTGCCTACTCTTTTATGAGTACTACGAATTTGGACATACTTATTTAGTCACATATGTTTTTTCGCCTACTATTTAGTAGGGAAGAATGCGATTTCGGATGCAGACATCGAAAATAAATAGAGCAGCAAGTGACGAGAGAGGACAGGTGGGGCAAATGACCAATAATCAGATAAAAAGAAGGCCAGGGTGAAGAAAATATACAGGAGAGCACATGACACATAGAAACATGCATGTGCTCACATCAGACAGCACATAAACACGAGCACAAACAAAACACGAACATGCAGCTAATGAGAACATGAAACATGAAAGCACACGACCGATAAAGCCTGCCATGATACACAGAAGCGAATGAACACAACCTGAGACAATATTATTTGAACTGAATATAATTGTAAGTATAACCACATATCCCTCTTTTTGCTGAAGGAATCGATTCCCCAGGACAGATAGATGTTAGCGATGTGACTGACAGGTCAGCAGTGATCTCCTGGTCCAGGCCTGTGTCTCAGGTGGACGGGTTCAGGGTTTCGTACGGGCCAAGCACAGACCCGTTAGTCCATCGCAACGTCGACCTCTCGGCCAAAGACACGCAGTACAGCCTGGAAGACCTGAAACCCGACACTGAATACAGAGTGTCTCTCACTTCCAGAAGGGGAGATTTGACCAGCGAGTCCTTCTCTGAAAGCTTCACCACAGGTATGATCACTCCACAAATCAAATATTTCGCTTATCAGGGTCAGCCAAACCAATGATTAACTGATGCTGGGATGGATTTCTGTGTGTCCCAGGCCTGGATGCCCCCAGTGACCTTAAAGCTGTTGATCAGACTGACAACAGCATCACAGTGGAATGGAAAAACAGCCGCTCATCCATCGAAGGATACCGTGTCAAGTACGGACCGATCGCAGGAGGTGCTCACGGTGAAGACACGTTCCCTAGAAGAGCAGGAGACACGACATGGGCCACAATTACAGGTTAAAATGATACCGCTGTTACTGAGAACTGCATTTTATTTACTAGTTGCATTGCAAACAATTATTCTTAATCTGTATTTTTGTCATTTTGTTCCAGTGCAAATATCTAAACATTCATAAATCAAGATACATTTGCTTAAGAAGCAAAATAATAGAAAGTATTAAATCTTGTTTGCTAAAAAAAAAAATACATTTGTGACTATATTTGACAAATGTCTGTCAATAGAGTAAGAAAAATAAACTTAATTCAAAGGGGAAACAAGATTGTCTCTTTCCCCATTGGCAGATATTTTGTCATAAACTCACTTAATTTTGATCAATTTGTCAGAAAATGAGACTTAATATCTTCAGTAATTTTCACCCTAAGAAACAAAATAAGAAAGTATTGCCACAAGACACAAACAATTATGTTTTTTAACTTGAAACTAGAGTTGTAAAATAAAAAAGGTCATGTCAGTTATATCCAATATTTCAACTTCTGCTGTGATTTTTCACAAAATGCACAAGATAAAAGAGAAAGATCATCCCAAAAAAGAATGTATTAAAAATGTTTTATCCAAAAACATTTTAAAGAAAGAATAAATAGTGCTCTAACAAAAATAGAAACTGCACATTTCTGTTTTTAAACCCATACTGTAAACAAGATTTTGATTTGTCACAGATGCAACTTGTTTTGAACTCCTGGAAAGTGCACTCTGTTTGCTGATGTGCAGACTACTAAGTGCTTAAACATGGTGCATTGTATAAAATCAAAAGAATTGTTTGAAGAAACTCACATAAAGTGAAAATGTTCACATAGAGATGTCATTAGTCAGAATTTCCCTTTTGTTCCCTGCTTGAAAATGCATCAGTTTAGAGTTTCATCTTGTGGATTCATGGATTTTGTGTGTAGGCCTGAAGCCTGGAACAGAGTATGGCATTGGAGTCACAGCCGTTCAGAATGAGAGAGAGAGTGAGCCGGCCACCACCAATGCCCTGACCGGTGAGATCTCTTCTCTTTATATGAGCGACAGACACTACCGTTCAAAGGTTTGAGATCAATATTATTGTTTTTTGTTTATTTGAAAGATATTGATACTTTTTTCCTGCGAGGGTGCATTAAATTGATCAAAAGTGACAGTTAGGAAAAACGTATAATGTTACAAAAGATTTATATTTCAAATAAATGCTGTTGTTTTTAACTTTCTATTCTTAAGACGATCCTGAAAAAAATGTATCACGGTTTCAGCTTTGCAATTATGATGATAATAATCATAAATGTTTCTTGAGCAGCAAATCATCATTAGAATGATTTCTGAAGGATCATGTGACACTGAAGACTGGAGTAATGATGCTGAAAATATATATATATTTTTTAATTATATTCATATAGAAAACAGTTACTTTAAATATTAATCATATTTCACAATTATTGACAGTATTTTTGATCAAAGAAATTTAGCCTTTCTGAGCATAAGAATCTTCTTTCAAAAACAGTAGTTTACATTACTTTTTTAAAATACATGCTGTTTATAAAGATGCCTACCAAGAGTTATACCAAGGACATTAATATAATTTTACCCATGTTCTCATTTACTTATGTCTTCTTTTCAAACCAGTATGACGTTCATCCATAGATCATGTTTTACACTACTGTATAGTGAACGTATAGTGACCAAAAGCTACGACTACTTTTATAGTGGGTTTTTTCATTATATAAAATTTTTTCATTATATGAAACACAACAAAGATTCTCCTAAAACAAAAAGACACACAGGTTTGAAATGACATGAGAGTGAGTAGATGATGACAGACAAGTCTTTATCTCCTCAGTCTTCTTGATTCCATGACGCTGAATCTTCTGTGCTGTGTTTTGAACCTCCACCCACATAGACCTGGATCCACCACGAGACCTGGAAGTGCGAGACTCCACTGAAACCACTCTGGAACTGGTCTGGAAGAGACCACAGGCCAAGATCTCCACCTACAGGCTGGCGTTTGTGTCTGCCGACGGGCGACGGGAAGAACTGGAGCTGCCTGCTACTGCCTCCACACACACGCTGACCGGCCTGACCCCCGGCACGCGCTACACCGTCACCCTCGTGGCAGAGCGCGCGCGGAGAAGAAGTGCTCCAGCCACTGTAACCGCATCCACAGGTGAGGGCTTCCTTACTTTTGTTTGCTTTTGCAACATGATAATGCCATTGTTCTGTTTGCAGGTGTGGACAAAGAGATCATGACTAACTTTTATATGCATGTTTTTTTCCCCCCAAAATATTTGTTCATCAGTTTTAGGCATGAAACATTCAACGCTTCTAGCTACGTTTTATTTTTGAAGCATTCCAAAATGTGTCAATGCAATTCATACCGCAATGCAATTTACAACATTGCAAAGATTGCTTTAGCATGCATTAATGGTTTCCTCTTGCTGTCAGTTTTCTCTGCTTGGTAGGCCAGTTATCTAACGTTAAGAGCATGTTTATCCACCTTATTTTTAATGTAAGAGCAGATGCAGGTGCAAGGCTTTCCATGTCAGCCACTTCCAGTTGTTTTAGCTGTACAAAACAGTCTGCTTGATATTGCAAACTGATATTATTTAAATGATTAATTTAGCAGATGCTTTTATCTAAAGAAACTTAAAAATGAGGAGTACAAGCAATTAATATTATTTAACTATAACCGATAATGAATCAAAACATTCAATCGCACATTCAAGTCATTCATTGTTTTTTTTTTATTTCAGTTATTTCTATAGCTCTTAATACAATACAGATTGTTTCAAAGCAGCTTTACAGGGATAAAAAGGAAAATAATGATTCAATGATGCAAACAGAATTAAATTCAGCTGTAAAGACAATAGTGTCATTATTCAGCTCACGCCAGTTCAGTCTTGATTCAGTTCAATTATTCAGAAATTCAGTTCACCTATAAGCAGCTCTACAGAAGACAATAGTGTTGTTATTCAGTTTGAGCCGGTAATTCAGTTCACATTCACAGAAAATACTTACCTCTGCATTGAAAAATAAGGTGGATAGAATCATAACACATGGCGGAAACTTTATCGTCATCCCCAGTGCAGAGAAACGGCGTGTGTTGCGTAGGTTCAACAGATCTGCATACTTGCTGTAGTGCATTGTTTGCATTTGTGCACTTGCGTGAAGAATGTTTCCTGTCATAACTAATTAACACTGTGTCCAAACCAGCTGTGACACCTGTGAATATGAGTTCCTGAATATGCCCGAACACAAAACTCTCTCCACACAGCTGTGTACTAAACATCAAATATGATCCGGTTATTGGCGTTTTATTATTAGCATTTTTCACTTTCAGGAAACGTATTGTGTTGCACCTGGTAAGGGAACAGTGTGAGGGCTTTTTGCTGACATTAATTTGATTCTTCTGTCTAGATGATAGTCAATCATGTTTGGTCTTGAATGAAGGGATTTGTACCTGTGATCATGCTGTTGTCATGAGGTTTCATCCGTTGTTGCCCAGTTTCAAATGTTTTTGTCTTTTTCTTGTAGCATCTTTCACTTTTTATCTAGCGAACACATTTCCTGAGCTCGGTTCAGCCAAAGGCACAGACGACAATGTCATTAGCTTTGTGCCTCTCGACAACTCAGAGAGCCCGTTCTCTGGGAATGGACACGAGGATCCGACCGGCACCTTGACCGTGTACAATGTCACATCCGATGGATTTGATCTTTCGTGGGAGTCAAATATGCACATTGGCTATGATAGTTACACTGTAAAACTTAAAGATTTCTCAGGGAAATGGAACAAGGAGGTTCATCTCAATGGCGAGGTGAATGGCACTAAAATCCGAGGTCTAAGGGCTTCCACTGAGTACCAAGTAAGGCTTTATGGAATATCCAATAACCAAAGATCATCACTACTAGAAGCAGTTGCAGTTACAGGTATAAACTATCTTTGGGTTTCAAGTCATCTGTTTGATTTCCTGCCATTGCTACTTTAAGAAATGTTTGGTTTCATAGGTTTAAGAGTGGAATGACACATTTTGCATGATATATGATATGCAACTGCTCCCATACACCAAATGGTAGAGCAAAAAACATGCATGATGATAATGCATCAGGATATGGATGCTTATTTGGGCTGGGTAATACAGCAAAAAAAAAAAGTATTAATAATATATATATATATATATATATATATATATATACTTTTTATATTTTTCATTATATATTTTTCATTATATATTCATATATATTTCATTATTTTAACAAAAATGTAAGCTAATGCAGGTTGTTTAATGCTAAAAATATTGGGAAAAAAATGGTTAACTAACCATTTGCTGCTTAAAAATTACATTAAAAAATGTCATGTAGAGAATTCCATGACCTCCATGAGTCATGCTGCCAGCAAATAATGATTCAGGCATAGAACTCTAACTCTTATGTTTGGTTTTTCAGATATATATTGCAAATATTCAGTTTATCACCCAGTCCTAGTTTGTAAATGACAAGAATATCCACAAATCTCAGTGGAGAAAATACTTAATGCTCATAACAAACTAAACTGGTGAAAAAAGAGAATGCATTAGAAAACTGATAGAGTAGAATATTGATTAACATGTTAGAGTTAACAACGAATTGAGTTCATGCATGTCGTTTCCTCAAAACATCTCGAGGTCTGCATGGATTGTCCAGCAGTCTGAAGTGTCCCATGTACTTCCACTCTGGTGGACTACTTGGAAACTTCAGCAATTAATGGCTTCTCATAGCCATTAATGCCAGATGTTTTCAGATACATGCATGCAGCTAACATCATTTGCATGTGAATTAAGTTTTATCGCATGCAGTGTGTCTCAAATCTCAGTGCACATTGAGAAAGTGAGGGGGGAATATGTTTTGAATATATAATATATATGAATGAAAATGCTTTTTATGGTCTTAGTTAAATATAATAACCCTGACATAGACATGTGGATGAAAAACCACATGTTAAAATGGTGCAACTATTTAATGAATACAGCCTCATGGCATTCCAGTCAGAATATGATTGACCATCATAATGTTAATTCAAAAATAATTATAAAATGTACTTTTGAGATTTCAGTAGAAATTATGTTACAATTATTAATGGAGCAAATCAAAGAACCACTTCCCAGGATAAATAGGAGATTAATGATATGTTTAAAGTGAATATAGTCATATTTTAAAGGGGTCATGACAATTATTTTAATATGTTCCTTGAGGTTGACTTATAATGTATATATATTATACATTAGGGACTAGGGACTGCAGATGAAAGTTAGCCTGTATGGTTAAATCTGGCACATTTACATTTTGGACTTGTACTCATGTTGATTAATGTGCATTGTCCCTTTTAAATAAAGAAATCGCAATGTATAAAAAAAAACAAGACAAATTTATATGCAGAACAACTATTATTTTCAACTTTCATTCTGACACCTCTGTCTGACATGACCCGTTTTAAGGGGCGGCTTTTAGGAACTTGATTAAATGAATACTTAGTTTAGAATGAGGAGGACTTTTAAGCTTTTAAACTTTCAGGATGTTTTAACGGTACAAAGACCTCTTATATGTCAAAAGATCAAGGCAAATTTGATTTCTCAGGTCATGACCCCTTTAATTGTGCACTTAGTCAATGACTTGTTAACCTCTTGTTTTCACAGGAAAAGCACTTCTAATTCTGTCCCGTCTTTAATCTCTGACCGTAAACACACTGAATGTACTTTCCTCTAGCACAGTCTACCTCTCCTGATGTTGTTGCTTTGACCGTCAAAGGTGTTTCAACAATGCTACCAAGCCTCCATAAGGAGGTTCAACCAGCAGTCTCTACCTCCACTTTATTAACAGAAGATTTTAAAGCTGAAGCCTCAGGTGATGAACTTGAGGGCCCAAGTCAAGGGCCTCCAAGTGAGCTAAAAGTCGCAGATGTGAGCAGAAATAGTTTGAGGCTATCTTGGTCAGCTCCAGAAGGAGCCTTCGATAGCTTCATGGTTGAGCTGAACTCAACGTCGAATAAGTCTAAAGAGCACATGATTGACGTATCTGGAGAAGCCAGGCTGGTCCATGTTGATGGGCTGACCGCTGGCATGCATTATGAGATTACTTTATATGGGATGAAGGAGGGCGAAAAATCTCAACCAGTCAATGTTTACGTCAAGACAGGTACATGGACATCATCTTTAGAAACCACAGTCCTCTGTCATCCGCCATCACAGTACTACTAATGTCATTTATCTTAGGAGCATTTCTGCAGGCGTAAGATGGCTTGTGAAAGAAATTTGATTTTGCACGAGTGTTTAGTTCAAACCCAATCCTGCATGTGACGTTCTGGGAATGTTAAGTATTTAGTTGTACAATATCATTCAAAAGTTCAAAAGAAATTATGTTTATGAAATTATAATAAATTTAAGAAATATATGCTTTTATTCAGCAAGGAAGCATTATATAGTATCTTTGTTATTTTATTATCATTGATATACTGTCATAGTTTGTTTTGGTAACACTTTACAATAAGGTTTCATTAGTTAACTACTTTAGCTAACATGAACTAAGAATGGACAATACTTAGTTCATTTTATTAGCATTTATCAATCATAGTTCATGTTATTTCAATGTTTACTAATACAATTTTAAAATCAAAAGGTGCATTTATTTACATTAAATTCAATCACCTAATGTGAACTAACATTAACAAAAATTAATAAATACTGTAACAAATATATTGCTCATTCCTTGTTAGTTCATTGTTTACAAATGAGAACTTATTGTAGTGTTACTGTTTTTTATAAATGCATTTTTTTTAGATTTTCTGTTTTCATTTTAATTTTAGTATCACTCTTTTTCCACAAAAATATTAAGCAGCACAACTGTTTTCAACACTGATAATAATCTGAAATGTTTCTTGAGCAGCAAATCAGCATATTAGAATGATTTCTGAAGGATCATGTGAGACTGGAGTAATGATGCTGAAAATCCAGCTTTGATCACAGGAATAAATACAAAACATAATTTAAAATTGTTATAATATTTCACAATTTATCACTGTTTTTACTGTATTTTTGATCAAATAAATGCATTGTTGGTGAGCATAAGAGACTCAAAAACATTTTACAAAATCTTACCGACCCCAAACTTTTAAATGGTAGTGTATTCATTATTTATTAAACATTGAATATTATTTGAAGTTCACTTTCTCCAATCAAACTAAACATTTTAGGTAATACCCAAGATGTGATCCTATACCTCTAGTGCCACAAAACGCTTGCAGAATTGTTCCTGTGCTTTCCAAACGTCCCCTCGGGATTATGGCATGAAATAATCCTAAACGTTTTATATCCGATCACTCTGACCATTATTTCTCAACATGAATGAACACCATCTTTGTGCCTCATGTCTTCATTCATATCATTTCATTCCATCTATAAACTATTTTATCTGTATCTGTCAATCTGTCATTGTGTTTATGCCAGTGGCACTGGCAAGTTGAGCTCATTTCATTATGCAAATGTAATTAATTTCAGTGACAATAACTCATTTCTGATTTCTTTGTCTGTCAGAGGAGCAGAAGCCGCAGATTGGCAGTCTGAGTGTGTCTGATGTATCTTGGGATAGTTTCAATGTGTCCTGGATCATTGAGGATGGCCTTGCCTTTGACAGTTTTGTGATTGAAGTGGCAAATTCAGCAGGTGGTCCAGAAAAACAGAACCTTTCGGTATCTGGTGATGCACGTAGTTTATGGATGTCTGGGCTCAGCCCGGACACGTCCTATACAATTACACTATACGGAGTGCATCAGGGCTCGATCCTGGGGTCGATCAACATTGAAGCAGCAACAGGTATCCATGCTGACCTGGGTATCCCTTGTGAAAAAGACACTTAATTGCATGTCATTTGCATGTCATAAAAATGAAAATGTATTATAGGTTAAATTTATATTAAATACAATTAGTTGAACTAAATCATCACATATTCATTTCACATTCAATTGAGAAATAAACTCACAAATCAGCCCCTTCTTAATTTTCATTAAGTTGAAGTTTCCAGTTCATTTCAAATACACTTAGTTATTTCAAATTAGTTGAACAATAATTATTTCTGCTGTCTTTGAAATATGCAGAAATTCTGACAAGCATGTATTTTTTAAAATAAATACATTTAAATATATATATTTTCCATGTTCAATTAATGTTATAATAATTATCATACATTTTATATCAATGTTTAATTAATCATATTATCTGCAAGTACAGTTTTAATAAATATACTTTTAAGATTTAAAATGCAATGCAAGTGCACATTCAATACAATTAAGCCCACTTCTTTTTCACAAGGGATGGGAAACCTATTATCTATTATACCTTTTTTTCTTAATCTTTTCTCTCTTTCTGACCTTTTTCATTCTAGTTGGGAGCTGTGGTGTCAAGCAGGTGCTTCTGTGCTTTAACATTTCCTTTTAATTCTTCACGAAACCTTAGCGTCTTTGTTGCATGTGGCCCATGAGAATGATGACCGAACACATAACGGCGTTTCTTGAATGTTCACAATAATTTGTTGATTGTGAAACGACTTCATTTAACAAAGCTAACTGATTGTCAGCTGTACTGTTCCAGCCACTGTGTCGGTCTTGCCTCCTAGTTCAGTGCGTTGGGGCAAAGGATATGTCATGTTTCCATTCATTTCCACTGAAATCAAAGCTTTGTGTTCAGCAGTAATCATTGTCAACCATTATATATCATCCATTTCAACCAGCTACCCCAAAAGCATGGCACCACCCATCTCATACATTTACCGCATTGTGGTGAGTTTTGATGTGCTGCAGTGATTGCAACATATTTCACCCTCTTACATATAATTTCATTGACTTCATTGCGTGATCTCATCATCTACCTGCATCATTTCACACATCTATTGATTTGATATAGACATGCATTTGAATAAGTGATCCATTTTGATGTAGTGTTTATTTGCGCCGCGGTTCCCAATCTTTTTCATCAGCTGAACCCATTTTGATGTACATTTATTAATAATTTAATAAATTATAGTAATTTTTTTTTATTTTTTTTTATTAAATATACTTGAAATAATTAAAGTAGCCTTACATAAACCAAAATAGATACTGGCCGTCACCCTTATAAAATTCATAATCATTTAGATGCTGCTCATCATCTTCTGACATGTTGTTTCTTCTAACACCTTTATTCATCTTTTTTAACTGTTATTTATATGTTTTTACCCATTCACTGGAAATATTGATGTGATATTCAAACATACTGCTTTCTGGGCACCATCTGAGCATTAACTTTTGTTTGGATTGGGAATCATCAAAAATTGCCATGGGAATATTTTGCAATAATTTTTATACATCTTTTGTGTTGATTGCTTCATATGCACTAACGCGATATTCTTGTTAACCTGTTTTGACACTACAGTGAACAAATACAACAAAATAGCCTCAGTTTTATTCACATCTAAATGAACATTCTTGGAAAACACCTTTTCCTTTTTCTTTTTTGTTCTGTCCAGCTTTTCTGTTCATAGTGAGGCCCGTTTAACATCACACATCTGCATTGTGGAAGCGAACAAAGCGATTTATTTATTTATTTATTAATTGGCTTATTATTAAAATTTTAATTATATTTTTACAAACTTTGCCATGAAAACTCATTTATGAAAACTTACCTGTATGCATGCAAAAATAAAAATGCGCTGTTTGCATGCTGCAGACATGGGATGTGTAAAACAGGCCTAATCCGACAAGCACAAATAACACTAGTATTTAGCCTATAACAATTCATATCAGTTCTCACAATAAATAGCAAATCATTTCCTCGGCTTAACAAATTATACATGCAAATTATGCATATTGTACAGCAAGGATGTAACCACCATAGACATTAAGGGTGACAATGTCCAAACATGGTTACGGCCTTTTACAGCACATTACCTCTGTTCCAATAACCGTTTCTCCCTTTAGATAGCGCTCCAATGGTTGGCAGTCTGTATGTGTCTAACATTACATCAGAGAGCTTCTCTCTTTCATGGAATGACACGAGAGGAGATATTGAGAGGTTTATCCTGGAGATTATAGACTCTAGCTGGCAGCGGGAGCCAGTTGAATATAACCTAACACACGGTACACAGTCATATGAAATCACTGGGCTACAGCCAACTACTGACTATATAGCTTACCTCACTGGAGTTATGAAGGGAAGGAGAACAGACTCCGTCAGTGCTGTCGCCTCCACAGGTAACTGGAATTCTCTCTTTTCCTTGCTGTTTTCCCCCGTTTGTTTATATTGGAAGTGATAAATCAGGCCTTAAAAGAGTAGTTCAACCAAAAAGTTCACATTTATGTACTCATGTCATTGCAAACCTGTATGTTTTTTCTTCATCTTCATATGTTGAAGATCTCTCTAAAAGTGGTCCATAAAACTCAAGTCTTCTGAAGTCGTGTTATAGCTTTGAGGAACATGCACAATTGAAGACTAAATTAAAGTTTTAATTTACATTCCTGTACACATGGAAATCTGAATCTGGTGCCACAAGATGATTTGCATCAGGTTCGAGGTAGCATCAGGTAGCACGTATGTGACTACATTAAGGGTTTACACAACAACGATGTACTAAAAAAAAAATTCCGTTGCTTTTTTTTTTTCCGTACAAATGACAACGTTCCTCGAAAATGACGAAAATAATGGTATCGTTTTCCAAAATTGCACTTTGAAACCCATTTTCAAAAGTTCGCGTTTTTAGGCCTCCAAAAACCTCCTGTTGTCATGTCAATGAATGGCCAAAATGCAGAAATCTTTTATTTGGTAAAAATCGTAGTGTAAATGCCCCCTTTTTTTAGTCTGTTACTCACAAAAAAACTGCTGTTTGACTTCAAATGACATAAAATATAGTGCAAAAATTTAACTTTGCCAGCTAACAAAAATATGTTCTAAGAACATTTTCTTAACGTTTGTTAAGAATATTTTGTTAACGAATGTTTGTTTTGTTAATAAATTTGAGAGAACCTTGCCAGAACGTTAGTTAAAGCCCTATAACTGTTTCCTGTTAGCTGGCTTCACAGTGCTTTTTGTAATTTTCACCAAGTTAGGAAGAAAGCAAGTGTTACGGACGTAGGCCAGTAAGAGCTGTGCGTGTAAACCTCACTCCCCTGGCCTCAAGAGACTGCGGTCTTTAGTGTCCTTGTTAGCAAGCCTGCCTCCGAATTCCCGGGTTCGAATCCCACTCGAAGCTGGTTGAGTATAACTGGTTACATTTGGTGCCGTGACCCGGATGGGAGTGAGGTTTAGGGGAAAGCAAGTGCATCGGACGTTGGCCAGTAAGAGTTGTGCATGTAAACCTCACTCCACTGGCTTCAAAAGGCACGCTAGTGACTGACGCTAGCAGCTGTGGCCTTTGGCGTCCTTCTTAGTGCGCCCGCCTCCCATGCCGGAAACCCTGGTCTGAATTTTCACCAGTTACACAAGCATACAGATTTGAAGCGAAATGAGAATGAGTAAATGTTTTTTGGCTGACCTATCTCTGTATGGCTGTTAGGTGGACAGTTAGATCTGTAAAACTATTGACAGCCGAAAAAGAGACACTAAACAAAACGCCATGGCTGGCTTTTTCCCCCTGTAGCGGCCGAGCCTGACTTGTCTGGGCTAGTTGTTTCAAACATTACCTCAGAAACAGTGTCGCTCTCCTGGCGGACGGGAGAGAAGGCGTTTGATAATTTTATAGTCGAGGTGAGAGAGTCCGCTTTGCCCATGCAGGCGACGGGGCGCACCTTGCCCACAGGTACCCGCTCCACGGTGCTGACCGGGCTCAGAGGAGACACGCGATATCAGATCAAGCTGTATGCCACCTCTGGTGGCGCCAACACAGCTGCCCTGACAACTGTAGTAACCACAGGTACAGCAGAGCATGCTTTTGAGTTCTCAGAATACATGCTTATATTGGGTTTTGAAGATTTGGTTTGCTATGGAAGCCCATTTGATGCCGTGGAATAAAACAATAAAAAGGTAAATGCACATCTCACAATTCTGACTATTTCTCGCAATTACGAGTGTATATCTCGACTTGTAATATATATATTTTTTTTTTACTTTATAATTTTTAATTCCCACATATAAAACTGTCTTAAAGTCGTGTTTTTTTTTTGTTTAGTTTTTTTGTAGACTAGACCACTGGTAGTGTACATAGGAATTTACTTCAGATCTACTTTACTCTTTCCCCACTGTTGACTGAAAGGTATATTTCAAGTATATACAGTATATACATATTTTTTTACCTAAATAGGAACATAGTAGTATACTTAAAGTCCAATAATAATATACAAATAGTAATGTATTAATAGTAAACTATAAATATGGTGTTATGTTCACTTAAAGAAAACAAGTTTTCTGAGAGTAAGTGTACTTTCATAAACTAAAAAATTGTATACCTATAAGTTCACTTGTAGTATAGTTACAGTACAAATGAAAAACTTTTATACACTAAAAAGTGGGCCAATTTAGTCCTGAGTAATATTTAAATGGTACACTTATACTTATAATTATCCTTCTAGTACATTGATATTAGTATACTTACTACATAAAGTATATTTAAAAATAAAATGACCTTGAAGTATACATATTTTTATATAATAGTCAGAATTGCGAGGTATAAACTAAAAATTATGAGAAACATTCTCAAATTTGCTCAGAATTATTAATTTGGAATTGTGAGAAATAATGTCAGAATTGTGCAGATAAAAAAAAATCACAATTACATAGTTCTTAGTATGGCACAAAGTACATGAGAGCATGACTTAAAGTAGTATTCGTGGTTGTTTGCAGGGTAATGTCTATGGCATGTTGATTAGCTGGACTAGTGTAAATAGGACTGGAAAGATTTGCTTCCCAACCTTGTTTGCACAAGTTATGTTCAATTTGTCACTTGAATTGTGGGATAAAATCAGGTCCATAATGCATCTAATTCTGGCCAAAATACCTAGTTTATTTACTACTGAGCATTTAAAATGAAACACTTGAGTTGCTATCAGTGATTTGATGCTATGGCAAAGTTAAATAGTTTGTCCTCAAAGTGGAAAAATTAGTCCATATTAAAGCTTATGCATTTTCTTTGCCATGTTTCAAACTGAGGACTAAGTCGTAATTATTATCTGCCGCAATTGACTGCAGACCACAGATGCTTATCATAGACATTAAGGCAAATAACCCAGAATATTCCTATTGTATTAAACATCCAGTTTTCGCTTGTTTCAGCTACTGTTAAAGTCTCGTAACAGTACCCAATACTTTCTTTCATTCAGAGCCTAAGGCAACATTGGGCACCATTGTGGTGTCCGAAACCCTCCCGAATAGCTTGGTGCTGTCCTGGAGCACATTGTCAGGCCACTTTGATGGCTTTGCTGCTCGTATCACTGACCGTGAGCAGCTGTATGATGTTGTAGAGCTCAGGCTATCAGGATCAGAGAGGAACGTTACCGTGATGGGTCTTATGGACTCTACGGTCTATGACATAGTGTTTTATGGTCTGTCTCATGGCCGTCAAACTCCATCAGTTTCCTTCAATACCAGTACAGGTACTGTGCAAGTTTTTAATGCTTCTATCACAACAAATCAGGACTTAACAGACAGAACTAACACATTTGCATCCGGGTTAGACCTGGTTGCAAGCAAATTTCTCAAACTAACATTTTTGTTTTTGTTTGCTTGTTTTGGTACAATTGCATGCATGTAAAATTTAATGACTCCGAAGGCCTTTTTACACTAAGGGTCAGATTTACTAAACAGGCCAAATTAGCGTGAGAGCGCAATCCCATAAAAGCGAGTGGAAAGTTCTGCTCGTAACACACAAATGAAAGAACACAGGCACTGCCAGATCATTTCCATAATGATCAACGCAATCTAAGAGCAGCGCAAATTAGCGCTGATAAAACAACCAGTAAATTGTTGAGCGCAAACCTTCGTAAATCACCTTGCATGAATCATTTAAATTCTCTCCTCCCATAAATTTTGCATCTGAAATGGAAACCAAATGCATAGGCAATAAGGTCAGTTGCAAAAATAACCCTGTTCACGGCTTTTCAGCGCACATTTTTCACTGCGTGTTTTTAGTAAATCCTGACAGCTTTTTGAGAGCCAAGGGTTTGCGCTGGTGCAAGCTGTTAAATCTGGCCCCAAGTGTGAATTTTTGGACTATCAAAAATGAAAGAAAAAAACATTGGAACTTGGAGCAGTTTTTTGTGCTTGGTAAAAAAAAAAAAAAAAAAAGGTCACCAATCCTCCCTCTGATGTTTCTGTTTGCAACATAATCTTTTGTGCTTGAAACATGACATGATTGCGCATTAGGAAATGTAGATTTGAAAGTTTGGAAACTCATTTTTGCATCTGTCTGACCACATGTTGTTTAGTTATATTGTATGATTGAGATGCACATGCATGCAGTTGTATTGCACCCACTGACTACTCAGTTATTTTACATGGAGAAAGAAAGCTCATACAATAATAGCTTAACATTGACAAATTAATGAGTAACATTTGACAAATAACAAGCTATTTTGACCTTGCAATCACTGCAGAATCAATTATACATCCTCACCCTGTATTGTCCCCTCCTATAACACTGCAACTACGGGACCCAAATGAATCCTGTACCACGTATCCCAGCGTCATTACCTAAAGTGGGAAACCTCACCGTTTCGGATATTACCCCATACGGATTTCGGGTGTCCTGGGAAGCAGATTCTTCTGAGGGCTTCAGACATTTTCAGGTAAAGGTGTCGGACTCTGGCCTGCTGCTGGAGCCACAAGAGTTCGTAGTGCCGGGAAACCAGACCTTACTGGATGTTTTGGGCCTGATTACTGGCATTGGCTATGAGGTCAGTGTGACCGGGTTGTCAGGGAATGGGTTACAGTCTCGTCCAATCACCACAGTGGCTGTTACAGGTACCGCTTTCTGCTTTTCAACTGCACGTCACTCCTTCACCTCAGAGCTTTCACTGCCCAAGCTTAGTAGTTTTTACGCATAGCAAATTATTTTTAATATCTAGCAGATCATATTTTACCCCTATTGCATTTTTTGCAGGGGTTGTATGCACAGGACATATTCAAGATTAATAGATTCTCTCTGATATGTTAGACACACAATGCCATGACAAAAACCTGAAAAAATGTACAGTTGCTCTACAGTAAACACTTAATATGTTCAAGATGCTTTTCTCGCCCCCAGCTGCTGTTTTTAAAATCAGTACTGACGAGAACTATGTTATTGGTTACACTTTATTTCAATGGTCCACTTTAGACATTAAGTAACTTTGCAGCTTCATATCAACTAACTGTCTTTAGAGTATTAGTAGATTGTCTGCTTAATATCTGCTAACTCTTTTGTTTAATGCTCCGCCAACAGACATTCTGTTGACTATAAGTAACTTTGCAACTATTTAAACTTATTCTACAAACCTGAACCCTAACCCTAACGCCTAACAGTCTAGTATCATCTACTTATAAGAGTTATGAGAGTTAGTTGGCTTGTAGTTGCAAAGTTACTGATAGTTTGTAGAATGTCTGAAGCGGACCATTGAAATAAAGAGAAACTGGTATACTGAACTGATATTTTTGTTTTTGTCAATTTAAAAGTGTAAAAATGTTTGCTGTTGTCAATCAGGCTTTTATTATACTAAAATCAACCTTCACTAAAAATATATATATATTTTTTAACTTGCTTTCCTTTAAAAGAAAAAAAAACACGATACAAGGTAATTTGTTTGCATAAGTAATGCATAAGATATTTAATGTTATATTTTCTCATAGAATGCATCTTGGGTATATTTGGTCTTACTACAGATTTATTTATTTTTTACTTGTTTATACGTGTATATATATATATATATATATATATATATATATATATATATATATATATATATATATATAAATAACATCTGTATGTATTCCTGCAATAATAATTAAAAAAAAATCTGCCAGTGCATTAAGACACAACACCAGTTTTAATATGTTATGCACTGTTGCTTTTCAAGTAAATGTATTTGGTTTCAAGATTATTTCATTATTTTAACCGGGAACAAACTACCTTTTTGGACCCCACACCTCCCCTTTAATTTTTTTTAAATATGGGCTATAATATCACCTGACATGTCTGTTCAATGAAATGAGAGGCTGAAGTGGGTGTGACCTTTTGTTTCGGGGTGAAGCAGTTCTTTAATGAAGCAAAGCCACAGTGCCACCAATTAGTAAGATAAATATGACTTTTAGCTGTAAAATTACTTTAATACAATTGTTTTTAACCTTTGAGCATTATAGTTTCCCAAAATGTATGCCACAATCTGTGTAAACACACATTTTTCAGATGCGGCTTCTATTGCAGTGAACAGACTGATCGAGAAAGCCTCAAAAGAAAATACTAGAAAACAAAAGTTCAAAGACCTATAATGCTAATGCAGATGACAATTAAAAATAATGAACATGTCCTGTGTTTACAAGTCTTATTTGATGTCACAGTCTATGTTCTAGAAGATGACATGCTGTTTGATCTAAGCTTTGGTTGGGAAACTCAACTACCAACTACTATCCCTTGTTTATTTGCTTGGTCTCCTCCATCGATTAGTGTTTTTCATTGTTTCAAGTGAACTAAACATGCTTCACTTGTCCCACATGTCTGATGCCATATTTAAACTGTTCCCTTTCGTTCGGGAACTCCTACGTCTCGTCGGAGGAGTTTCCAACGAATTGGGATCACGCTAGGGAGACCAATCGCCTTCGAGTGAACTAAAACGAGCCAATAAACATTGGCATGCAAGATTTGCATTCCGCGACCCGCCTACCAGTGCGGGTATAAAAGCGGAAGCAAGTGCATACACAAACGCTTTTCGCTTCGGAGCCGACCAGTTGTGTCCACGCTGAGGCTGCGTTCGTGAATGAGTCATGTTCTCACTGTGGGAACATGACCATCGCGGTGCTGAGATCAAGACTAAGATCCCTCAAATGAGGGGGAGTCCCTTTGGAGATTCCCCGATCTAGTTCGTCTTCTGGTTCATTTCAGAAGGCGGCTACTTCGGCTAATCCCATTGGTGGTCTGAGGGTTACAGTGAGGAACGATCCGCCGGGTGAAAGACCCCCACGGGCCCCTCACTCCTCCACACCGCTGCCATTGGAGCCCTTGGTGGAGCGTGCTGGGCCATCTCGTGTGGTCCCAGCCGTTTCCTTCGGGGCTCCGCCGGAGGACCAGATGTCGATCGCTGCATCGGAGGGAGAGCAGTCATCTTCTGGGGATGACGACTCGGCTGCGTTGCCCCCTTCTGGTGTGGTGGCGTTGTCCGAGCCGGACCCGGAAATGACTGCTATGCTTTCCCGGGCGGCCGCAAGTGTCGGGCTCGTGTGGAACCCTCCACCGTGTCCCGAACCTTCGCGGCTCAACGATTGGTTTCTCGGGGCGGCTCGTAATGGTTCTCAGCGCCCCGCCCTGGTACCTTTCTTTCCGGAGGTGCATGAGGAGCTGACGAGATCTTGGACGGCCCCGTTAACGGCCAGACATAGATCGACTCCCTCCTCCTCCCTCACCACTCTCGATGGCGGGGCAGTCAAGGGATACGAGGGCATACCCCCAGTGGAACGGTCCGTTGCTATGCAACTGTGCCCTCAGGCCGCCTCCACCTGGCGGGGTGCTCCTACGCTCCCCTCTCGCGCCTGTAAGTTCTCCTCCAGTCTGACTGGGAAGGCTTATAGTGCGTGTGGAGAAGCTGCTTCTGCCCTGCATGCGATGGCGCTCCTTCAGGTCCACCAGGCCAAGGCGCTCTCTCACATGCAGGAGAGTGGTACCGACCCAGGGGTTCTTAAAGAGCTGCGTGCGGCGACGGACCTCGCCCTCCGGGCGACGAAAGTCACCGCACGCTCCCTGGGACGGGCGATGTCCACGCTTGTGGTCTAGGAGCGACACCTGTGGCTCACCCTGGCTGATATGAGAGAGTCGGACAAGTGTAGGTTCCTGAACTCTCCCATATCCCAGGGTGGCCTCTTCGGCGACGCGGTGGAGAACTACGCCCAACAGTTCTCCGCTGCCCAGAAGCAGTCGGAGGTCATTAAGCACATCATGCCCCGGAGAAGGGCTGCTGCTGCCCCCTCTCCTGCCGCTCCACCTCCGTCTGCTCGTCGCCGAGGGCGCCCTCCTGCCGCCGCCTCCACCCCTGCCCAGCCCAAGCAGCAGCCCCCTAGGCAGCAGGGTGCCGGCCGCAAGAGAGCTGCCCAGCCCGCTCCGGGCTCGTCTAAACCCCCCAGCAAAAGGAGAGGGAAGCGACCCTGAGACGGGCGACCCAGAGGATGTTTTGTTTGATCTTCAGGAGGGTGCCTCTGCACTACTCCTTCCCCTGGAGGAGGGCCAGGTGGAGAATCTTTCGTTTGTTTCTGTTCCGCCGCTGACCAGCCGGTTGGCGGTAGCCAAAATTTAAATAAAAGAGCAATTTCTACTTCCTCTGGGTCACTCTCGGTCGAGACTGGTAGTCCAGGACGACGCTCCATTGCCTCGCCACTATCAGTCTCCTCCGTCCAAGAGGGTCAGAATGGCAGTGTGCGACGCCACGTTGCCTCGCCGCTCTCATTCCCCTCACCCCAGCACTCAGACGACAGTGTCGCCGCCACGGCCTCGTCACTCTCGTCTCCCGCTGGGCAAGGAGGTGCGGAAACCTGGACCCGATGCTTCCATGCCTCGCTCCTCGTTTCCCCTCCTTCCTTCGCCTCGGGACAGCCCGCAGTCGAACGCCTCCGGGCCTTCCCTGCCGTCTGCCCCTCGGTGGAAGCAGGTAGGTGCTGCCCTGCACACCCAGACCTCTCTCCCGGCCGCAGCAATGCCTCCGGAGTCTGATCCCTGCCTTCCACTTCGCTGCCCCTCCGCGGGTGCGCCGGTGGTTCGGGTGGGCTCGCTGGTACGGTCTCTCGAAGCCTGGTTAGCGCTTCCGAGGCCGTCCCGCTGGCTCATCCGTACCATTCGGCTCGGCTATGCAATTCAGTTTGCCCGCCGGCCTCCCAAGTACAGGGGTATCCGCTTCACTCATGTGTGGAGCGTCGATGCCCCTGTCTTGAGGAAAGAGATCGACGTCCTGCTGGCGAAGGACGCGATCGAGCCGGTCCCTCCAGCCGAGATGAAGTCTGGGTTTTACAGCCCCTACTTCATTGTACCCAAGAAAGGCGGTGGGTTACGACCGATCCTGGACCTGTGAGTTTTGAATCGGGCCCTGCACAAGCTCCCGTTCAAAATGATCACGCAGAAGCGCATCTTCGAATGCATCCGTCCCCAGGATTGGTTTGCAGCGATCGACCTGAAGGACGCGTACTTTCATGTTTCGATTCTTCCTCGACACAGACCCTTTCTTCGGTTTGCTTTCGAGGGTCGAGCATTTCAGTACAAAGTCCTACCCTTCGGCCTGGCCCTGTCGCCCCGTGTCTTCACGAAAGTCATGGAGGCGGCCATTGTTCCCATGAGAGAACATGGCGTTCGCATCCTCAACTATCTCGACGACTGGCTTATAATAGCTCACTTGGGAGATCTGTTGTGCGAACACAGGGACTTGGTGCTCCAACACCTCAGCCGTTTGGGTCTTCAGGTCAACTGGGACAAGAGCAAACTCTGCCCCACGCAGAGGATCTCTTATCTCGGTATGGAGTTGGACTCGGTCGGTCAGACTGCGCGCCTCACTGAGGAGCGCGTCCAGTCAGTGCTCAACTGCCTCAAGTCCTTTCAAGGCAGGTCAGCGGTTCCACTGAAACAGTTTCAGAGGCTCCTGGGGCATATGGCAGCCGCTGCCGCAGTGACGCCGCTCGGCTTGCTTCATATGAGACCGCTTCAGTGCTGGCTTCACGATCGAGTCCCGAGATGGGCGTGGCAGAGCGGCACGTTCCGGGTCAACATTACCCTGCACTGTCGCCAAACCTTCAGTCCCTGGTCGGACCCTGCGTTTCTACGGGCCGGAGTTCCCTTAGTCCAGGTGTCCAGGCATGCTGTTGTGTTCACAGATGCCTCTGCCAGCGGGTGGGGGGCCACGTACAACGGGCATGCAGTTTCAGGTCTGTGGACGGGGCCTCAACTGCATTGGCACATCAACTGCCTAGAGTTGCAAGCAGTACGTCTAGCTCTGTGCCGCTTCAGGGGGCTGCTTCTGCACAGACATGTACTGGTCAGTACGGACAGCACTGCGACTGTTGCGTACATCAACCATCAAGGTGGTCTACGCTCCCGTCGTATGTCGCGACTCGCCCGCCATCTCCTCCTATGGAGTCAGAAGCATCTGAGGTCGCTTAGGGCCATTCACATCCCGGGTGTGCTCAACCGTGTGGCCGACGAGCTCTCACGGCTGCCGCCTCTTCCGGGAGAATGGTGACTCCATCCCCAGGTGGTCCAACTGATTTGGGGAGTCTTCGGAGCCACTCAGATAGATGTTTGCCTCTCCAGACACGACCCATTGCCAGTGGTTTTATTCTCTGACCGAAGGATCTCTCGGCACAGATGCATTGGCACACAGTTGGCCCCGGGGCCTTCGCAAGTATGCGTTTCCCCCAGTGAGCCTTCTTGCACAGACTTTGTGCAAGGTCAGGGAGGACGAGGAGCAGGTCCTGCTCGTTGCGCCTTATTGGCCCAACCGGACTTGGTTCGCGGAACTCGTGCTCCCTGCGACAGCCCCTCCTTGGCCGATTCCTCTGAGGAAGGACCTCCTTTCTCAGAGACGGGGCACCCTGTGGCACCCGCGTCCAGACCTCTGGAGACTCCATGTTTGCTCCCTGGACGGGACGCGGAGGTTCTAGGTGGCCTACCACAGGCTGTGGTAGACACCATCACTTCCGCTAGAGCCTCCTCTACGAGGCGCCTCTATGCGTTGAAGTGGAACCTGTTCGTCGATTGGTGTTCCTCCCGCCGGGAAGACCCCCGAACTTGCTCGATCAGAGTCATGCTTTCCTTCCTACAAGATGGGTTGGAGGCTGTCTCCCTCCACCCTCAAAGTGTATGTTGCCGCAATAGCAGCTTATCACGACACAGTTGAAGGTAAGTCGTTAGGGAAGCACGACCTGGTCTTCAGATTCCTTAAGGGTGCCAGGAGACTAAATCCTCCTCGTAATTTGCACCCCGTACCCTCTTGGGACTTATCTCTGGTGCTCAGAGCACTTCAGAGTCCCCCTTTTGAGCCCTTGCCTTCGGTCGAATTGAATATCCTGTCTATGAAGACAGCTCTCCTGTTGGCTTTGGCTTCTTTTAAGAGGGTAGGGGATCTGCAGGCTTTTTCGGTCGACGAATCGTGCCTAGAGTTCGGTCCGGGCCTTTCTCACGTTACTCTGAGACCCCGGCTCAGATATGTGCCCAAGGTTCCTACCACTCCGTTCGTGGACCAGGTAGTGAACCTCCAAGCGCTGCCCTTGGAGGAGGCAGACCCAGCCCTAGCTTTTCTCTGTCCCGTCCGCTCCTTGCGGGTTTATGTGGACAGAACGCAAAGCTTCAGGACCTCAGATCAGCTCTTTGTTTGTTACGGAGGCCAGCAGAAGGGGAAGGCTGTCTCCAAGCAGAGGTTAGCCCACTGGTTAGTGGATGCTATTGTCCGGGCTTATGAATCCCAGGACGTGCCTTGCCCACCCAGGTTGACGGCACACTCTACTAGGAGTCTTGCCTCTTCCTGGGCTTTGGCTCAAGTCGCCTCGCTAACAGACATCTGTAGAACTGCGGGCTGGGCGACACCTAACACGTTCGCTAGGTTTTATAGCCTCCGTGTTGAACCTGTTTCCTCCCGTGTACTCGCTACGGCCAGTAGCGCGAGGAATTAGGTTGTGTCGGCTTGCTACGCCATTCCCGCCCCATGGGCCGGATACGTGCGTCTTTTGCTCCGTTGGTTCCCCAACAAACGGTTAACCTCGTGAGTTCCTCCATCACCCCTCCGGCACCAGGCGAGGCGGATCGCCCGGCACCAGGTCTATTACCTCTCGTAGGAGTTGTTATAAGACTGGGTGGCCTTAACAGTGGTCCCTACGGCGACCCATTTCTTCCACGTTCCAGCTACCCTCCGGGTTAGCTCCGTGTCTTTCCCTCGACAGACCCGTTCTGTCGTCCTTGCTGAGTACGCTCCCACCCCTCGGGCTGGGACTACCTCAAGGACTGCCGTATGTTTCACTACCCTACGGGTTAGTACATACGTGTATTCCAGTACCTCCCTTCGGGCAGGCAGGGTCTCCGCAGCATTCCCTCCAACGGGGTGGGCACGCTTTCCCAGTGTTATCCAATCCACTGAGCGGGTCTTGCGGAACAGCAGTGTGATTCTTCCTAGCTAGCTCCCCTCATATAAGTAAGAAACTGCTATGCCGGGAGCTAAGCTGGGCGCTGGAAGGGGTCAGCACCATGGCGTTTTGTTAGGGATCCCAATTCGTTGTAAACTCCTCCGACGAGACGTAAGAGTTCCCGAACGAAAGGGAACGTCTCGGTTACGTATGGTAACCCTCGTTCCCTGAGTAGGGAACGGAGACGTCTCGTCCCGTCGCCATGCTTGCTGCACCTTCGCGGAGGACTGGACACCGTTCGGCTCCTCAGCGAAAAACGTTTGTGTATGCGCTTGCTTCCGCTTTTATACCCGCACTGGTAGGCGGGTCGCGGAATGCAAATCTTGCATGCCAATGTTTATTGGCTCGTTTTAGTTCACTCGAAGGCGATTGGTCTCCCTAGCGTGATCCCAATTTGTTGGAAACTCCTCCGATGAGACGTCTCCGTTCCCTACTCAGGGAACGAGGGTTACCATACGTAACCGAGACGTTTTCTTCTACTTATCATAAACGATATCCATCTATATTCAAGTCCCATATCATCAGGTTTCATCAAGGTTTTTCACCAGCATAAGGCCTGAGATCTTGAATGATGCAGCTCAGAAGGAAACAGTCTTGCATGAAATCCCTGCACAGTAGAAAGATGTCTTGTGTAAGTGGCGTGCATGATTTGCTGTGCCATAAGGTGTCAAAAGTCATGAAGGGACGCGTGTACATTGTTGTCATGTCCATGGTTTAACTAACATGAGAAGTAGTCATATTACTTGATGCATGTCGAATGGTTGGAGACCGGCAAGGTAGTTGGAAATGAACTTTGTTAAAACAAGAAAAAGACCCATTTCCTCTTGTCAATCAGAGGCAGAACCAGAGATTGAGCACCTTTTCGTGTCGGACGTCACCCCTGAGAGTTTCCGGCTGGCCTGGACAGCAGAAGACGATGTTTTTGATCGATTTGTGCTCAAAGTTAGAGATTCGAGAAAGCTCTCCCTCCCTCAAGAGTTCGTTGTACCGGGCGATGAAAGAACCAAAGTGTTAACACAGCTTTTGGGGGGAACTGAGTATGAAATTGAGCTTTACGGTGTCACGTTGGAACATCGCTCCCAACCTGTTACTGCCGTTGCGAGAACAGGTATTGTGTTCAGTGTTATAGGATTGTCTTTCGCATCATTTCTGGATTTGAGAGGGCTTTCTTGGCTGCAATGTGGTGGAAGTGTCTTTAACAACTAAATAACACTCTTCATCCTATACAGGTACTGACTGATGTGTTAATCTTTGGTGCACCATGATTTGAAATGTATCTATCGTGATATGTTTCAATCCAGGGTTAAAGTCAACAGCAAATGCTGAGGTTGAAACAGTGCTACCTGTTGTCAGTGTCTTTTCTTCACAAGAATCAACGTTTTTCCATTAAGAAAAATTGATAACACTTTACAATAAGGTTCCGTTTGTTAACATTAATTAACTACGTTAGTTAACATGAACTTAAAAAAATGTATTAATGTTAACGTTAGTATTCAACAGTGTGAAAGATTCTGTTCACAAACATTGCATTTATGCATTTAGAAGATGCTTTTATCCAAAGCGACTTGAAAAAGACGCACAAAAGCACCAAATTACATCGACTATTCAACAAGAAAAATACATTGATTGAGGCTTGAAAGTGGGTGCTTTAGAAGCTAAAAAAAAGACATTTTGACAAATGTTCAACTTCAGTTCACGTTGACTTTAACCTTGCATGCTTTCGTTTCTCTGAAGGAACGTTCATGTGTATGTTTATGCATCCAAAGGGAAAGTCTCCTGATGTTCATGTCACTACTAAACCATCAAGTTACATTTTTCTGCACATGGTTGTTGGGAAAGCAATGTTATTTGTCCGCATGCCCTGAGAACTAATGATTCTGTGTTGGTTTATGTAAATGGTCCGATCCAAATAACATGCCTTCTTTTTGTCATCGTCTCACTCCAGGTAAATTTGTGGAATGCAGTTTAATGATTTTGGCATGGTTGATCATGGTACAAATGGGAGCTTTTGTGGATGTTACTTGGAATGGAAACTTGCACTATTATGACTAACGAATCTTTCTTTCAGGCCTTTTTCATTGCACCAGGGAAAGGCCCGCTTCTCCTGCAGTTCAGCGTTTGATGCTGGTCTTTCTTTGTCCTTTTTCCAGTGGCTGTTTTAATTAACTTCATATCTTAATGGCCATGAGGACTCTGGGTGGAACATTTTCCCCATTTTCAAAGTTTTCTTCTTGACATTGTTTAATATATATATCTGTATTGCTGTCTGGCAGGCCTTGGAGTTCTACGAGACCTTCATTTCTCTGACATCACGGACACATCAGCTTTGGTTTACTGGACTGTCCCGCGTACCCAACCGGACTCCTTCAGAATCACTTTCTTACCAGTCCGAGGAGGCGAGTGCTGGTCCTCTTAAAACCCTAAAGAATGCTTGAACACATTACTGAAGATATATGCAGTGTAGGGAATGCTACTATAAACCACGCATATTCAAGTACATTCGTTATTGCTTCTCTTCTGTGTATTAACAGGTACTCCCATGGTCATGACGGTGGACGGGTCGCAATCGCAGGTTTCGCCAATAAACCTGATTCCTGGAGAGATGTATCAGGTGTCAGTTATTGCAGTGAAAGGTCTGGAGGAGAGCGAACCAGTGTATGTCACTTTTACCACAGGTCGGTTAAGTCACTTAACTGGTTTTCTAAGATAAACATCGGTATTGCTCAAACTGAGTGTTAGTGATTTGAACAAATCCTTAAACCTAAATATAATATAATAATATTATATTATATTATAATAGGTGCTGTAAAATCGATTGATTGTGATTAATTTTAAAAAACTTTTGTCAGTTGCAATTGTGTAATCAAATCTAACAAAAGTTTGTAAATATATGTATATACATACAAACATACAGATATATTATATCTGTATGTTTATTTATGTATGTACAGTATATTACAAACTTTTGTCAGGTGTGATAAACATTTTTAAAAACTATAATCACAATTTGTATATGTATATATATATATATATACAGTCATGCTCAGAATTAATGGTACCCCTGGTAAATATGATAAAAAATGGCTGTAAAAAATAAATCTGCATCATTTATCCTTTTGATCTTTCATTCAAAATATTGGCAAAAATCTAAACTTTCATTGAAGTAAAAGAATAGAAAGTGGGGGGGAAATCACATTATGAAATAAATGTTTATCTCCAAAACACGTTGGCCACAATTATTGGTACCCTTTTATTAAATACTTTTTGCAATCTCCTTTTGCCAAGATAACAGCTCTGAGTTTTATCCTATAATGCCTGATGAGTTTGGAGAACACAGACACGAGATCAGAGACCATTCTTACAGAATCTCTCCAGATCCTTCAGATTCCCAGATCCATATTGGTGCTTCTTCTCTTCAGTTCACTCCACTCATCAGGTCTGGGACGGTCATGGTAGAAGCTTCATTTTGTGCTACTTAACACATTTTTGTGTTGATTTTGATGTTTGTTTTGGATCGTTGTCCTGATGGAAGATCCAACCACAGCCCGTTATAAGATTTCTAGCAGAGGCTGTCAGGTTTAGATTTTTTTATCTCTTGGTATTTGATATAATCCACGATGCCATGCATGTATCTGAACAAGAAGTCCAGGACCTCCAGCAGAAAAATATGACCACAACATTAAAGATGGTATATTAAATTGTACACATGGGGTACTTTTTATCCTTGTGTGCACCAAACCCATCTTGCATGTTTGCTGCCAAAAAGCTATTTGTTAGTTTCATCTGACCACAGAACCCTGTGCTGTTTGAAGGTCCAGTCATGTCTGACAACTGAATTTGCTGTGGTTTGTGTTTGGATGAGCAAGGAGGATTTTTCTTGAAAACCTCCCAAACAACATGTGGTGATGTAGGGGTTGTTTAATTATTTTTTTAATAGGCTTTCTGAACCCAAGACTCAACTAATCTCTGCAATTCTCCATCTGTGATCTTTGGAGAGTCTTTGGCCACTCAAACTTTCATCCTCACCATGCATTAAGACAATATAGACACACTTCCACTTCCTGGCAGATTTGTAACATCTTTAGTTGATTGGAAGTGCTTAATTATTGCCCTGATGGTCAAAATGGGGATTTTCAATGCTTTAGCTATTTTCTTACAGCCACTTTCTATTTTGTGATGCTCAACAATCTTTTGATGCACATCAGAACTATATTCTTTGGTTTTACTCATTGTAATGGATGATTAAGGGAATTTGGCCTTTGTGTTTTCTCATATTTAAACTCCTGTAAAACAAGAAGTCATGGCTGGACAATTTCATGTTCCTAGTCACCCTGGTGTGCAAAAAAAAAGGTAAATATGAATGGGAATATACTTCAGAGATATTTTACTCGTAAACAATTCTAGGGGTACCAATAATTGTGGCCAACTTGTTTTGGAGAAAAACATTTATTTCATAATGTGATTTCCCCTCCACTTTCAATTATTTTACTTCAATGAAAGGTTCGATTTTTGCCAATTTTTTGAATGAAATATCAAAAGGATAAACGATGCAGACTTATTTTTTACAGCCATTTTTCATCATATTTACCAGGGGTACCATTCATTCTGAGCACGACTGTATATACAGTAATTCACGTACATTCAAATGTAAAGACATTATCTTATAGAGTTATTTTATATATAATATTTATTTATTTTACATATAACAAAATAAGTCAATTAACAAAATAAAATAAAATATATTGATTTTATATAGGTTATATTTTATTTATATATATATATATATATATTATATATATATATATATATATATTATTATATATTATTATATATATATATTATTATATATCATATTTATTTAATACATAACAAATAATATCATAGGAAAATATAATTATATCTTCATTTTTTACTTTTATTTTTGAATCAATAATTTTTGTGTGACCTCCAGCCCTGGATACGCCACGCGGCCTGACTGCTGTCAATGTCACTGACACGAGTGCGCTGTTGCTCTGGCAGCCTGCAGTTGCGACTGTGGATGGATATGTCCTCACATACAGCGCAGACACTGGTGGGAACCTCCTGCGCTCTCTTGCTCTATTTGAAGTTTTTTTTTATTCATGTTTGACTTGCATGCATTGTCTCTGCTACTCGCCCTGAGTAGAGCAAAAATAGTTTCTCAGTGTTGCACTGCAGGACACTGATACCCCAAAATATACCCACACCTATATAAACACACCTGTTATTCAGTTCACTGCATTATCATTTTTTCTAATATGTTTTAGGCTCTATCGCTTTAAGTGTTATAGATAACTTTTGCTTTGTGTATTTTTCTCCGAAGTGCCCCCGATCTCAGAGCAGGTTTCTGGCAACACGGTGGAGTTTGAGATGACTTCACTGGCTCCAGCAACTGAATACACAGTCAATGTTTATGCCATAAGAAACGGAGAGAAAAGTGCTCCAGCGACCACAGACTTCACAACAGGTGAGATGCAGTCACAGTCAACCATTACTAGTGCTGCAGCGCCTCCTATAGGCCACACGAGATACAGCTTCACAGCATTACTGAAGACTTGAAATGGGTAATTCCCATAAAACAATGAGGATTTACATTTAAAATCATAGTGAAGTTCTGTTATGCATGTGCAGTGTTTTGCATATATATATATATTTATGCAAAACACATCTTTAATATATTAACATCATTATTAATATTAGATATTTAAGATTAAAATATAAAAATATTTAAAAGATAATAATTATTTTAATAAAAATAGTAGTACTATTAAAAAGCAGCTTTAACAAAACTTTTTTTTTTTTTTAAGAAATATCCTATACATTTCTTATGTGTTCTGATTGAGAATAAAAAACATTTAATGTATCACAAAAAAATTATTTACACAATAATAATAAATATTAAAAGCAGCTATAAAATAGCTTTTAAGAAATTAAAAACATTTAATGTATGACAAATATTTTTTACAAAATAAAATAAATATAATAATAATTAAAATATTTTTTTTGTTTTGTTTTTTTACATATTTTATGTTTTGCCTAGCATTTGGTAATCAATACAAAAAGTACCCAATGTACCCACCTGGATAATATTATGAAAAATTGCTCACCTCAGCAAAATAACTCACTTCAACACTTTTTATTCTGCTTTGTCAAAACAACAATTCTGTAAATAAAAATGTATTCTCCCATAATGCATCAGTGATAGAAGTTTTGGAATTTTTCTTCACTAAACGTTCTGTCATTTTATTTCTCTGTCATCTTATTGTCCGAATAAGCCTGAATGTGATCTGGTTGTGTGTTATGTAGATGTGGATGCTCCGCGTGATCTGGTTGCCAGTAATATTCAGACAGAAAGCGCTGTGCTCTCCTGGAAGCCTCCCCGGGCAGCCGTCAGCGGCTACACACTGACCTTTCAAATGTCTGACGGGGATGTCAAGGTCAGGAATTTCTCACTTCGTTACTTTCCAAGGCCATATCACCCTATTTTCCAGCACAGACATTCTGTTAATGTGTGAGACTTCATTAGCCGCTATAGGTAAATAATTAAAAGAATAACAAATGCAGTAAACGGTAAAATTATTTGATTTATGATTTGTTCATGATTATAATATTACTTTAATATATACTATAATATAATATAAAGCAGCATATTGTCATAAAGACTGTGAAAAATAACCAGAAGTGAAATACACCGGAAGCCTTGTACAAGTTGTATTTAAAATAGCCTACTATATAAAATTTAGGCAGCTTGTTTGACTAAATTATTAGTCAATCAAATATAAATAATGTTGCATGCATTAGTAATTTATCTGGTGGCAGGCAACATTTTCAAACATCTGGAGAGTGTTGTTTATTGTGCAGATTATAGAATTATATTTCTGGACATGTTTAGACATCAATAATAATTAATACATTACATACTCAGCACTATAGCACATTACAAAAACAAGTGAAGTAATACATCAAATATGATTAATAATAGCAATAGTTATTCAATATCAAAAGGTTTTGCTAAAAATATGTTTTTTTTTACTGATATTCAGATCATAACTGATGTATGTTAACACAGGAATTGAATCTAGACCCATCTGTCACCTCACACGTTCTGTCGGGTCTGGAAAGCACCACAGAATACATCGTCAGACTGCAGGCCGTCTCTGAGGACAAGAGGAGCAACAGTATCAGCACTGTCTTCACCACTGGCGCAAAAAGTGGGTATGCGCTATAAGCCAAAGCGATGAAAAAAAAAAAAAAAAAACATTTAGCTGCTGTTGTGGGTTTATAATTATATTATATAACATTTTAGCATATCGTGAGCGTGCGGGAGCTGAGCGAGCAGGGACGAGTCGTCGAAAAACTCTCAGGGGCTAAAAATAGAAAAAGAAAGAGGGAAAATGAGATGGCATGTCAAGGGATGTGACAGCAGCTAAATAAGTATATATATATGTATGTATATATAAAAACAAAAGATCTACATTTAAAAATGTGAACAGAATTATGAGTTTGTGTCAATCAAAATTGACAATTCTTATTTTAATGGAATATTGTTTTTATATATATATATATATATATATATATATATATATATATATGTATATATAGTATATTATATATTGTTTCCTATATATAAATTTGGTCCAACAGCAAAATAAAAAATCCACAAAAGCATTTCTACGACTTTACAGAAGAAGAAAAAATATTGAGAGATTGATTACAGTGATCAGAAGAGAGAAAATGTCAAATTCGCCGTCACTCACTCGGCCGTTGTTTTGGGGTTTGTTTACACGACAACGATGTAGGCCTACTAAAAACTGAAAAGTCTTTCCTTTCCGTTTTTCACGTAAAAAGAGCACAACGTTGTTAAAATGATCCCCGTTCATACGGATCCGCAAAAACAACTAAAAACACTGTATTCTGTTGCTAGGCCAGTAGCTGGCGATATCACTTTGTAAAGAAAAATGAGTTGCCTATAGACTGAACATGTAATACCCATGCGTATGACGTCAGTTTTCACAAATTCAAGTTTTTGCAGTTTGTACAGAGGCGATAAGGGTATTGTTTTCAAAAACGGCCAAAACACATTAAAAGTTTTCCGTTTTTAGTTGAAAACGGTGTCATGTAAACAGCCCCTCAGAAACACTCACACGGCAGCGGTAATTAGTTTTCTGTAATTTAATGACAAGATAATATAACAAAGTATAGTGTTATAAATATACTTACAATGAAAATATAAAAAAAACCTTTTCTTTATAGATTTATGATGTTTTAACCCCTAGTATGAGCAATTATAATAGTGGGACTTACCTTAGCAAACACAAAATGATTGCAGTCAGATGTCATTTTTATGCATAAAGTTCTTGAAAAATAAATCCGTGTTTTCCTTGTGTTGACTGAGGGAACATTCAAACCTTCATCTACAAATCTTTATAAAATATGTCAGTGATTTTGCATTGTTCTGTTTTTAAGGTGTTGAGGCACAGCATTCTGCAGTTTTTGTGATCTATGTTCATTATGTCTGATTCTTGAATTAAACCTTGTTTTGTGTGTGCAGTTGGCAGGCTCTACGAAAACCCCAAGGACTGCTCAGAAGCTCTGCTGAGCGGAGCGACGTCCTCCGGTCTGTACACGATTTACCTATCCGGAGATGAGAAACAACCGGTCCAGGTGTACTGCGACATGACCACGGACGGCGGCGGCTGGATGGTGAGTCGAGATGAGCTGTGCTCACGGTACAACTGAGTTTGCCACTTACAAACTATGAATTTAACTATACGTAACGCCTCGGATAAACTAAACATTTACAGAAGCCACGGACTTGGAGTAACATTGGAATAAAACAGCAGATTGATTAATTTCATCAATAAGCTCTTTTTTGCCTGACAGACTTCAGTCCTTTAAACATACAGTGTATGGAAATGTTGTTTCACTTATAAAAGAGAGAGCATTTATGTGTAAACTTACTTTGTTAGCGGCTCTTCAACATAAACCAGACCTAAACAGTGCATCTCTGTGTGCGCCGGTCTGTGTTGAACATTTATTAATAAATAAATGTAATTTCTTATGTTTTTTTGTATAAGTATTTATTTACTGATTCTTATTACCTTCAAATACAGTTTCTGAATGTTATTTACATGTACAAATATCTTATCCATGATAAAGTAGCATCTTATTGAAATAGAAACGTCTCGGTTACTAATGTAACCCTCGTTCCCTGAAGGAGGGAACGGGAGACGTGACGTCGACGTGGCGACGTAATGGGATCACTTCAGGGAGCCCTATCAACTTCGAGTATCTACAGAACAAGCCAATGAACGTTGGCGTGCGTGAAAGCGTCACGCGCCCCCGCCCCGCAGCGCCGGTATAAACAGGAAGCGGGCGCACGCACTCATTGTTTTTCGCTGAGGAGCCGAGATTGAGACGGCCGTACAGCGATGGTCAGCAACCATGGCGACGGGACGTCACGTCTCCCGTTCCCTCCTTCAGGGAACGAGGGTTACATTAGTAACTGAGACGTTCCCTTTCAGTCGCTCACGTTCGACGTGACGTCGACGTGGCGACGTAATGGGATCCCATGGAAAACGCCACGGTAGCTGCCACATCCAGCGCCCTACGGAAGACTCTCAGACCCCCAAATGGCTGGGGCGGAAGACCTGCATAGAGGGAGTTCACTGCTGTTCCGTTAAACCCCACACAGTGGAACTCTTGGATAACACTGGGAAAGCGTGCCTTTCCAGGGGAGAGGGACGCTGCGGAGCCACATCCTGCCCGAAGGGAGGTAACATGTGGAGAATACACATATGGACTGGCCAGAGGGGCAGTGCAACATATGGAATGTCACTGGAGTGGCTCCAGCCTGAGAAGGGGGAGGCAGCACCAGACAGTGACGGCAGAGCGGAGTCTGCCAAGGGAAGACACGGGCTCACCGCAGGGAGCTGATCGCGGAAGAATACGCATATGGGATCGCCGCAGGGATCACTACATATGGAACCCAACCTAGCACAAGTTAAACAAGCATACGAGCACTAGGCCTGGCGTCGGACGCTCCGCAACGTCTGACTGCCGAAGGGGTACGGAGGAACTCTACAGGGTTCGCCTGAGTGGGGAACTCGACTGGAGCAGAAAAGCGCACGTATCCGCTCCATGTGGAGGGGAGTGGCGTAGCAAGCCGACACAAGAGCGGGAACTTCGGTGTTACCGGCTGGTTGAAGCGAGCACACAGGAAGAAACCGGCTCAACACGTAGGCTATAAAACCTAGCGAACGTGTTAGGTGTCGCCCAGCCCGCAGCTCTACAGATGTCTGTCAGCGAGGCGCCGTGTGCCAGCGCCCAAGAAGAAGCGACACCCCTAGTGGAGTGGGCTCTCAACCCGGGCGGGCAAGGCACGCCTTGGGCTTCATAAGCCAAGGCGATGGCATCCACTATCCAGTGGGCCATCCTCTGCTTGGAGACAGCCTTCCATTTATGCTAACCTCCGTAACAGACGAAGAGCTGATCTGAGGTCCTGAGGCTTTGAGTTCTGTCCACGTACAGGCGCAGAGCGCGGACGGGACAGAGAAAAGCCAGGGCTGGGTCTGCCTCCTCCGAAGGCAGCGCTTGCAGGTTCACCACCTGGTCCCGAAAGGGAGTGGTGGGAACCTTGGGCATGTATCCGGGCCGGGGTCTCAGGATCACGTGAGAGTTAGCCGGGCCGAATTCCAGGCACGATTCGTCGACCGAAAATGCATGCAGGTCCCCTACCCTCTTGATGGAGGCCAATGCAACCAGGAGTACTGTTTTACAGGACAGAATTTTTAACTCTGCTGACTGCAAAGGCTCAAAGGGTGGTCTCTGAAGTGCCGAAAGGACCAGAGACAAATCCCAAGAAGGTAAAGAGAGCGGGCGAGGAGGATTTAGTCTCCTTGCCCCCCTCAGGAACCTGACGATCAGGTCGCGCTTTCCCAGTGACTTACCTTCAACTGCATCGTGATGTGAGGCGATAGCGGCAACATACACTTTAAGGGTGGAGGGAGACAGCCTTCGCTCCAACCCATCTTGCAGGAAGGAAAGCACGGCTCTGACCGAGCAAGATCGGGGGTTTTCCTCATGAGAAAAACACCAATCAACGAACAGGTTCCACTTCAACGCATAGAGGCGCCTCGTAGAGGGGGCTCTAGCGGAAGTGATGGTGTCAACTACCGCCTGGGGTAGGTCACCTAGAACCTCCGCGTCCCGTCCAGGGACCAGACATGGAGTTTCCAGAGGTCTGGACGCGGGTGCCACAAGGTGCCCCGTCTCTGAGAGAGCAGGTCCTCTCTCAGAGGAATGGGCCAGGGAGGGGCTGTCGCGAGGAGCACCAGTTCCGGGAACCAGGTCCGGTTGGGCCAATACGGCGCCACTAACAAGACCTGCTCCTCGTCCTCCCTGACTTTGCACAAGGTCTGTGCAAGAAGGCTCACTGGGGGAAACGCATACTTGCGTAGACCTGGGGGCCAGCTGTGTGCCAGAGCATCCGTGCCGAGGGTCCCCTCGGTCAGGGAAAAGAACAACTGGCAGTGAGACGTGTCCGGGGCGGCAAACAGATCTACCTGTGCGGTCCCGAAGCGCCTGAAAATCAGCTGGACCACCTGGGGATGGAGTCGCCATTCTCCTGGTAGCACCTGCTGCCGTGAGAGCTCGTCGGCTGCACGGTTGAGCAGGCCCGGAATATAAATGGCACGAAGCGACCTCAGATGCTTCTGACTCCAAAGGAGGAGATGGCGGGCGAGTTGTGACATGCGGCGGGAGCGTAGACCACCCTGACGGTTGATGTACGCAACGGTCGCAGTGCTGTCCGTACGGACCAGTACATGCTTGCCTAGTAGCAGTGTTTTGAAGCGGCCCAGCGCAAGATGAACTGCTAACAACTCGAGGCAGTTGACGTGCCAATGCAGTTGAGGCCCCGTCCACAGACCTGAAGCTGCATGCCCGTTGTACGTGGCCCCCCCACCCGGTGGCAGAGGCATCCGTGGTGACCACAGAATGCCTGGACACTTGTTCTAGGGGAACACCCGCCCGCAGGAACGAAGGGTCCGACCACAAGGTGAGAGTTTGGCGACAGTGCGGGGTCACTTGGACCCGGCACGAGCCGCTCTGCCACGCCCATCTCGGGACTCGACCGTGGAGCCAGTGTTGAAGCGGCCTCATATGAAGCAATCCGAGCGGCGTTACCGCGGCTGCAGATGCCATATGCCCCAGGAGCCTCTGAAAAAGTTTCAGTGGTGCCGCTGTTCTGCGTCTGAGAGTACTCACGCAGTTCAACACTGACTGGACGCGGGCCTCGGTGAGGCGCGCTGTCATGTTGATCGAGTCCAGCTCCATACCGAGAAAAGAGATCCTCTGCCCGGGGGTGAGTTTGCTCTTTTCCCAGTTGACCCGAAGCCCTAGGTGGCTGAGGTGACTGAGCACCATGTCCCTGTGTTCGCACAACTGCTCTCTCGACTGGGCAAGAATAAGCCAGTCGTCGAGGTAGTTGAGAATGCGAACACCACGCTCGCACATGGGAGCAATGGCCGCCTCCGCGACTTTCGTGAAGACACGGGGCGACAGGGCCAGCCCGAAGGGTAAGACTTTGTACTGATATGCCCGCCCCTCGAACGCAAAGCGAAGAAACGGTCTGTGTCGAGGGAGAATCGAGACATGAAAGTACGCGTCCTTCAGGTCGATCGCTGCGAACCAATCTTGGGGACGGATGCATTTGAAAATGCGTTTCTGCGTAAGCATCTTGAACGGCAGCCAGTGAAGGGACCGGTTCAGGACACGCAGGTCCAAGATTGGCCGTAACCCACCGCCTTTCTTGGGTACAATGAAGTACGGGCTGTAGAAGCCGGTCTTCAAATCGGCTGGAGGGACCGGCTCGATCGCGTCCTTCGCCAGTAGGACTGTGATCTCTGCCCTGAGCACAGGTGCACTGTCCGCCAGAACACGGGTGAACTGAATGCCCCTGAAGCGCGGGGGCCGCCAGGCGAACTGAATCGCATAGCCGAGTCAGACAGTACGGATGAGCCAGCGGGACGGGCTGGGAAGCGCTAGCCAGGCTCCCAGACACCGCACAAGCGGGACCAACGGGACCACAGACGTACCCGGGGTGGGGCAGCGCGGCGGAACGCAGGGACTCGACTCGGACGGCATAGCAGCGGGGGCCAGTGGCGGAACAGAAACAAAAGGAAACAAAAGATTCTCCGCCCGGCCCTCCGCCGGGGGAAGGAGCGGCGCGTTCACCATCTCCTGAAGAGCAACTTGATCCACCTCCGGGTCGCCCGTCTCAGGGACGTTTGCACCTCCGCTTGCCACCTGGCTTGGCAGCGGCCTGGACGGGCGTGGTCGGCTTCCTGCGGCTTGCTCCACGCTGAGGCCTAGATGAAGGCTGCTGCTGAGGCTTCGCGGGAGCGGAGGACGCCGAAGGAGGCCGACCTCGGCGACGAGTAGACGGAGGGACTGCAGCCGGCGGACAGGTGGGAGCAGCAGCGGTCCGCCGGGGCAGGATGTGTCGGATGGCCTCCGTCTGCTTCTGGGCGGCCGAGAACTGTTGGGCAAAGCTCTCGACCGCGTCGCCGAATAACCCAACCTGGGAGAGAGGGGCATCCAGGAACCGATACTTGTCAGTGTCCCTCATGTCAGCCAGGTTGAGCCAGAGGTGGCGCTCCTGGACCACCAGGGTGGACATAGCCTGACCAACGGAGCGTGCGGTTTCTTTCGTCGCCCGGAGGGCGAGGTCAGTTGCCACACGGAGCTCCCGGAAGAGCTCTGGGTCAGAACCACCCTCGTTCATGTCCATGAGCGCCTGGGCCTGATGGACCTGCAGAAGCGCCATGGCATGGAGGGCGGAAGCAGCCTGTCCACAGGCTCTGTAAGCCTTCGCCGTAAGACCGGACGAAAACTTACATGCCTTGGACGGGAGGCGTGGATTGCCCCGCCAGGAGGAAGCGGACGCTGGACACAACTGCATCGCAACAGCACGCTCCACCGGCGGAACATCCACATACCCCTTAGCCGCCCCACCGTCGAGGGTGGTGAGGAGGGAGGAGCCACTAGGACGGCTTCTGGCACTATACGGCGCCGCCCACGTCCTAGTAAGCTCCTCATGCACTTCCGGAAAGAAAGGTACCGGGGCGGCGCGCTGAGAACCAGCACGGCCCGCCCCGAGAACCCAATCGTCCAACCGGGAAGGCTCGGGACGTGGTGGAGGGTTCCACACAAGCCCGACCTTCTCGGCGGCCCGGGAAAGCATAGCCGTCCATTCTGGATCGGACTCGGGCAACGCTACACGCCCCGAAGGGGGCAACGCAGCCGAATCGTCATCTCCAGAGGAACGAAGCTCCCCCTCTGATGCTGCGATCGACATCTGATCGTCAGGTGGAGCCCCAAAGGAGACGAGTGGTCGTCCAAGAGAAGGACCAGCACGCTCATTTGAAGGCTCCAACGGCGGTAGCGCTTGTGAGGCGTGAGGGGCCCACGGAGATTGCCTCGGCGGGGTAGCCCTCACGGTAATCCTCAGATCACCCTGGTCATGCACAGAAGTAGGTCTATTCTGAGGTCCAGAATAGACACTAGATCGGGGCATAGGCGAGGGGACTGCACCTCCCTTGAGGTAAGCGAGTCTCGATCTTAGCGCTATCATAGTCATATTCCCGCAATGGGAACATGAGCTATTCACAAAAGCTGCCTCAGCATGCTGAATGCCCAAACACGAGATGCAGCTATTGTGGCCGTCGCCTGGCGCCAGGGTATGACCGCATCCAGAAACGCACAAGCGGAATGACATCCTGAAAAGGACGCAGGGTCACGCTTGTGTTGCTCTTTTAGTAAAAATAACAAACAGGAAAAAATAAAAATAAAAGCTCTTTTAGTGCTGAAGCACCCAGGGATGGCCGCAGTGTAATCGGGGTACACTCTCAATGTAGGAACGCCCACGAGACCGACACAGTCACACACACACACAAACCAAGCTGTGAAAACAGCTGTTGTGAAATGCTCGCGGCCACCGCTGATCGCGCCGTCACACCAGCACTGGATAAAGCCTTTTTTCTTCCCTGTATTCAGCAGTCTGTAGCTCAGAAGTCAAGCTCGGCTCCGAAGCGAAAGACAATGAGTGCGTGCGCCCGCTTCCTGTTTATACCCGCGCTGCGGGGCGGGGGCGCGTGACGCTTTCACGCACGCCAACGTTCATTGGCTTGTTCTGTAGATACTCGAAGTTGATAGGGCTCCCTGAAGTGATCCCATTACGTCGCCACGTCGACGTCACGTCGAACGTGAGCGACTGAAAGGGAACATAATTTTACCATTAGTTACATAAGGCAAAAGAAGTTAGAATCAAGGATAAACTGAAATTCACTAGGTTCAACAACTTCTGTTCATGTATTTGAAGGCTGCTATTGGATTATTGAGGGTAAACATCATTTTATGCGACTAAGCTTCACTTTGTATATTAGTTACATTCTGCCTTAAAGGGATAGTTCACCCAAAAATGATCCCATAATTTACTCACTCTCAAGTCATCCTAGGTGTTTATGACTTTCTTCTTTCAGCCAAACATAGTCGGATTATAAAATCCTGGGTCTTCCAAGCTTTATAAAGGGAGTGAATGGTATAGATTTTAAAGCCTATAAAAAAGTGCATCCATTCATCATAAAAGTAATCCATATGGCTCCAGGGGGGTAATAAAGTCTTTTTGAAACGATGTCCTTTTTTTGTAAGAAAAATATCTATATGTATAACTTCATAAACTATAATCACTGGCTGTAAAAAAAAACTGTAACATCTCCATTATCCACAGGTGTTCCTACGGCGTCAGAACGGCAAGGTCGATTTCTACAGGAACTGGAGGAATTACTCTGCAGGATTCGGGGACATGAACGATGAGTTTTGGCTTGGTGAGACTCCATTTGACAGGCCAATGTCATTATAACATACTGACATTACTCGGTCCATTTCAGAATCTGCATTCTCTGACAAAGATTGTGCATCATTGTCTTTCAGGACTGTCGAATCTTCACAAAATCACAAAGGCTGGTCAGTATGAGATGCGTGTGGACCTGCGTGATGGACCAGAGACTGTGTTTGCTTTATACGATACATTTCACATCTCAGACCCTCGTTCTCGCTACAAGATCCAGATTGGTGCATACAGTGGTACCGCAGGTGAATTAGATTGAACATATACATTTACATTTATATTTATGCATTTGGAAGACACTTTTATCCAAAGCGACATATTTTTGCATTCCACTGTGCTGTTTACCATTGATCTTCAGTGTAAACGCATGCTAGATGGGCGTCTTTGACTTGCTTCTCGCATCTTCTGCGTGACATTCTGCAGTAAAAATGCGACAGGATTAAAGTTAAAATAAGTGCAACTTTTTTTTTAAAGTCCCTAGACCTGCAATGTGTCAAACATATCTTGTGTGAAGCGCCCTTTAAAGTGTATTCAAGGTATTACTTATACATATTATCATGATATGAAGATCATAATAAAGATAATTTCACCCTTGAATACATGCATACTTGATGTTGTTTCTTTCTTAGGTAATTTCTAATATTTCACACCCAATGATTGCAAAGGTATTGTAATATTAAGCTTGTAATGTTTGGTCTTTGTGTCTCTTTTAAGGCGATTCCTTATCATATCACCAGAGCAGACCCTTCTCCACCTATGACAATGACAATGACATGGCCGTCACCAACTGCGCCCTCTCTTACAAGGGAGCGTTCTGGTATAAAAACTGCCATCGGGTGAATCTAATGGGGAAATATGGAGACAGCAGTCACAGCAAAGTAAGGAACACATCAAGTAATACCCCCCACTCATAGACAAAAGTAAAGAATGTTGTTTTTTTGGAGCAATTACATTTAATATATAAATGAATTTTACTGGCTGTTTTAAATAAAAGTGAAGTAACAGAAACATGATCCGACTTATCTCAGTAAAATGGACAAAAAATATATCAGTAACACTTTACAGTAAGGTCCTGTTAGTTAATGAATTAAATATCAAGTTCAGTCATGAAACTGATTTAGATGTTGCTGGCTGATTGGTTCATTACATGCAATCACAAAATAATCGCATGACACAAGCTGATTGGCCTCTGCTGATCCTGCAACCATTGAGATTGCTTGCTCAACATTTAAATAGTCTGTTTCTGTGTTTGCTGTAAGCTCTGAACCCCTCCACCTCCCCCAGCTCCACCTGCCTAGATCTTCTACGGTATAAATATGTGTTGTGTATGTCTATTCATGCAGCAGCTGCATATCTAACATGCTCACAGCAGCGTGTGTGTGTATTAGTAGTGGCGAGTCCATACTAAATCTGCTACGCTGCTGCTGCAGAGCAAGTCTACCAAGGCCAAATACATTAACATTGACATATATTTAACTACAAGCTAAAACTATTCCAAAAGATGTCATGATTGACTTACAACAATAAGTAATAGATTTGTTACAGTATTTAATTATCTTTGTTTTCGTTAGTTAATAAAAATACATCTGTTCATTGTTAGTTCATGTTTGCTCAGGTCCATTATTTCAATAATTTAATAGTACATTCTGACATTGACTAAGAATAATAAATGCTTTAGAAATATTTTTCATAGTTTTTTCATGTTAACTAATGTAGTTAGCTATAATAAAGGGAATCTTATTGTGAGGTGTTCCCTATTAGCTGGGGGCTCTCGAGGCGATGCAAACCTTATGTGGTCGACCAGTTCCTATACCACCTTCCTCTACTGATCTCGATGAGTCTAAATCTGACTTCAGTATAGGCAAGTGCGTCAAGTTGGTACCGCCTTTTTGTGAAGCAGAAGGAGACTCTTATTTTATTGCTTTAGAGCGTGTCGCCTTTAGATTGAATTGGCCGAAGGACATGTGGAGTCTGCTGCTTCAGTGTAACATGGTTGGGAAAGCACAGGAGGTGTGTGTGGCTTTGCCAATTGAGGAGTCATTGGACTATGACATTGTGAGAACAGCAGTTTAAGAGCATACGAATTGGTGCCAGAGGCGTATCGTCAAAAATTCTGAGCGTGTTCAAAGAAAGCCAAACAAACGTATGTCGCGTTCGCTAGAGAAATGAAAACACTTTTTGAAAAGTGATGTTTTTCCAGTAAGATTACCAGTTTTGAGTTGCAAGAGTCAGTCTTCCTGGAAGATTTTTAAATTTGCGTGCTGGAAAGTGTTTCAAAGTTTATTTAAATGAACAAAACGAGTTAAAGCGACGAATTTGCGCTTTCCTACCGAACCGTCTTTTCCTGTAGTTGTCAAACAAAAACCCGCTTGGCTACAGAGTCTATGGTTCGGGGAGGATAGATATGCATCCCAATGACCAGTAGTCTGAATAATTTAATTTGTAATTAACTGTAATTTACTGTAATTTGTAAAAATGGGGTATTTTTTACCTTAAGTATTCCATTAGTTAAAAGTATAACCCCACCCACACTTAGTGCTTAACACCCCTACATATTAAACTTGTAAAATGTTTTGTAATAACATTTATTTCACCTGTTTTAATTCACAGGGCATCAATTGGTTCCACTGGAAAGGCCACGAGCATTCGATTCCATTTGCGGAGATGAGGATCCGGCCAGTAAATTTCAGAAACTTGGAAGGCAGACGGAAAAGATCATAAGACTTCAAATGTCCAAAAACCCACACGGTCAAAAGCACGATACAACCCCCGAGTGAAAATCTTCTAGTGATACAAACTTTGTATTTCGTATTTTGTATTGGATGCCACAGAATACTGTTTCGTCAATCCTTTTTATATGTTGTAAAAGGCTGCATGATTATTGGGGAGTTTTACATAAACTTGACACATGATTCATGAAATGTGATATTTGTAACACCTTCACTGTTCAAAATCTTCCTATAAAAAATCTAAAACAGATCTTTATTATGAGAATACCACTATGTGAATAAGCCTCCACTATTACACTGATAAATGGAGTTAGCTTAACTTTTAAAGACCAGTGATGTGATTTCCTCGACTGAATCATTACCACATTCAGGTCTGACATAGCCAGGATGGTGGTAATAAGTGTGTTAATTATTTCCGTTTTCAAAACAAAACAAAAATTTAGCAAATGTCAATGTGATTATTTTCTGTAAAGTTAGCATAAGCCAGTTTGCTTATTGATTTATTATTGATAATTTGTTTTGTTTTAAATGTATTTTTATAATGTTTTTCCCCCATGGAGTCCTAAATGTCTATAATCCCTCAATGCAGAAGTGTCGATTAAACTGTATCTCTTCTCCTTGAATGTCTAAAATTGATCTTCAAAATAGGAAATAAAATTATAATTTGTAATGTTGGAATTGATGTTTTCATTGTCCCTGTTTAACTATCCCGAAGATTCATTACCCAAAAAGGTAGATCCCTCAAGACAAGTCCTGTAGGTTGACAGGTGGAGCCGCTGTGGATCGAATTTGTTAGTCCAGCACATCTCACAAATGCTCAATCAGATTAAGATCTGGGAAATGTGGAGGCCAGGGCAACATCTTAAAGTCTTCATGGTGTTCCTCAAACCTGGCAGGGTGCATTATCCTGCTGAAAGAGGCCACTTCAACCAGGGAACATCGTTGCCATGAAGGGGTGTACCTGGTCTGCAATGTTCAGGTTGGTGGCACGTGTCAAATCTACGTGCACATGAATGGCCAGACCCAGAGTTTTTTTGTGGTTTGTTCCTCCTCAGACCACTGTTGGTGAATTTTCACCACTGCTGACCAAGAGCAACTCCACAAGCCTTGTCGTTTCAGAGATTCTCTGACCCAGTCGCCTTGCCATAACAATTTGGTCCTTGTCAAAGTCACTGAGATCTTTATTCCTGCCCATTTCCCCTGCATCCAAAATGTTGATTATGAGAACTGAGTGTCCCTTTAACATCTAAAGCCGCGTTTCCACCAAAATTACCAGGAACAATTTGTCCAAGGAATTTGTCCTTTTTTCCTCCAGACCTGCTGTCTGCGTTTCCACCTTGGTCTACTCTAAAATACCATGAAGATTAGGCAAATTAGTCCAGTGACGTAGGACTGCACACACCACAACATATGTTTTATTAAAAAAGTTCGGGAGGAGCACCCTCAGATAATTAACACGAGTGGAGAGCACTCAACAAGCAACGATAAGAGGTGTATATAGCCTATATATTCAGCAGTCTCACCTCAATTCGTTGACCGTTTAGCAGCATCCCACCACCACACATAGTCCTAACCTTTTACAGACGGGGGGGGGGGGGGGGGGGGTTCGGGCCGAGCTCGGAGCCCTCCCCCCGGACAGCACACCAAATACGGATTAAACTTTACTCTCTTTAATTGTATGTAAGTGTGAACTGGTGAAAAAAAAATGCTGGTTGAAATGAGTCAAACCATCAAAATGCGGCATGAACTGAACCAATCTGCATGTTCGGCGCCCAAGTCCCACCCCCGAAAGTTCTTGAACTTTGAAAAAGTACTACGTCGCGAGCAGAGACTCTCTGAGGGGGAAATTTTAACCTGGAACTTCATGGTTGCTGCGGTCGAAACCATAGACAGTAAAAGAAAGGTCGAAACACACCGAGTACCAACCCAAAGTCGCTAGGTCCTGGGGAAAGTTGCTGTAAACACTGTAAAAGTGCTGGAAACACAGCTTAATCTGTCCAGACCTTAATATGTGGCCTTGTTAGGAGATGATCAACGAAATTCACTTCACTTATGACTGGTCATAATGTTTAGGCACATATATATTGTTAATCATTTTGAATGCATTTCTAAGACAGCCAGCAATGCTGCTAATTATGCATAATGACCACATGTATGCATTTGTGACAGTGTAACTGTCTTGTTGATGAGCGTATTACTAAGCAGACCAGGACGTTTGGGACTTTAAAATATCAACAATAGCCACAGTCAATGTTAGTGAAATGTGAATGTTTTATGACAATTTTTGCATCATACATAGAAACATACTAGGATAAAATAAAAAAGAAATGGGTAAAGGAAAAAACGTCTTTCTTAACAAGTATTGTGAGCTGTCAGGATCAACTTTAAATGAAAGTGTGGCATTAATTATTGTGGCTCAATTTTTGGTATGCGTAACATTTTCTAAACCTTTTACCTTTAATCTAGAATTTTACAAATTTGGGGGTATATCATTTGCAGTGTAACAGTAAAAAAAATAGCTAGAAATTTCACTTGTCACAAATTCCAATTTAAGAGGAAAAAAAATAATAATACAGTATACATTAAGTTTTTTGTTTTTATAAAATTGCACATTTTAAGTTTGACATACATTCAATCAGTTTTCATTAAAGGACATATCATTATCTATTAACTCTAACAGCACTTCACTATGGATATTTGGCACAAATAATGTCACAGAAACACAGTATAACATATATTTTTTAATGTCTGGTACCATCTATATTGTCCCTTTTAATAAATGCCCTAAAGTTGAGCTTTCTCAGTATTGCAGTTTATATCCTCAGTTTTCAGATATTTCTGTTTGAAGATTGTATCAAGTGATCGGATTCAAGTTATCACAAGGCATCGCATATACAAATTAATTTGTATTTCTGACAATTTACTAAGAAGAAGTTAAAATTAGTTTTAAACCACCATGACTGCACATGTACAGCTATATAAATAATATGCATTAAATATAATAAAATAGATGTAAACTGTATATACATTTCCTGTATAAAGATCCCTCGCTTTGAGAGTTTATGGTTATATATAAAGATACATATCGATTGCTTATAGTATGAATATATAGATATCTGCTTGTATTTTTAAGAATAGAAGCAGTGTATCGTATAAAATAATCATTATGTTTAATATTTATTTCATTTATCTCTAAAGTATGTCTGCAGTGGTGTCGTCACTCACTGGATGAGAAAACTGTTTGTGATAAATATCATGTGCATTTGCAGATTGAGGCCTCCCATGCACAGAGAAGTTTCAATAGTTGTCATAACTGGTTTAAAATCAGTGGATTGTGGTTAACTCGTAGTCATACCCCCAGTGCCAAATATAAAAGACAAGTGTATAGCAAAAGCTTGGTCCTGTGTAAACATCTCAAGAGCTTAAATTTAGCCTAGAAAATACAGAAACTGCCTTGTACGTCATTTGGCAGTGAGAACAATTTAAAAGGAATAAAATACAAACTTGCACTCCATGAAGCCGGCAAACACTATAAACTCAAGCTCCGATGTACCAAGTAAACTGTATAAATATTCCTATTTACAAAAGTAATAACAAGACTCGCAGTTTCTTAAAAATATACAAAATGCAACGCAATAACTTCAATCTTCGTGTGCACAGGACTCCTGCTCAGGACCATTTCACAGACACCTACGCTAAGATTTTTACCTTTAAACTTCAAACTATCTTCCACAGATGTAGCCAAACACCGATTAAATGAAATCCACGATCATGACCCTCACTATACTTATTGTATGACAATTAAAAAAAAACTTCACCCTCAAAAACAGTTTAGCACTATAGAGGAGTGCAACTTACCCACTTGCCAATGAAAAAAAAAAGTGCTGAACACATTTCATAGTCTTCATCATGCAAACTGCAATTTGTAAAATGCTAATCAGCCTGTTTGTTTATTAAATATATTCTCTAATGTGATGATGCATTCAACTACCAATAAAAGTTTAATGCATTTTACCATGATGAAAAAAGTCTGCACTGTGCTGAAGAACTTAAGTTTTGAAATTGTGATCTACACTCTGTAACTGGACCGGACTTCACGTTCAATTCCAGTGTTTCACAACCCTTTTTCCTGTTATAGAGCTCTACTGACCCTTTCTGGAACTATGCAGCAGTGCAACGCTTGTGACGGCTTAACACATGCAGGGAAATGTGTCCAAACAGACGTCATGGAATAAACCTCCAGCTGTGGTGAAGCAGCTCCTGCGTCTAACCGTGATGGAGTAGAAACCCTAAAGGCCAGTGAGGTCCACGATGGCTTTGATGAAGATGGTGTCGTCCCGTATGTACGAGTTCTTGCCCTCCAGCTTGGACAGCGAACAGAAAAGCGGGCAGCCGCTGGCGATGTTCATCTCGCTTACGGGCCTCTGGAATGAGGAGGAAGTGATGTCGGGACGGAACGCATCAATGATGTGCTCTCTGTTACTCTGGTCCAGCAGCATCAGTGTGACCTGGAAGAATGGAACTAGATTCAGCTCACAAATACATAGCGATGCTTTCATTGTGGGCTAGGTGCTGTAGTTCAGGCTGTGAAAATATTCATTTTTAATTTTAGTGAAAAATAAAATGATAATACTATTGTAATATTTAGATACATATCAAATAATATATAATACAGAAGACATATATTGTATATAGATGTATACAGTAGTCTACATTTGAAGTGGATATACCTGTTCCCTTTCGTGGTCACTCCGCGTTACGTCGGAATGACGACGAATGGGGTTTCGCATAGAACACCTATCGACTTCGAGTATACAAAAACGAGCCAATGGCAAAGAAATGCCATGGGTCTGCGGAATTTGCATGACGTAACTCCGCTCCACCTCGTGGGTATAAAAGGAGGACGCCGGCAACATGCAGTCATGTTTTCGCTTCGGAGCCAAGAGTATCTCTTCACTCCACAGCCATTTCTGACTTCGCTCAACGAGACGAGCCATTCTCTCCGGTGTTGGTGTGACGGCGATCTGCAGCGAGTTCACATTGCCTGCTGATCTGTGCAGTGATCTGCCAGTGAGTGTGTTTCTCCCTGCTCGCTTCAACATCGCCAACAGTTTTTTTCTCCTCTCATAAAAGAGCTTGCACGCGGCACGTCTTTTTAAAGACGGCTCGCCCGTGCATTTCTGGTTGCGGCAGATTGGTATCGGACTCTGATGGGCACGAGCGCTGTCTAGTGTGTTTGGGCTTTGATCATGCTTGAACAGCGCTCGTGGGTGATTCATGTTCTCTCTGTGGGAACATGATCATCGCGTCATTTAGGTCGAGACTCGGTGAACTCGCAAGAGTGAGAGTCCCCTCATCCACCCCCAGATCTTCGGCTGGTGGCCAGGGTGACCTGAGGGTGATGGTCTGGAACAAGGCGCCGACTCTGTGTCCGTGACCCCAGCCCCCCTCTTCAATGGCGGTGCCCGCTAGCTATCAGGTGATTCCACGAGTCTACCTTCGGGTGGCCCATGTGTTTTCATTTGAAAGCTACAGAGGATGGTGCTATGTCTGTAGCAGCATCACTAGGTGGGCTTTATTCTTCTGGAAGTGACGACTCGTCACAGCTGCCACCTTCTTGTGTGCTATGGCTGTGCCTGAGTCTGATCCGGAGATGACAGCCATGCTTTCCTGGGACGATTGGTTTTTGGGTAAGACCCGCGTCCACGGCAAACCCCAATATCTTTCTTCCCGGACGTGCATGATGAGATCTCGACGTCCTGAAAGACTCCCGTGTCTTCTCAGGACCGCTCGTTGGTCTCATCCGCCTTTCCCTCCCCTCAACGGCACCGCTGCACATGGGTACACTGGGGTCCCCCCGGTTGAACGCTCTGTTGCGATGCTGACTGTGTCCTCAGAGTGCTTCCCGGCGCAATCCTAAGCACCTGTCCGAAGCCTGTAGTTCTTTTCATCTACACTAATCTGTGGCGAAATCCTATAGTGCCACAGCACAGGCAGCCGCCTCACTGCATCCCATGACCGTTCTGCTGGTCTACCTGACCCAGATGCTCATGGTAATGCATGAGGGCGGGACTGACTCGAGGCTCTTTAATGAGCTACCAAAAAACGCGCCGCCACTGACCTTGCTCTCCGAGCGACAAAGGTGGCCGTGCGCTCTCCGAGTCAGGTGATGTTTACCACTCTGGGGCTGACCGGTCTGATGTGCAGGATGTCGGCGGACTCGTCTGCTCGACACCCCCATATCCCAGGTTGGCCTCTTCGGCGGTGCGGTTGAGTACTTCTGCCCAACAGTTCTCAACGGCCCGGGAGCAGATTGAGGTTATTCTGCCGACGGCCCCGCTGTCCGCTCAGGTCCCTTAGTCTGCCAACCGCCGAAGGCGCCCTCCCGCGGTTCCAACCCCGCCCGTTCACCCGGGCTGGCTTTGGAAGACCGTGGGGGGATGCCTCAGCCCTCTCCAGCCCTGCCCCCCGTTAAACGCCGGGTTAAGCGGCACTTTTGAGATGGGCTGCTCAGAGATGGGACTCAGTTCTTTCCAGGAGTTGGTAGCAGGGCCACTCCTTTCCCCGGTGGAGGGCTGGGGAAGAATCCTTATTCAGAAAGAACTGACTCTCTCGTCTCTGAGCATACAGAGTTCCGGACGACACGGTGCGCCGCCTCCGAGCCGTGCACCCCTCGTCCCCCTCTGTCTCAGAGCCGGATGACAGTGTGTGCCGTCCCTGGACCGTACCGCTCTCATCCCCCTCTGTCGCCAGACCCCTGGCAGAGCAGGCCCCCGTGGAATGCTGGTCCTTCCTTGGCCTCCTCTGTCAGTGTGCGGTTATGACCGTGCCCCCACTCTGGGCCGCTATGCCTTCCACCTCTGGGCCGGTCATTCCGCTTCGCTGCACCACCGAGGGGACGTCGGTGGTTCGTTGACTCCGCTGGCACAGTTCTTGGGAGCCTGCCTAGAGCTTCCCTGTCTGTTTCGCTGGGTCGCGCGAACCATCGGCTCGGCTATGCGATTCAGTTCGCACGGTCTCCTCCCCGCTACAGGGGAGTCCGCTCCACTCTGGTCGGTGGCAATGCCCCTATCATGAGAGCAGAGATTGCCACCCTGCTGGCGAAGGGTGCAATCGAGACTGTCCCTCCAGCCGAGATGAGGACACAGGGACCTAGTGCTCCGGCACCTAGCTCGTCTGGGCCTTCGGGTCAACTGGGAGAAGAGCAAACTTTGCCCCGTGCAGAGGATCTCTTTTCTCGGTATGGACATCGACTCGGTCGCCATGTCCGCGCAGCTTACGAGCGAGCGAGCGCGCACAGTCACTGCTGACTTGTCTGAGAAGATTTCAGGGCAAGAGGGCGGTTCCACTGAAATATTTTCAGAGGCTCCTGGGGCATATGGCATCTGCAGCCGCGGTAACGCCGCTCGGATTGCTTCATATGAGACCGCTTCAGCTTTGGCTACGCGACCGAGTCCCGAGGTGGGCATGGCAACAAAGCACGCTCCGAGTATCAGTTACTCCGATCTGCCGTCAGACCTTCACCCCGTGGTCGAACCTGAGTTTTCTCAGGGCTGGTGTCCCCCTGGAACGAGTTTCCCGGCATGTTGTTGTCTAAACAGATGCCTCCACCACGGGCTGGGGAGCCATGTGCAATAGACATGCCGCCGCGGGCACCTGGACAGGACCCCAGCGCCTATGGCATGTCAATTGCCTCGAGTTGCTGGCAGTACGCCTTGCCCTGCACCGCTTTCGGGCGTTGCTCAAGGGTCAACACGTACTAGTCCGATCAGACAATACCGCCACTGTAGCGTACATCAACTATCAAGGTGGTCTACGCTCCCGCTGTATGTCGCAACTCGCTCGCCACCTCCTCTTATATGGAGTCAGAAGCATCTGAGGTCGCTTCGAGACATTTATATTCCCGGAGCCCTGAACTGTGGGGCCGACGAACTCTCACGGCTTCAGCCCCTCCCTGGAGAATGGCGACTCCATCCCCAGTCGGTTCAGCTGATTTGGGACCAGTTCGGCGACGCACAGATAGATCTGTTTGCCTCTCACGACTCGACCCATTGCGACCTGTATTTTTTCCCTGACCGAGGGCACGCTCTGCACGGATGCACTGGCGCACAGCTGGCTGCGGGGCCGCGAATATGCGTTTCCCCCAGTGAGCCTTCTAGCGCAGGTCTTGCGCAAGGTCAAGGAGGACAAGGAGCAAGTGCTCGCGACAGCACCTCCTTGGCCAATCCCTCTGAGGAAGGACCTCAGGACCCCCTGTGGCACCCTCGTCCCGATCTTGGAACCTTGGTTTGATTACCCTACCACCAGCGGTGGTGGCTACCATCACTTCCACTAGAGCGTCGTCCACGAGACACGCCTATGCGTTGAAGTGGAACCTCTTCGTCAACTGGTGCTCTTCTTGCCGAGAAGACCCCTGGAGGTGTTCGGTCAGTGTCGTGCTTTCCTTCCTTCAAGATGGGTTGGAGCAAAGGCTGTCTCCCTCCACCCTCAAAGTTTGTTGCCGCTATTGCCGCACACCATGACTTGGAAGAAGGTAAATCCTTAGGGAAGCACGACCTGATCGTCAGGTTCTTGAGAGGAGCGAGGAGACTGAATCCTCCTCGTTCTCCTCTCGTTCCCTCTTGGGACCTCGCGGTGGTTCTAAGTGCCCTGCAGAGTGCTCCCTTTGAGCCTCTGCAATCAGTGGAGCTTAAGTTCCTGTCAATGAAAAAAAAAAGACAGCGCTCCTGGTTGCACTGGCCTCTGTCAAGAGGGTAGGGGACCTGTAAGCATTCTCCGTTGACGAAGCGTGCCTGGAATTCGGGCCGGCTTACTCTCACGTGATCCTGAGACCCCGGCCTGGATATGTGCCCAAGGTTCCTACCACTCCCTTCCGGGACCAGGTGGTGAACCTGCAAGCGCTGCCCTTGGAGGAGGCAGACCCAGCCTTGGCACTGCTCTGTCCAGTACGCGCTCTCCACGTCTATGTAGACAGGACGCAGTGTTTCGGGACCTCAGACCAGCTCTTTGTCTGTTATGGTGGGAAGCTGAAGGGAAAGGCTCTCTCCAAGCAGAGGTTGTCTCACTGGATAGTGGACACCATTGCTTTGGCATACCAGCAGCAAGGTTGACCGTGCCCCCTTGGTGTGACTGCCCACTCCACCCGGAGTGTGGCATCCTCTTGGGCTCTAGCGCATGGCGCCTCGCTAACAGACATCTGCAGAGCTGCAGGCTGGGCGACACCTAACACATTCGCCAGATTTTACAATCTCCGAGTGGAGCCAGTGTCCTCTCATGTACTCGCTTCAACTAGCTAGTACTGGACCCGCTCAGGCGTCTTCGCTTGCTCGCCATTCCACTCTACGGACTGGATACGTGCGATATTCTCCTCAGGTGAGCTTCTCCGCAAGCCCTGAGTTCCTCCAGCACCCCTGATGCCTCCCGTGTGCATGGTCCCTCCCCGGAGCTACCCCCACACGTGTATTTCCACTGTAAGCCTCTCTGAGCATGTGTCTTTCCCTTGGCAAGCCACCTTGCCACCCCTGGGGTTGAAATATTCCACCTGCGGCTGGACACCCCAGAATTTTCCATATGTTTCCTTCGGGTCATATGTGTATTTCCAAATGCCCCCCCCCCCCCCTCTGGGTTGGTGTTAATTGCATATTTCCTCTAAACTATGGGATATGCTTCCCAGTGTACCTTGGTATTCCTGTGTTAAATAGGAGTCCTTCATCCGTGCTAGTCTCACACAAGGGTCTCAGATTTACGCAGGGCGCTGGAAGACAGCTGTGAAGGTGGCGTGATTAGACTGATAACCCCATTCGTCGTCATTCCGACGTAAGTCGGAGTGACCACGAAAGGGAACGTCTCGGTTATGTATGTAACCCTCGTTCCCTGAGTAGGGAACGGAGACGTTGTGTCTTCCTGCCACTTCCGCTGTACCGCGGGGATCGCCTGAGTTCAGTCTTGGCTCCTCAGCGAACATAACTGCATGTTGCCGGCGTTCTCCTTTTATACCCATGAGGTGGGGCGGAGTTACGTCATGCAAATTCCTCAGACCCATGGCATTTCTTTGCCATTGGCTCGTTTTTGTATACTCGAAGTCCATAGGTGTTCTAAACGAAACCCCATTCGTCGTCATTCCGACGTAACGTCTCCGTTCCCTACTCAGGGAACGAGGGTTACATACGTAACCGAGACGTTCTTGTCTTAGGACAACTTTGATTAACTTTTTTGATCCACTTCAAATGTTGACTACTGTACACACACACACACACACACACACACACACACACACACACACACACACACACACACACACACACACACACACACACACACACATATATATATATATATTCATATTTATATTATTTATTTAGTTATTATATAATATTAATATTTAAACTAATTTATTCACAAAAAACATTTCTATAATCACCTCAATTTGTACAAAAGGCAGTATATATATATATATATATATATATATATATATATATATATATATATATATATTTGTTTTTGTTAAATAAACAAAAATACATACAAATTAACTGTAATATATATATATATTACAGTTAATTTGTATGTATTTTTGTTTATTTAACAAAAACAAATTGAACTATTAAAATATATTTCAAGATTAGTTAAAATATTTGGTAAAATATTTGATATTAAAATATCATAAAAATATTTCGTATTGTCACCATTAGTTAACTAACATGAACTAACGGTGAGCAATATATTTATTACAGTATTTATTAATCTTTGTTAATGTTAGTTAATAAAAATCCAGATGTTCATTGTTTGTTCATGTTAGTTCACAGAGCATTAACTAATATTAACAAATAAAACTTTTGATTTTATTAATGTATTTGTAATTGAATTTAATAATGTTAGTAAATGTTGAAATTAACATGAACTAAGTTTAATAAATGCGGTAGAAGTATTGTCAATTCTTAGTTTATGTTACCTAAAGTAGTTACTAATGTTAACTCAAGAAACCATATTGTAAAGTGTTCCCAAATATTTCTATGATCACTTCAAGTTTCCCTATTTAAATGACCTTTCATGAAAAGTAACAGTATCAGTAGTGCAATAGCTTTAGTGAAGACATGCAGTGAACAAACTGGTGATGCACCTTCTGGTTGAAGGGCCATTTGAGCAGCGCGTCGCTCATTCCTCTCATGACCACAAAAAACAGCGAGAGGTGAGTTCCACGACCCGTCCCGTCCCCGTTCAGGTAAATGCGCAGGCACATCTTATAGCCGTACTTGCTTGTGTAAAATGCTAAACAGAACCGAGGAGCATGTCAAAATATATAATTATATTAAAAAAAACTTACTTATTTCTGATGAAATTGCTTTATCTATTCTGATTCATATGATTTTTTTACCAGGTGAAAACATGGCAGGCGCCCGTCCAGCAATGGCATCTTGTCTCTTTTTAGTAATATCTGATATCCGCCAGATGAAAACGCCATCAAACGTGGTTGCGGACATCTCCCGTAGTCTGCCCTCCATTTCAGCAACAGTCAGGTCTTTAACACCCACCTGCCGTTCCAGCTGACGAACCTAGGAGATGACGACAGACATAAAGGAGAAATACAGAGGTCCGGCCATTTGATTCCATCTGAAGGAAACGTTTTCATAAATGATTCTCACATTGGTAAAGAAAGAGGCCTTCACAAGATTTATACTGACAATATTAAGTCTAATGAGTCATATTTTAAATATTAATTATATATTCATATTATATATAAATAATATTATACATGATAAAACATTTGTTGCACACAATCTACTTCATGCCTTCTGTTGTCTGATTGAGAGTTTATACGTTTTTAGCAAGTAAAAGGCTGAAATCTTTACTGATGTAAGTAAACATAAGAACATAAGAATAACTTTTATTCTTTATTTATTTATTCTTATTTAGGCATGTTAGTAATATTTCAAGATGAACAATTACTCAAGCAACATTGGTTTACTTGATTATTCTTACATCATTTATTAGATAATTTTTTTTAATGTGAATGTCAAATATGTATGCAATTCCAAAGCTGCCAAAATAATAAATATACGAATATACAAATAAATGTAATATAAGAATAAATGTAAAATAACAAAAATAAAAATATTAAATTTTTATTTACTTTATCATGTTTAATTGTGTTTTTTCCACATTTATTTATACATTTATTTATTTCAAGATATATTCATGTATATATTTTATTTATGTCTACATTTATCTATGTCTGATAGAAATGCCCCCCCCCCCCACCACCATTACCATGTGGATAAAGAAATGTAGAAATAAATAAATGTGAAAAATAAAAGTAGACATAAATCCATACATAAATGAATGTGGAAAAATACAATTATACATAAATAAGGAAATAAAAGTATAAATACTCATTTATAATCGTATATTTATATATGTATGAATTTATTTATTTATTATTTTGGAAGCTTTGGAATGCCATAAATATGATCCATCGGGCTTTCGAGGAACGTTTATTTGTTCATCTCTCAATAATCATTGTATTGTATTGCATCATGTTTTTCTGCCCCCGAATAATTTCAAACTATAGAGCTTTGATCATGAAACTAAGCATTTAAATATCATCTTATATAACTGGCATATATAGAGTGACTACTAAGACCCAACTTTTCCATTTCAAAAACAAAAGATTATTATTTCATAAGTCAGGCTTTACAGGGTTAAAGCTTAAATCGCTGTATTTTTAAGCAGCACACCTTGTTGCTAAGAGCCTCGATTTTGTCCTGATCGAGTCTGTGTTGTCGGTTGCTGGCCTCCATGGTGGTAGCGAAGCGCTCTACTTCTCGGTTCAGCACACACACCACATCTTCAAACGTCCCCGCCTTCACCTCCAGGTCCTGGCAGCGGCGGCCCAGATCTGCCACCTTGGTCTTCTCACTGTGGAGTTGTAGTTCCAGGGCGGCGCCGACCGAGCTGGGCAGAGGCGTGAAGGACGTGGGCAGAGGAGGAGGAGGAGCGACGGCACACGAGGAGGAGGACGAGGAGGAGGACGAAGAGGAGGGAACCCCCTGCACGGGGATGGCGCTCAGCTGACTCACTCTGGCTTCCAGGTCTCGCAGCGCCTGGTGAAGCTCGTGAGCTTTGTGACCCGCCAGCTCCAGACTTTGTGGCTGAAGGCCCTCCAGACTGACCTTCATGCCCATGATGTAGTGCAACAGCAGGTTTAGATGTTCGTGAGCACAGGCACGCTCGTGATCGTGGATCTTCTCCTTCTCCACCTCAAAGGGAAATCAACAGGGTTAAACTTCAGCGTCTAACTCGTCCCATCGCTACACACATGAATTATTCCTCAAATCATGCGGTTTGCAACGCGCGACTGCATTGTGTGGAGAGTTCAGCTCACATATTCTTTCGAAAATATAAAGGTTTTAGTCATTTTAGTACTTCAACTTTTTAGAATTTCAACTTATTTAGTTGCCAACTTACATTTTTTAAGTTGAAGCTTTTCATAATTAATGAACATTGTTAATAGTTTAGATGGTTTTATTTAATTCATATTAATATTAACTTCTTGTTTATTTATCTGTTCTATAATATCAATATCACATTTGCAATATGCTTTTCTGGGACAAAAAGCACTCTTGTGTCTTGTTGCTTAACTATATCGCTATATACATAGAAATCAGAAACTCATTATTGGGGCATTTTTACCCTTAACTTAATTTTGGGAGGCATTTTTATTCATTTTGATGGTATAAGCCCCCGTTCATTTCAGTCCCTGGTGTGCACCAATCAATATCCAAGAAGAATGAAATAATAGACGTTTTGAGAAAGTAAACTATGCAAGATTACAACAGTTTAATAAGAGAAGGTTTGCAGTCCACTTACAATAAACAGTTAATTTCCTTACTGAAGGTTTTCTGATTTAAAATGTATTGATTTCTTTATAAAATTTGCGATGCGTTTATAGCTGTGAAAACAGCACCCGTACTTTACCGCGCCCCTGATATGAACTCTCCTTCTGCGTTATTTTTTGTATTTATTAATTTAAGTTACTTGTTATTTTTAGATTTAATTTTAGTTAATTTTTTTGTATTTTCGTGTGCTTGTGTCATTTTAACATTATTTTTTTAATATTTCTACTTAGTTTTAATTTATTTTATTTCAGTTTTAGTTCTAGTCATTTTAGTACTTTAACTTTAACTTATTTTATTTCATTTAAGTTTGAAGTTGAAGTTTTTCATCTAATACTTTACTTTAATTAACAATATTTTTTATTTTATTTTTATTAATAATAGTCTATTCTCACACATAGCAGATTTATTTATTACTAATCCATTGTTATATTCTGAACATTGTATATTTTCTGTATATTTTTCAATAAATTCTGTATTTACTGCAACAAAATGACTTCTCACAACTGGATAAATAAAGATTTCTTTCTGCTCTATTCTGCTCTATACGCACATATTACATTTTGTGTACATTGTGTGTACATTATGTTGTCCATTGAGGTTTTGAGATAGAGAAAAAGAAAAGGACAGTTCATGACCGTCTTTTGACTGTGATTGATGATGTTTATTGTTTGGAAACTTGTTTTCAGACGTGCTCTTGAACAAATGAGCAAATGAAGTTACGGTACACATTTGACACATTCCCAAGAAAAATAGACAGAAACCAAGGCATTGACTGCCATTTCATGAACTCAGTTCTTGGTCTGTTTGAATGCTACGATATAAAACACTGTACTTACTGACATGTCACAGCCAACCACATGATATCTGCACGGAGTCCTGAATTTGCTGCAGAACTTGATGTGGTCAACATACTAAAAATACCAAAAGAGAATTGCATAGAAATGATCTACCATGCGTACACTGCTTGATCTGTTTTCTTAAAGAAGTCAATAATGAGTGTTACTGAAGAACAATGTTCACATTTAATGTGACTTGGATTCACGTTTTTGATCACCACACCTTTTCCCTGGGGATTTTCTTCTTCGCACATCCTTCACAAATCATAGGATATTTGGGACAGATCTCATCATGGGCCTGTGAAAACATTATTTTGTAACATTAAAATCTTTTTTCACCCCTCAAACACATCACATCTTTTCTTAAACCACTCCCTTACCTTGATGTTTTTGAAGTGAAATGGTTCTTTACAGTATTTGCAGTTGAGCGTTCTCTCAGGACACACACGCTCATTATGACGTTCCTGTTCGTTAAATCTAATGAGCTCCTTGCACAAGGGACAGGACAGAATCATGAACTCACACTTCCCCTCATGGCTCAACTACAAAAAAAACAGAGTTATGACAACAAGTTACCAAATGAGAAACTGTGTGCATTTATTTGGTTGTAAAGTGTTGAAAGACTTTATTTAAATAAAGCTAATGTTAATGAACACACAACCTCATAATCTTTAATACTGCCTTTCCAGGCGCAGCCCTCGTTGATGCACACAGCTGGAAGATTTTCAACTTCTCTTCTGGCAGCATTGTCGGGAAACGCCTGCAGGAAAACACAGGGAATGTGCAATAATGTCTAGCAGTAAGTCATTTCAAAAATGTTCATAACTCTTGATATTTCACATTAAGTAAAGCATTGTGCTTACGCAGCCTTGTTTGAGAATTGACGTGGGCTCTTCGAAGATGTCCTCCTTGATACAGGCATTACATTTCTGTGGTCCAGATCTAAAACGGCAAAGCAAGACACATTTTGCTATTTTGACATCAGTATTTTTGGCATCGGTACACCCTAAAAATTGTCTTAAAATGTAGAATTAAAGGTATAAGTGCACTAAATTACTTATCTCAGTTATTATAATTAATTTCTATAGCTTATGTCGTATAAATATTGAACAATACATTCTGTAAATGCTGCTATTGGAAAAGCATATCAGTTAACCGGTAGTTAATTTAACTAACAACCTAGAGATAAAATAGATTTAAATTCAAAGACCAAACTTTAGACAGCAGAAGAAAAAAAAATAAAATAAAAAATTAAAAAATTAAAAAAAACTTTTATTTTATTTATTTTACAAAATTACACTATTGTTCAAAGGTTTGTGGTAGGTAAAAAGTTTTTTAAAGGATTTTTTTTGTCAGAAAGGACTCGTTAAATTGATCAAAAGTGACAGTAAACACATTTATAATGTTACAAAAGATTTTTTTTTAAAACTTTGTATTCATCAAAGAATTCAGAAAACTAAAATGTACCACGGTTTCCGCAAAAATGTTAAGCTTCAGTTTTCAACATTGATGATAATCAGAAATGTTTCTTGAGCAGCAAATCAGCATGCCATAAATACATAAGACTTTTCTCCAAAATAAGTTTAAAAAGTCTTATCAAACTTTTGAACGGCAGTGTATTTTGTAGTTTTCACAAAGTGTCAGTATTCTTGTGATGAATTTAATGTCAATCGCCCCTATGCTGTTAGATAGATCTATTTGTTTTAATTCATTGCATCAGAACTGATCAGCATCTGTTTTAGATCAGCAGGATTACCCAACAGTCCGGTTGAAGCAGTAAGAACAAAAGCGATGACCGCACTGAGCTTGGAACGGCCTTCTCAAAATGTTCTGACAGCAGTTGCATAAATGTTTGTCTTCAAGTTTGTTGGCCAGGATCTTCTTTGGGAACCCTGGCTTGTTGTTCTCCATGGAGGACGGGGGAGAGGGTTCTTGAGCTGCCATGTCCCGCTCTAAACGTTCCTGGTCTAAACAAGAGAGAATCCACAAGGGCTGAAAACTACCTTCTAATATATATATATATATATATATATATATATAACAACAGTGACTTTCTATTCTGTTTTCAAAAAAAAAGATTAGGTACTGTAACACTTTATTTTACTGTGTCATTGTTACATGTAGTTACTATAGTAATAATAACTATAAATTATGCATAAATACACTCAACTAGCCCTAAACCAAACCAAAACCTAACCCTATAGTAAGTACATGTAGTTACTTCATTTTACAATGTATGATTACAGTGTAACAAAGACATTAAAATAAAGAGGGTTAAACTTTATTTTAAGTAATTATACATTTAATGTTAATGAAGTAAATGTACTTACTATAGGGTTAGGGTTAGGGAAAGGGGTTGGTTTAGGGTTGGTTGCATGTAATTATACATAATTTATAGTTATTACTACAGTAACTATATGTAACGTGAAACAAAGATACTGTAAAATAAAGTGTTCCCAGAAAGAGTAACCAACGTTTATTATACAGCTCTCCGGAATGCTTGTATCATTCTACACTCTTCTAACATAATCCAAAATTTTTAAAACAATATTTTATGTCTGTGTATTTATTTATTTGGTGAGTAGCCATGTAATTAGTGAGATAATAAAGTCATGAAATAAACAATATCAGGTTGATGCAAAACCCCTCATCAAGGTCCTGGTGATCTGATTGGTGTTTATGTTGCAATGTTATACATTATCATATTCCTAGCCATTTATCAAGTAATCTTACTTTAAAGAATAATAAGCACTGACATGCAAAATGTAGCATTCGTAAAACATATTGTGCTGTCTAATACGCTTTTAGTGACATATTTAGAGCCTTCTTGCTGTTTGTAAACATATTACGTACAAATTAATAAATGATTATTTACAGTGCATTATTAGTGGACTACAATCGAATGTGTTTGATAAGATTGTTATGCTTTATGGTTAAATGGAAAGACTCTATCTAAAGTAATTAGATAAGCATTAATAAACCTAGGCATGCACAGCAGGTCTCTTAATATGAATCCCAATCTCTTTGTTTCTGTTTCAGTTTTGCTTGAATACGTGCGTGTTTCCATACAGACATCCAGTCCACACAAATGGTGTACAATAGTGTAGAGTGGTGTAAACATTCCCAGGAAACACACTAGAACCTTTCATGCATATCTGAAAGCACTTTTATCAGATATCGACCATGCAGCCCGTCGATATACATCATACAGTCAGCTGACAATAGCAAATCTCATCTTTTCCTCTGTTGCTAAGCAAATGTAACATCTTTCGAATGGCTGTTGCGTCCGTTCTGTACCGCCACGCCTCTTTTACATGTAGGGATATGTTCAGCCTGACAATAAACATGCATGCAATAAAATAAGAATCAAACAATTGGTTATGAGACCGACGCACTTACCGCACCGCGATTAGATTTCGCTTTCATTTGCTCGGCTGTGCTCGCGCTGTGACGGATCGAGGCGCGCGGCGCGGCTGCTGTGTTTTGGTGGGCGACATTGTTGAGAAGAGCGCGTGCTCTTTCACAGGATTACGTCATAATGTGAGCGTGCACTGGGCTTTTGGATATCTAAAGCAGTTTTCTTTTTTTCAGGAGGACTGTCTATCATGGTAAAAAAAAAAAAAAAAAAAAAGAGAGAGAAAAAAAAGGATTATTTGGTCCGTAATGTACATACATAATATCCATTTAAATGTATACTATTCATATTTTTTATTTGTATCATTGTTTCTTGTTGGGTGAACACACACACACACACACACACACACACACACACACACACACACACACACACACACACACCACACACACACACACACACACACACACACACACACACATATATATTATCAGTGATGTAGTGGTGCCTGGAGAAGTGGGTATACTCTTAATTTATGTCCCGAATATTGTTTTAAGCGTCCCAGCAAAGGATGAACGCTCTGTGTTATAAACAGTGACATGTAAGACTAGTCTTGGATATTAGTATTGAATATGCAAGACTATATAATATAGAATGAATTAATAGAATGGAACAGAGAATTACTAGAATTCTTGCATATCAGGGCCGTACACAGGAATTATAAGAATTACCTTAAATTAGAAACTTTTGATTTTCCTGATCTCGACATGAGCATTTTAAGGTGTTTTGAAGGCCCCAAAAAATGGACAACTGTAGCTTTAAAATTATGTCGGTGGGCAGTAGCATGAAGTATTTGATCAGATTCTTAAACATGAGAAGCAGTTTAAATGTCGCAATGATTAATCCACTAATGGAAATGCAGAATGTCATGCTTATTGTTGACAATGCACAATCGCATATTCAAAACGGGAATGGCCTTGGATTATTTTGCATGTTACATTTCAAACAAACGCCAATGCAATCCTTCTGTGTCCAGAGGCATATATGAGCAATTATATGAGCATCAAAGATCAGTTTCAGCTACTTTTTCTTTCCAAAATGAATCAATGTTTTTTGGACTAATCTGTTCATTTAATCAATGGTTCAATTACTCGCTCATAAAAACTTGTCGCCACCTTCTGGCTTAATGATGCAAGTTGCGCAAACACAAGCGGAGTGATACAAACAACACCTTCGAGGTAACGTTATACAAATATATTTATACAATAATAATGGCAATATATTTAATAGGGTGCTTGTGTTGTTAAATTGATCTTATAATTGCCACTGTCTTTGAACAAACTGATTATTTCTTTCGGTCATTTAAAACTTCTATCGAAAAAACAGCTGTTTATTTTAGCTACTTGCATCTTATCCCGCACTGTATGATCGTTAACTGAAGTGAAGCGTCGCGTTGAGATTCGCGCTCGGCTCGCGCCTCTGTGAACAAAAATCCTGCTGGCTTTGATTGGTCTCAAACATTTTGACATTGACGAGCGGGTGTTTGAGTGCTGATGCTGAAGAAGCTCAAAGCTCAAATGAGAAGGTCAGCGTCGCGATGGGCGAATCGTTGCAGCACCAAATGAGAGTTAATATTAGGGAATTATTTCACAACTTTCATTATATTGGCTACACTAAAAAAAAGACCCTGACTGGGTGTTTTTTATTCACATGAGATTGGATTAGCTACTAAATGATGCGCATCAGAGGGGATTTAGAAGTGTGTACACGCAATGCAAATTGAAAAAGAAGTGCACTACACCACTATTATAACAATTACTACGAACACATCACAATTACACTACATTATGCATCATCTATCTATCTATCTATCTATCTATCTATCTATCTATCTATCTATCTATCTATCTATCTGGTATTTTATTTTGGCCTCTGAAAATTAATTGTGGTACATTTTTAATTAAAATGTATTCTAAGATGCTCTTGTTGTTGTTTAGATTACTGTTTATCTGGGAGATGTTAATAATAGCAATATACAGTTGTATGTTTGGATTAGATTTGGACACATATACTGTACTGTATACATAATATATTCCATTCTACCACTAGAGGCGCTAAAGCGCTGCTGTTACACAACACCACCACTAGAGGCGTTCAGCACCACAGTGACGCTATTCATCATCCTACCGCTAGAGGAGCTGCAGCACAAGCGCGCACCCGAGGCGCGCTCCTCACGGCATTCCACAGCTGATAGAGGGATGAGAGAGGGATGCTAAGGAAATGTTTTCCCTCAACACAGATAATGGGCTATCGTGAACTCCAGCCGACAGCAGAATGCGACTGAAATATCGCAGGCGAAGACCGTGAGTCAGGTACTGAGTCTGTTAGAAGTAAAACGGCTCTGAATTTCAATGAAACGCTGCCGTGTGTTTGTGTTGTAATTGACACGTCGCTTTAGCTGAGAAGCTGATGGCCGTTAAAAACAGACGAGCGCAAATAATTCACCTCACTAAACACACACAGGTATCAATGAGAGCCTTCATAGGGACAGTATTCACACTTCCCTGTCAGAGCTTCAGCGGGATTTAACATCTTACAGAGTGAATATAAACATCTGCTGACTGTCTGGAGCTGCTAAAGAACATATAACAGCTGGTCCATTCTGAGACTGTTTTTATCAACTGACAGGTGAGAGATATATTAGTTTCGTGTGCTTCGATTAGTAACTTACGACTGAATGCTGTTTAATGCTGCTTATTTGGGTTTATACTTTGTAGTAGAATGTTGTGTATACATTTTTTTTTACAAAATGTAACTATAATCTGACTACTTATTATAATCTGATTACTTCTCATATTATTACTTATATATTTTTGACGTAACTATAACGAATTAGTTACCATTTTTTGTATCATGATTAACGTTACATAATGTGATATGGATTTTGTGAGAAAGTTAACTATAAATGCATAGGTTATCGTTTTTGCTGCTGATAAATAACAACTAACTGTTAATGTTTACATGGACACTTTTTTGCAGTCGGAATTAAATCATGTGTCTGCTGCTTCTGTCTTAATCTGAAGTTGTGTTGATGTTTATTTTGCTTTTGATGTGATAATATGATGTAAATAAATGTAAATTATGATCTTGGCCAGGACTCCCTGGAGGAAGAGATTTATTTTAATCTCAATAGGACCTTCCTGGAAAAATAAAGGAAATAAAATGTAAAATATGATGCCATACTACTTTGTTTTCTGCTTGTATGTATGTATATATATATATATATATATATATATATATATATATATATATATATATATATGGTATTTTAGTTATTAATTGTAATTAAAAACTGTGCTTCTCAGTTATCCGAAACATAAAATATTATTATCTAATGTCGTTTCTGCTGGTAAAAGCAGTTTCTAATTCTTTTAGTAGGTTAGTTTGGCTCAAGTTTGTTCACCCAAAAGTCTGTTATCATTTAACTTTTTTGGAACTCAAAAGGAGATATTTTAAATGTTAATGCTGCTCTTTTCCATTCAAGGTAAATTTTGATCCAATTTTCACACAGACTTAATTTATGGCTATGGTGAATTAATTTAGACTACTTTTATGTATCTTTTTGTCTCCTTTTTGATCACTGTGCTTTCATTATGTTGAAAAGAACAATGTCAAACATATGGCTAAACATCTCCTTTTGTGCTCCTCGAAAGAAAGAAAATGTAAATGACTTGAATGTTATAAAATGTCAAATTTTGCCGATCTTGACTGAAATGGATGTTTTTCCCACAGGTGATGCCAGTAGACCAGGATGGACCGATATCATCACAGGAGTTATAGTAGCTAAAATGGCACATTTTAGGATTGTAAACTGTTGAAATAGAAAGACACCATCTGCTTCCTGGATTTGCCACCATAATAACCTTCTTCCGGAGCTCAATATATTGAAGACACTTTTGACCTTCAGACTACGTCATACCTGCCGTCAATATGTTTGCTTAAGAAAGTTTGAAGTCTTTGAAATCTCTGACGCTGCAGCGAGTGTTTCCCTGAAGACCCGTTTTTCGTATTCTTGGACTGTTGAAGAGCCTTTGCTCGAGATGTTTACCGCTCTGAAGAAGCTAGTGGGCTCTGAAGCAGGGCAGCTCAGGGATAGAAATATTCCTGCAGGTCTGCAATCCATGAACCAGAGTCTACAGAGACGCTTCGCCAAGGGTGTACAATATAACAGTAAGAGCTTCATGATTAATCTTTTTTTTTTTCTTTGAGTACAGCCTTTCATTAAATAGTTTTCGATTGTGATACATTGTAAGACATCCGATGTTTTCTTTTGGGCTTGTAGAGTGATTTTTTTTCCCTTGTGGTTTGTCTAAAGTATTACACTGTTGAATTCTTTATTTCAGACACATAGGTCTATATAAAAAAGAAACAAAAACATAATTTACAAACAACAAACATTTCCTAAAACAGGAGAAATACACTGTCACTTATTCTAAGATCATTTAAAACTATTATAATTGTATTTTTCAAATCAGTTAATCAAAACATGAAGTTATGCATTTAATACCTTAATAGATCATGTAAAGTGGGAACAATATTAGATCGAAACATTTGACTCACTTATCCACTTTGAACACGGCAGTACTTGCTATGTTAAAGTTTGTTGACAAATTAAAAACAAATTGAAATTTGTGAGACATGTTTAATTTGATATGCTTATGTTAGGGACCAAAAAAATGTGTCTGTCACATTCACCCCCAAATCATTAAAAAATAATTCATAAACTAAAAAACATGAAATGTAAAAAGATTATGTATTAAAATATTTTAGTTTAAGAAAGCCTTTCTAGGACTCATAAAAATGTTTCATTGTGACATTGTCATAACAATGAAACACATCTGATGCACTATACCACCATATAAAAGAAAAAAAAGTGTATTTAGTGTATTTTAGTGATGAGATTTTGTGCATTTCAGTAATGTGCATTTGGATTTAAAAATCTGTTTAATTGTCATGAATGAATGCAAAAATGGTAATAGGCTTTATTTTCTGTCAGTTATTTAACAAATCACAATTAGCACATTTATTAATCCGTCCATGGGAAAATTTGAGACATCATAACAATTGTCAATGTTTAGGATCAAGAGCCCACTCTGTCTTAAATGCACAAGATGTAACTGAATCCTTCATGCTGGTGTGCTGGAGTTGTGTAGACGTGTTTTGACATGTGATGCTGCTTTAGTGAGCCAGTCGGTGGTTCTTCACTGATCTCGCTTTGAATACTCGTGCTGTTTCCGCAGCTCTGTGTTAATAAAAAATGCATGAATGATACACGATCACCCACCTACTGGCCTATTTTTCCAGTCGCTTCTCCTTGGTAGAGGTATCTTTTTTTAGACACGCAGATATCCCAAGATACCAAGCGTTTCAGCTGTGAAAAGGGCATTTTGGTAGATATGTGCTGTATCAGTACAAATCTAGCACATAGTAAGTGTGAAAGGTTTGTCTTGGTTCAGATCTTTCCATGTACAATCAGTGTCCTGTGGTAGTTCATTTGAAACTTGGACTGTTTGATTTGGGGTTTCTTTTATTATATCAGTGTTTTCCTCATTTCTCTCAGTGAAAATAGTCATCCGTGGGGACAGAAACACCGGTAAAAGTGCACTTTGGCATCGGCTCCAAGGGAAAAAGTTCCTGGAAGAGTACATCCCCACACAGGAGATCCAGGTCACCAGCATTCACTGGAACTACAAAAGTGAGTATCAATGGTTACGTTCACACTGATTATGTGGTCTGAAGGGAAGTGGTTTATTTTCTAAGAACAAAAATAATTTAAGTAGACTACCCTATCAGAAAGGTCAGAGGTCAACTTTTGTAAAGTATCAGAAGCTGTTTACAATATTCCTTGACTTTACATTTCTGACTGTTTTGTTTTTGCTTTTATTCACACAGCGACAGATGATGTAGTGAAAGTTGAGGTCTGGGATGTGGTAGACAAAGGTGAGTGTTTAGAAAACACCCTGGAACTAGTGACACAGAACTGGACTGAAGTTATTCAGTTATTCATGTTATACAGCTATTCAGTTTAGCAGTAGTCTATTGAAGCACAATTTAAATTTCCAGTGCAAACGCTTTGAAAATGATTTCAATCAAATCATTAAAATGAATGTGTGTAAAATTAAGTCACCTGAATTGTTTTTCTCACACAGAAAATATTTGCACTCATAAGTCAAACGTAATGAAATTGCTATTGTAGTATGGTTTCAGATATTTTTGAAGGAAAAGGAAGTAATGTTGTATTTTACTTATATTTTTCTGGTCTGCAAATACTTAAAGGACAAAAGCTTCCTCTTCCAGAAGGTGTAGGTGAGAACTAGTAGTCAAGTAGTCAAACATTAAACATTGTGTGTGTGTGTGTGTGTGTGTGTGTGTGTGTGTGTGCTGTGGTCTTCATCTCTCTTCTTTATAAAACTGTGCCCAGAATAGACATTGCCTTCAGTAGTCTGTGCTGTTCTTAGACTCTAGATTTTAATGTACTTGCATTAAAATCAGATGGCCACTTTTTCCCAGACTACATTTATTTTAATAGGGGGCATTTTATGTTTCTTTGTTGGCATTTTGTATTCATATTTAATAAGTTTACAGCTTTTTAAAATAATTGTTAAAATTATCTTTTACAATGTCAAGTCTTGTAACCTTTTTTTTTCTATAGCGCTTTATACAATACAGATTGTTTCGAATTAGCTTTACAGTGATACATTCTATTCAGTTATAAGCAGCTCTGCAGAAAAACAGTGATGTCATCGTCCAGCTCAGTTCAGTTCTCATCCATAGTTTCAGTGCAGTCAAATTGATTATATTGCTGAATATTAGGTGTAAATATTAGTATCATTATTGCAAACAGCCCTCTTTTAAAATGGCATGAAGTGGAAATTCAATAGATTTTTCAGCTTGTGGTTTCAATTGTGATTGAACAACCATATTGCTTTCAGATATGCCAGAGTTTTCTATTTACCCTCGTAGGGCCAGATTTACTAACAGCTTGCACCAGCGCAAACCGTCTTTTGGCGTTAAAAAGCTACTGTCAGAATTTACTAAAGACACGCAGTGATAAATTATTGCTGAAAAGGTGTGGACAGGGTTATTTTTGCGGCTGACTTTATTGCATATGCATTTATAGGAGTTTCCCTTTCAGAGAAAATGTATGGGTGGAGAGAATTTAAAGTCTCCACGTAGTCAACAATTTTTGTCTTTTAAAACTCATCTTTGATCATCAAAATGGTATATTTAAAACTTTTTTCCTGTGAGAAAAATGTATTTTTGCATTAAAATAGCTTAAATGTAACTACACCCTTACTTCATTTAGTATACGCGGATTGATGAATATGCAAATGAGCCCCGCCTCCACTCACTCATACAGGCTCGTCTACAAGTCGATGTATCAGAATAGTAATGCATTTAAAACTTTTATGTATCGCTCTCTACAACGTCGGACACATTACGGTAATTAATATGGTTAGCCTTTTGCTTGACTACGTTATCAAACAGCTAATAATGTGTTGCTACTTTTACACAACCCATGTTACCGTTCTCCATCTCAAAGTCAGACAGCTGCCTTCTAAAAATCAGAATGCTTAGAGCGTCAGTGAAGAAAGGCATATAGTTCATCATAACATCGTGAATGAATTTACCCGCCAAATTGCTAAATGTACATGATTTTTCATATCAGCAGAACAATATACCAGGATAACCTGGCTTCTCTTGAGACTCCCCTGCTTCGCAGCAGTTAATGATGTGCTAAAGCCCACCCACAAGTTTACCTGATTGGTTACAAGTTAGTTTGTGATGTAAGAAACACCAGCGATTTCAAACCGAGTTTTTGAGTCTCTATTTTTCACTGCAGGTTTAAGGAGAAAATACTCAGAAATTGTGTCTACTTATGAAATTTGCACATGGTTGTTCTTAAAGCATATTACAAACACCACATAGACATAAACAACATTAAAAACTTGATTTTCACAAAGGTAATTTAGTAAGGTTTGCGCTAGACAATTTACTAGTAGTATTTACCGCCCAAAGAAAGCATATCTTAAACCAGACTCTAATTTGCGCTGCTCTTGGTAGATTGCGTTGGTCATTATAGAAATGATCCGGCTGCGTCTGTGTTCTTTCATTTGTGTGTCGTCAGTAGAACATACGCTGAACTTTTCACTCTCATCTGCGCTTTTATGGGATTGCGCTCACACTAATTTGCCCTGTTTTTTTTTAAATCTGGTCCTTTGTGAATTAGTACAACCTTTTGCCATGGTAACCATAGTTTTCATAAAAATACCGTATTATTAATATTGTTAAAAATTTGTAATAACTGTCATCAAAAAAATACATAAAAATTGGGAAAAGATTTACACTGCTGGAAAGAGATCTCATCTGAATTTATGAGGGTTTATAGCAGTAACAATATCTATATTAACTACAGGAGCAAACTGTGGTTACCATGAAAATATTTGCACAAGGGGCTGCTGCTGTTGATCCAGGTCTGCTCTAATTATTTTCTATATCCTTTTGCTTTTTTCAGTTTATATATGTGTAAATATTGAAATAAGCTATTGAATAACGTGTCACTGGGGTTAATGTGAATAAAGTGGTTTCTGGGAAGGAGGGGTGAGACGTTTCTACTAAATCATCAGATAAAAAATGTGGTCACTCTAATATAAAACTGTATTTTAGATGTTTTCAAAAGCAATGCGTCAAAATGCACTGTTCTGTTAAAAAATTAAGAGAAAAAAACATGATTGGTAGGAAACCAGTTACAATTTGAAAGTTAAAATGTATAGACATTTTAAGAAGGATATCAAGCACTCATTGACAGTGTGTTGACAGACTGTCTTGGGTAATTGAGCTTCAGAAAATCAATAATGAGATGGCTTTGAATGGATTTTGGACAGTTACAAATTTAAAAAATAAAAAGGCGAGAATAAAGAACCCTAAACACAAAAAGAATTTTTAGTTTATTTTTTTTTTCCCAGCATGATATGGTTCTATATAGAACTGTTACTATGTTTAAAGAACCTTTGAAAAACCAATGTTTTTTTTTTCATAGTGTGTTTGAGTAATGTCATCAGTAGAGCCTGACAATAGCAACGCCAAGGTCATTGGTTTGAATCCCAGGGAATTCATGGACTGATGAAATGTATACTTTGAATGCAATGCAGGTCGCTTTGGATAGCATCTGCCAAATACATAAATGAAAATTCAAATAACATCCCATAGTTTTTCTGAGTAATACTTTACTTTTGAATTGATGTGACTGCCTAGGTAAGATAGTCAGGGTTCCAGCAGTCTTGTTAAAACATGTAAAGATTCAGAGCAACTTGTGTAAGAGGACACCATCATTTTAGTTTGTCTGCTTTGGTGCGTTCTTGATGAATAAGCATATGAATATTACTCTTCTCGTATCTCAGACTCACAGTTGCTGAAGTGCAGCCACACTAATTGTAATAACTGTGTTTCTCCAACTACTGCAGGGAAAGGGAAAAGACGCGGAGAGAATCTGAAATTGGAAAACGAACCTCAGGAGGTATTCATTGCTGTTTTGTTTAACAACTGTTAAAAATTTGGGGTTGATAAGAGTTTTTTAAAACGTTTTTTTGAAGATGTCTTTTCTGCTCACCAAGGCTGCATTTATTTGATTAAAAAAATACAATAAATCAGTAATATTATGAACTATTGTTACAATTTTAATTATTTTCTAATTTAATAATTACCATGTGATTAATACTTCAACGTTTTGTTTTGACTGAATTAAAAATGTATTGTGTAATACATTTCATCTATTAATTAATCGTTTGACATCTTCCAATATCTCATGATGTAATCTTTGAGCTATTTTGAAACAGAATTTTAATGTTCAGTCAGCTGGAAACAACATGGTCATCTTGGAGATGTTTTGTTCTCTGTGCAGTCTGAATCCGAAATGGCTCTCGACGCTGAGTTCCTGGATGTTTATAAGAACTGTAATGGCGTGATCATGATGTTTGACATCACTAAACAGTGGTAAGGAATCTGCTATTCCTTCTGTTTTTCCCCACATTCACTCTCTCCAAACCCCACATTCATTCTCCATCACCCTTTCATGTCCCTCCACCACTCCGTTCCCGACCCTCTTTTTGGTCTGACAGCTCTCGGAGGTCAGGATCAGGTGGAGGAACTGGGCGTTGGGTTGCAGCGGGTCATTGAGCGTCTCTTTCACAGTAAAGTTGAGGCCACTGTCAGGAACAAAGAACGCAATGAAACCAATACCTGCAGCTCAGTGTCTCTTAAAGGTTCTGACTCTGTTTATCTCTTTGCTCATTGGATCTGCCTTACATTCTGATAATGGGTCTTTACTTTTTGACCCAAGCACACCATCACAAGTGCCCTTTGTTTGCAAACCTATGGGCTCTGCTTTATTGATAGGGCTGAATTTTTGCTTAAACTATTGGGAATGTTGTGACCAGCAGGTACTTTTTGGTGTTTAGACCAACATTTAATCAGTGCCCCATTCTTTGTGGATTGCATAACAAGATCTAACATATTGAAGATCTGATTCCTCGCTGTCTGATTCGGTTCTTCAAATATGCCTGCAATGCATACAAGTATATGCGTGATTGGAATAACTAATTGAGTTGTTGAGATAATTGTCCATTCTTGTGTTGATTGGAAAGAGCACTTTCTTTATTGTGACTATTTTCCACATTTTCAAATAATAATAGTGTTAAAATGGATTATACATGATATATATTGAAAATGTATTTAAATACAAGTTACTCTCTCTATATATATATATATATATATATATTTAAAATGTATACAGCTCACTAAATGAATGTCGGCTGTGATCATCTTGATTTTTCTTAAGCTTCTTGGTCCATGTTTAATCCGAATCTCTTCCCAGGTAAACGGTCGAATAACCTTGATTATTTTTCAGCTTGGTATTTATGCTGCTCTCAGGCTGGTAAAGAGGAACACACAAGAAGATGTATTTATTGCTTTGCTTTTCTATGATGCTTGCTCATAAGATCCTGGCATTTCACTATGCTTTTTCCCACAACTTATATGTGGGTGGTATGAAGTCTGGGTGTGATGGCCAATAATGCAAATAAGATTTTTTGATGAATCGGTTCAAAAATATCTTAAACTGTATTGAATGTTGAAACTCACATTTTTAGATTATGATGTATAAAATTGTGCAATACACAAGGAAATCACATCAATGTATGAATCACAGACTCTGTCTTCACTACAGGACGTTCAACTACATCCTTAGGGAGTTACCAAAAGTGCCAACACACGTCCCAGTGTGTGTCCTGGGTAACCAGCGGGACATGGGTGAGCACAGGGTCATCTTACCCGATGACATCAGAGATTTTATCAACAGTCTGAACAGGTGAGCAGATATGATTAAAGGCGACATGAAACGGAAGTTGTGATATTCTTTTGTTTCCTATTGTGTCGTATATCCGAGTGAAACGGCTTCTCAAACAAGAAAAAGTGTAGGGCGGGACTTGATTTTGTCCATTGGGATTGATCGGATGGTTGTGGTTTGCTATTGGTGGATCTCATGTGAGTGACAGGTTGCCTCGTCTTTAGAAAAGAGAAGAGATGTCTTTGCATGAGGGAGGGGACGTTATTTTGATTAAAGGTGCAATCGGTCATCTGGGAAATGCTAACTTAATCAAAAAATAATGATGTGCATGGATAAATCATAATCATTATAATAATTATTTGCAATATTCCATAAAAAAAAGAATGATCATTTTTTATTTCATGGTGACGGTAACCCTCAAAACCAGGGGTCGGATTCACAAAAATCTTCTTTAGAAAGAAGTTAGCAAAGTTCTTAAGATATAATGCTAACAAATTTGTAAGAATGTTTCTAAGGCCAATTCTTGAAAAATTAAGTTTTCAAATATTTTCTTAAGAACATCATCTTATTTTTTTCTTTAGAAGAAAATGACAGGCTTTGGCGTTATTTGATTGAAAGGCTGGTATTGCTGAATGAAAAACACCTCAAAGCCCATCTTTTTGCCCTGCATAGATTACTGTAGATGAAATAAACGCTCAGACTTTTTTGTTTTTGTCAGCTTGACGGGAGTTAATCACTCAGCGCAGTTTTTTAATGTGCTGTGTCAAGTTAAAAATAGTTGTTTTAAAAGAGCCTGTCCCAAGAATTATGGGGGGTTATCAACTTTAAGAAATGATTTACAATTATTTTTAAGAATATTCTTTCCAGGAATATGAATACTTTCTAAATGTTGTCTCAAGAACATTCTTCAGAAAATGTTGGGAATACAAATAATCTTCCCTCAAGTGAACTATATGTATATGTATATGTATATGGAGTAATGTAGTGAGTGGTGAATGAGGGTATAGTGAGCAGTTTCGGACACAGCCCCAAGCTAGGTGAGCTAAAGCAGGTTTGAAATAAACTTTGCTGAACAGTGGGCTCCCAGGAGCAAGGTTGAAGACCTAAATCAAATAATTTAATAAGAATTTATCAAACAGTTTTAATCAAATAAAGGCATAAAACATGAACAATTTTATTAATCTATTAAAATGTATTCAAATTAATATGTAACAAATCCTTTTATTTTTTAGTGCTGCATTAAAGACAGTGAATGTATGTCTTTTATGCCTTTTAACTTACATAAAAACTTACATACATCAGTGCTTTTTTTTTGTTAAAAATGTCTCCAAATATACAATGCAAAGCTCTTATGAATAATGTATGTGTCACTTATCAGCCAACTTTTTCCTAATCCCATAATCCTTTTTCATTTTAGACCCCCGGGCTCCTCCTACATCCACTATGCCGAGTCTTCCATGAAAAACGGCTTTGGTCTCAAATACCTCCATCGCTTCTTCAACATCCCATTCCTGCAGCTGCAGGTCAGAGGAAACTCTCAAAGTCATGTTTGCTCGCAGGTCAACGTTTAGATAGTTTAAGCGTCATTTCAAGTGGAATCTTCACATATCTTACATGGGGATTTGAGTTCATCCGTATGTTTTGGTGATATAAGATTTTGTGGATTACGGCAAGGGCTCTTGATGCTGATCCTGGAGATCTGCCTTCCTGCTCTAACAGATCTTCTGTAGTTTTCAGGGCTTCGTCCTAATTTGCATCCATTCTAAAAAGTATGCAAACAAAAATAAGTGTGTGCTAAATCATAGTGCATTGAAAATAGTATGCTAAAGGTGTTATTGTGTATACATGCAAGGATGTACAGTATCCAGGCATTAGTCCAGTTTTGGGCTAAAAGATGAATTCATTTAAGTTTTTGCAGTAGTGCTAAAATGTGTCTGTCTTTGTCAGGAAGTGAGAACGAGAGAAATATGAAATTGCTCAATTCATGCATTTGATTCTGAGCAAAATCACTTGAATGCACAATTGCACATGGTCATATTTATGATTCACGGGAAACCTGGGTAAATCAGGCAATTCTATAGTGGAAATTTCCATTTTAAATTTATATTTTTTTAGATATGTGTAAGGCTGGTGCCAGTATGTCTAATCGACCCCTCAATGTGACAAAAGGCTCTCCTGGGAGTTAACACTTGAACTATCTCTTGAATATGTAACTTCCTCCTGCATATGTATCAGGAACTTTGGAGACGCAGCACACAGTGCAGTTCACACTTCACCCACACTATCTCCCCCACATCCCCCTCCTCCTCACCTGAAATACACTGAAACCTTATGCAATGTTATGTGTGTACAAAAATGCAACTACTCATGTTGGGTGTCTTTTAAAGTGTCACAGTGCGCCTGGTAGGATGGTATCATTCTCGCAACTATGATGGAAAGCTAAAAGAAGTTATGAAATGTGAGAAAAGTGATGTGTCCCATAATATCCTCATTCAAGCTACCTCCTGTATGTAAAATCAGGCAGACCTCACTGTGTGAGCCCCTGAATTGACAACCAAAATCTAATTATAATGACAGACATCACCATTTGGTAAACAATTGAATTATCTGGGTATATAAGGGAAAAGGGCAGAAAAGTTCGGGGAGTCTGTAGGTTGATTGCCCACACAATCGCTGTGTGTAATTTTCATTGGCAGGTAATATTTTCTACGAATTCTTTGATTTCTGTTATGATATGATAAACTGATGATTTTATTCTCATGAATTGGATTTTGAATTATTGCTTCATTACCTGGTCAATAAATTGTAAACGTTTGATTTTACTCTGATTGACTCTGAGTTTGTTCTCCCAAGGAGATTATCGGATTCGTATGCTCCCGCAAGACTGCGTCAGATTGGCGACGGCTGATATTTTGTCACTAGTTCAAGTGTACTTGTTTTGTAGAGACGGGGCATTCCGTTTAGGGTAGCTAACGTGCTACTTGGCCAACCTAAATTTGGGTACGTCTATTTTACCTCTGTCTTAATTTAAAGTAACTTTAGATAAGTGTACGTGAGAAATCACGGGCTTGGCCAGTCTAAACTATTAGGGAAGTATTGTTGGTCAACTCATACCTATAATAGGGCCAAAACCTCTACTAAAGTATAACTATTAAATTAAGTTCAAGTGTATGCAATTCAAGGGGACTAAACGAAAAGTATCTCTGATTGTGTTTTGGGGGAATCCGACTGTCTGAGATATTAGTCAAAAACCTCTGTTTAGTGACGAAACTGACGAGATTGTGATCGTGAGACCCACAGAAGATGCGAGGACCTCTAAGCGGCATAGTTTCCTAATCTGAATGGGTAAAACATAATTAAGGAGTTTCAAAAGAATAATCAAACATTTGCTCACTTTTAATGATACCCAGATATCATTAAAACCCTTTTCATTTTTGGAGTCAGATGAAATAACGAGTCAATACAAATGAGAAATGTGTTCCATTTAATCTTGTTGTGTTGCGTAAAAGGAAAGACAGTAACACGCAGAGACCTTCACCTGTATTATTGGAAACCCCCATTGGACCAATAAACAGGCTTACATATGCATGACTCTGATATAAATTTTTAGCTACTGAAATGCTTTTTTAAATGATTTAATTAATTCAATAGATTTTAATGACTGCTAATTATTTTAATTAGCTTTTATATTTTCAGTTTTCAATTTAATATAAATTGTAGTTATTTTGTTATGTTTTTTATTAGTTTCAGGGATTTTTTATATTTCTATTTTAGTTTTATTTCAGTTTTAGTACTTCAGTACTTTAATTTTAGTACTTCAACTAAAACTTATTTTATTTCAGGTAGTTGCCAAGACAACATTTATAAATTTCATCTAATATATATTATTAATATTTTAATTATATTTCAGCTCTATTTCAATGACAGTTATGTCAAAATGTTTGAATAATTATAGTTTTAGTTAACAGTAACACCACGGATATTAAAAAATCATGTAAATGGATTGGTCAAAATTTGTGGGAAGTGGGAACCCTACAGTAGGACCTTCTTTAGTGCACTCGGTAGGCAGCTGTAGATTTGATAGGTGTAGCACTTGGTAGGCAGCTGACAAATCCCCTGCTTTATGTTGCCCAACAGATTTAGTCTTACAGTCAAGTTAGGACTAACATTAGCAGTATGATTAAAGGGTTCCTATTATGCTTTTTTACATTTTCAACTTTCTTTTGTGTGTAATGTTTGAGTATGAAAAAGGCCTGCAAAGTTACTTGGCACAAAGTCCACTATTCTCTATTTCAGTGTCACTGTTTCTGAACTCTCTGAAACTCCATTGTAGTCTTGAATTTTCTTCTGTGAATGAACACGCCACAATATTCCTCATTTAAATAATTCCCGCCCAAGGCATTCGCAAGAATAAAGGGGCGGGGCCTGGTTGAGTTAGTAGTGTGTTGAAACTGGCAGTTATAGTGAGGGGCGGGTCATTTCTCAAACGCACTCTGAGCAGTTGACCAATCACAACAGACTGGTCCAGCCGACCAATCAGAGCACACTGTGCTTTTCAAAAGGAGGGGCTTCATAGAGACAGGAACTAAACAGTGTTACTGACCGACTGGGAAGAGAGGAGCTGCAATAATGGAGAATATGGGGGAAATAATGTTTTTTTTTTTTTTTTTACCATTTAAAGCATGAAAACCTGTTACAGTAAAGTCCAAAAACAAAATCAGGACTTTGTAAAAAGGCATTATAGGTCCCCTTCAAAGTTGTTCCTTTATATGCATGCTTGTTATATGTCTCTTGAGACTGGCTGAATGGCATTAATTAATTAGGAATGTTGAAATTAGCCTGGGGATCAGTGGCGACCGCTGTGTCTTATGTGTCGGCCTCTCTTCCTAAGGTTGCTCCACAGTAAGTAGGTTAGCGGACTGGTTTCAGTTTAATGTATTTTATTGATCTTGTTAGAGAAATTAACTTCTGTTCAATTATCCAGCTCAGCATAGATTGATAAAAAAAAACTCAAGAGACACGCAAAATCATATTACAGATGCAACCACTATAGATCATAAACGTTGTATCAGATTCTGTATACCGAATGGATGGGTTTCATTGGGTTCTGGTTCCTGTTCTGGTTACTTAAGTCTGTTTATGATTATTTTGTCTGTTGGACACTATTGACCTTCCCCTGTTATACACAAGTCTTTATTATCTGCGAATATTACTGACAGTTGAACAACTTATTGCTGTAAAGGCGATGCAAACCCTGCTGCTCAGAATCAGTCCGTCAAGCACAGCGTGTCAAACTCATTAAACTTTCAGTCCTGTGCCTAGATCTGTTTTCCTCTCCTTGCTATCTTTTTCAGTGTTGGTTTAAAGGCCACTTCTAACTTCCGTGACTTTGAACAAACTTCTAACCCCAAGTATCAGTTCGGTCAGAAAGCGGTTATTGGTTAGTGCATGTTTTTCAGTTGAGCTGTGGTGCTCATGCAAGAGGTTTGTTCTTCTCTCTACCCATTCTTTTCCAGTCCTCCTCCTAATTTAGAAATAATAAAGCAGGACAGTGCTCACTTGAGTGAAAATTAGGTCACTGTTGATGTCCTGTGGGTTTACAGTATGTGTTTTTGTGTTTGCAGAGGGAGACTCTGTTACGACAACTGGAGACAAATCAGCTTGACATCGATGCCACGCTAGAAGAACTCAGTGTTCAGCAGGAGACGGAGGACCAGAACTATGGCATGTGAGTGTGCACCTCAGGCACACACAGACATTATGCATATATATATACAGTAGTCAACATTTGAAGTGGATCAAAAAAGTTAATCAAAGTTGTCCTAAGACAAGAAAGGGTATTGTTCAAAATTCATATATAACTTTGATGAAAGGTTTTGATCCACTTCAAATGTTGACTACTGTTGTTCACGTGCATTTGGTAACGTGTGCTAGGTTAACTTTACACATTAGCATAATTTTTAACATAATATAGTGAACAGATATCTATGGAGCCACTAAGTGGACATGGTGGGGGAAAATATATGAGATGGGAGGGAATGTTTTTGTTCTCTTGCAAAACGTTTGTTTTCCTTGCGAGCGAATGCAAAGTTTCTCAGGTGAATGCAAAACATTGGTGAGAGAATGTAATCCTCCCATCTACTTTTTTTTCTACACCATGTCCCAAATTCCAAAGAAATGTACAGTATTTCACCAGTATTCCTCCAAAATACATATTTTGCCATGTTAAAATTAGGAGGGATTGAACATTTGAAAAAAAAACAGAACTTAATAATATAAAAATATAGGTATTGTTACATGTGTTCTTATTATTTTATTATTTCTGTACATTATTTTACAACAGTATTATTAATTTACAACAGTAATATATTTCAGATTTAAAATAATAAGATAATAGAATTACTAATAATGGTAATAATAATAATTATTATTTTTATTATTATTAATTATATTAAAACATAATAATAAATAATTTAATTATTAACCACAGTGACACAAAAATAATACCAATAACAATTTATTTTATTATTGTTGTTGCGTTATCATCAATATTATAGTGTGTATATATAGTTATAATATAAATTATTATTACTCTGTTGATAGATTATTGAAATATTAACTTGGATTATATTTTTAAATTTTTTAAATGTAAGTGGTTCGGCTGATAAAAAGTTTGAAAACCCCTGCTGTAGAGCATCATGTCATGAGATGTCACACAGGTTCAGAGTTTAGCAAAGCAAAAGTCCCACTATGGCCAAGACCTAACCACTAAGACAAGAATGCCACCTGACCAACATTTTTATGAATTTCACTGCTGTTTTTGCAGATTTCTTGAGATGATGGAGGCACGCAAAGCTTATGGATCTCCAGCGCCCTCTAATGGCCAGAGCCCGTCCTCAGGGTCCCAGTCCCCTGTGGTGCTGCCCGGTGCCGCCTCTCCCAGTAACTCCAGCCCCAGTACACCACAGGCTCCTGTCCCTATCCAGACCCAATCCGCCCCACCACCACCTCCATCTATACCACACCCTCCTGTCCAAAACACAGCCGCCCATGCTCCCCAAACACCATCTCAAAGCCTGGAGCCTTCGCCCGCAGCAACAGTACCCGCATCTACCCAACCCGCACCTCCTCATGCCCAGAAACGAGGCTTCATGTCACGCCTGTTCGGTTCGTCTGCTACAGAGACTTCACCAGACAGACCAGGTCAGTACAAAACGTCAGAGGAGTCTGTTTTTAGTGGTCTGTTGCCAGTTATGTCTCGGCTCCCAGAGATCTCAAGATTTCACTTTTAAGAATGAGGCTTTTCTGTAGTACAGAAGCTCTGTTCTGTAAGCTCACTTCCTACATACACACACACACACACGCACACACAGAAAAAAATTAATTGGCATAGTTTATTATTTTTTTCATTTTGTTTTTTAAATAATCATTTTCTAAATGTATTTATTCAAATTGCTTAGCATTAGAATAAGTCTGTTAATTGTGCACAATTAAATGTAATCAGTTTAAAAGTCATTGAATTTAATCAGTTAGGCTAGTTCAAGCAAGATCCAATTATTAGTTTTTTAAACTAATGTGCGTTTTATATGCCCAAATAAATGAAAATTTTATTTAATTACGTAAATCTTAAATGTAGGCCTATTTTTTTTGTGTGTAGGCAGTATCCAAACTGAAAAAGAGCCTTGTTTGTTAATGCAAGTTAATGCAAGTAAGTATTCAAAATGCACATCCCCAGTAAGTTGCTTTGTATAAAAAGGTCTGTTTACATTCAATATGTACTTCAAAGGCCTTTACAACATTTAACTTGCACTGTTTCCCTAGTGTGTTTTCAGATCTGTGTGTGTAGGTTTGCTAATGTGAATGTATGAACTGTACTAAAGAGGGGCAGTCGTTCAGGGACTACATTCATTGCCTTATATACTGAATACCAATGAGACATTATCAGGCAACACTGGACCCGCCGCTGCACAGTCATTATAGAGAGCGGTGGACTGACAAACACACGCGCTGCTCTGCACCAGTGCATCTGCTGCTGCATTGCAGATCCTGGGGGATGGGGCCCATCAACACATACACACCGAAAGTGTGTCAAATGGCTCCATATAAATATCATTTGCAAATATTTTGCTCTCTTAAGTTTGTGTTTTTGCTCATTTTCACAAAAGTGCCCTTTTGTTCTGTGGAATGCTTGATCCAATTTGACAAATTGGATCAGCACAGTTCCTTCATCTCCTTCATCAACAAGCTTTTTTGTTTCAAAAACATTTGTCATCATTTTACTTCCGTAGAAATGTGAAAAAAATGGACAATGCAAAATGTTAATGGTTTTAAAAAAATCCTTTATTTTATGCTTTTTTTTTTTTTTTTGATGCTTGATGTGTAATGACAGATTTACCTAATTTAATTTGTTCAGAATAATTATAATAGAATAAATTATAATACAAATTTAATAGAATTTCATAACAAGAATTTTATAATTATATAAAAGTAAAATGTTTCTGGTGCATTCTTGCAAGTTATGAATGAGAATGAGATTTTTTTTGTATGAGAATTGGGGGGCAAGGGGTCTGATTATCACCCATGCAAAATTTCATAATCCCTAAAAAAGGTCAAGTCACATTTATGTAGCGCTTTACAAAATAAAGTTTATATATATATATATATATATATATATATATATATATATATATTTATTTATATATATATTAGTTTCCCCTTTTAAATTGAATTTTTGAAATACATGAACTTTGGCATGATATTCTAATTTTTCGAGTTTCACCTGCAAATATTGGATCCACAATCTGACTTGTGATGCAGCCTGGGATCATAAACACACTATGTTGGCTTGTTTGGCCAGAGGAGAACCGTCCCCTCGACTGATCCTGGTTTCTCCCAAGGTTTTTTCTCTATTCTGTCACCCGATTGAGTTTGGGTTCTTTGCCAGTCACCTCTTGCTTGCTTAGTTGGGGACACACAATATTCGGCAATATTATTGATCTGACTGCACTGACACTATTATGAGAACTGAACTGAGCTGGATAATGACAACACTGTTTTCTACAGAGCTGCTCCTTTTTTTCATGTTCCTTTTTTAACTTTACACCCGTTATTGAACAACGGAATCAACAACTGCACTGAACTAAACACTGAACTCAGCTAAACAATGCTGCTTTATCTATAATTGAATTATTTTTGCATCATTGAATCATTATTTTCCTGTTATCACTGTAAGGCTGCTTTGAAACAATCTGTATTGTATAAAGCACTATAGACGAAGCTGACTTGACTTGCCTTGACTCTTTGCAACTGTGCAACATAATTCATGCACATTACCATTCCAAATGTTGAAATTATTGCATACATTCATTTTAACCCAATATGGTCTTTTATTTTCATCAGAAACTACATGTTCTGAAGGCCCGAAGCCCTCTGGAATTGTGCAGAGTGTGGATGAATTTGTACCGGAGGTTGGATTGGACCGGACCTTTCTGGAAGACGGTGGAACAGCAGTTAAATCAAAGAAAAAAACTCCAACATCAGCTCCCATTCTGGACAGTGATAGGTGAGCTGTCATAACAAGTCCTTTATTGTTTTTACAAAAAAAAAATCCATTAGCTTGTTTGAATATTAATTTTGTAATTTCAGCAGCTCACAAACATACTGGACAGGGATTCATTTTCTCAGATCAATATGATTGTTCCATCTCAAAATAATTTGGTTGTGGTAATGCTGTCAGAAAAACAAGTGATGTTTCAAAAATGAAGAAAGTTTGTGCATTTTGAGAAACTTAAAAAAAATATTAAGCATTGAAAATATTTATGCAAAGAGACATTGGTAGCACTTTACAATACATTAGTCAATGTATTAATTAACATGAACAGTGAGCAATATATTTTATTTACAACATTTATTAATGCGTTGTTAGTTCACAATACATTAAGTAAATGTTAAAATTAACATTAACAACGATTAATAAATGCTGGAAAAGTGTTCATTCTTTGTTCATGTTAACTCGTTTATTTAATGTTGGAAAAGGAAATATTATTGTAAAGTTACACATTATACACAACCATATTTATTTAAAGTAAGGACTGAGACATTGATTTCAATAAGAGCAGAGGCATTTGGGTTAAATTTTAGTCGCATGTTAAACTCTTGATGAGTTTTCCTGTGTTTTCCTCAGTGATGGAGAGGGCCGGGGAAATCCTCTGGTCTCCGGCTTCCAGGATGATTTAGATCCGGATGACCGAGTGCTGAGCCAGCCTGCCCTTAAAGCAGTGGTCCCAAGCGTGGGCGTCACACTCACGAGTGACGAAGAGGACGAAGATTCATCTCTACCCTCTGTTGCCCTGCACAAAGGATTCAGCTCAGGAACAAACTCAAAGGGGTAAAAAAAAACGCATGCAGAAATGCATCTTACTTTTAATAGAAAGACATCAGTGGGAAACAGACATGTTGAGACCTGACCAGAATTTCCAGAAGATTTGTTGTACGGTTTAAATTAATTTCCCTCACTGTTGATGAGCTTCCAAAATAGAAATTATTCCATTAGCAGAGAGACTTCTCTAATTTACTTTAATTAAAACACCCGTAATGAAGGCAAAAACGATTTTCATTTCTTGATTAATATTATTTTTCAATTAATGTTACCGTGGCAGTGATTTCTATAGATAGATCGGTAGACTGCCAGATAGACATGGATGGATGGATGGAAAAGATAGATAGATGGATGAATGGATGAAAAAAATAGATGGATGGAGGGATGATATAGATGGATGGATGGACGGATGAAAAATATGGATGGATGGACGAAAAATATGGATGAATGAAATGCATGGATGGATTGATTGAATGCATGGGTGGATGTTTGAAATACATGGATGAAATACATGGATGGATGGATTGATTGATTAAATGCATAGATGGATGAAATGCATGGATGGATGTTTGAAATACATGGATGAAATGCATGGATGGATGAATGAATGAAATACATACATGGATGGATGGATTGATTAAATGCATGGATGGATGTTTGAAATACATGGATGAAATGCATCGATAAAATCCATGGATGGATGGATGGAATGCATGGATGGATGAATAAAACACATGGATGGATGGATGAAATACATGGATGGATTGGACGGAAGGACTGACATTTCCTGTAGAAACTGACATTTATTTTCTCAGATCTTCAGTGAACTCCATCAAACATCTGCAAACCATGTCTAAGCCAGCCGAGAGACCCCAAAGCCTGAAAACAACAGCAGGACCTGCAGGTCTAAAGACAGGGGGCGCTGTAGAGGTGCACTCAGATTCAGACGCTCAGCAGATGCTTTCATTTGCCATGGATGACCCTGATTTTGAGAGTGAAGAACTTGGCGTACACAAGATCAAGACGGTAGAGAACCATTTCTAGGTTCCTGGCCTGTTATTCCACACTGAAATCAGTGTTATTTGAATGTAATTTATATCCTATTAGTTTTTAATATTTTTTATTGGATTTTATTTTTATATTTTCTGCTTGCACTTTAAATTTGGTTTTAGTGATTTTGTTGTGTGTTTTTGTCCTTTTAATTATTTTGTTGTAAATACAGTATGTTTATATCATTTTTTTATTACGTTTAATTTATTTAGTTTTAGATATTTTAGTACTTCAATTTAAACTTAAAAAAAAAGAGAAATATTGTCTTGGCAGCTAGCTGAATTAAAAAAATAAAATAAAATAATATTTTTATTGTTTTAATTTTAACTATAATAACCCTGACTGAAATCCATCGCAAATGTTGTTCTCTAAGAAATGTAAATCATCTAATGCATCTAAAATCTAATTAATATAATTTATCTATTTCGCCACCACATAATTCCCACTTAGCCACTCATATTTTATGCTTTTGTCTGTTTTTCTTAGAGGGCACTTTCTGCACTAGATGACTTATCTGACCGGTCGGATGATGGTTTTGTGTTAGCTGGACTCCAGGACCCCCCCAAACCTGTTGCCCCCTCATTCAAGACCCTCAATAGCGACATCGACCTCTTCGGCCTGGGATTTGAAGAGACGACACCTAAGAGTAAAGACAGCAGTGAAGATCAGGAAGGTAACGTTCAGTAAATGACCAATCACAAATAAAGGGAATTCACATCCTCACCATGCTCATTATTTTCAGCCAAAGTGGGCTTCATATGTATACAAGAAAAGGAGTAACAGTATTTACTCAGACATTGAAATCTGTCGTACTTTTTTAATTTTAAAGTGGCTCCATTATGCTATTTTAAAGGTTCCTAGTTTATAGGAGTCTTTAGGAGTCTCCTACAATAGGTTTACATTCATCCAAGGTCAAAAAACACTCTAATTTTCTCATCATATACATTGCAGCATCAGCTCTTGTCTCACAGTGACTGAAACGGTTCAGTAAAGGATTCAGTCTCTCTAAACCCCTCCGTATCAATTTGAGTCCTCAAGGAAGCACATGCAAAGTGGATTTGCTTTCACAGCACAGAAAAAAGCGTCTTCTCAACCAATCTCATCAGTTACAGCTAGAGTGTTTGAGGGCAGGTCAAAGTAGATAGAAGAACATGGGCTGGCATTATGCAAACTTGTTCGAGCAGAAAGTTGCTGACGACTCAGGGAATTGAGAATCGTTTCTTGCATCTTTGGAGATAACTTAATTTGTCATGCACTTTGATCTTTGAAACTTTGCAGACCTTTTACATTCACAAACAGCTATAATACACACTACATGAAAGGTAATATCCCAAAAAATTATAATGGGGCACTTTAATGTAAGTGACGATTTAATTGACACTATAAAAACAGATTGCATTTTTTTCTTTAAAAACATTGATGCCCATTTCCCAGTTTTATTAAAGCTGCAGTCGGCAAGTCTGGCAGATAGAGTGGACTTAGGCAAAATTTGAATGTTTACAACTCTCATGCCCCTCCCCCACTATCAACGAATACCCTCCCACCGAGTTCGTGCTCGTCAGTGCGTGTGCACCACGAACCTGCCCAACAAGTGCTAACGTTAGCTATCCATGCCAACACATTTGGGCAAACATACTTAGATTACTAACATAACACTAAGAAATAAAGTAACTGGTTGATAAAGCACAATTACCTGTCGAGAAGAAATGTAGCAAGCTCTGCATCCAGCTTGAACCCAATTAAATCACGTAAATCTCTCCACCTTTCAAATGCCGATCCGATGTTAATCCTGGTTTTATTATGGGCACGGTCGCTTTCTTTCTTTACTTCTTTCTTTTCAGCAGGTGTTCTCTTTTCCTGTGTTGTTTTTGACCTCCTAGCTCTTGAGGTTAACTGAGGAATTGGAATCTTTTCCGCCATCACTCTTCGTTACTGCGCAAACTTCAGGCGTGTGCATGTGATTGTAACGTGCGCGAGGGGTGGAGTGTGCACGACCTGTGATTGACAGTCAGATCTCACACCCCCCTGCGCTGATTGGACTCAATGAACCGGGAGCGGTGGATTTTTGCAAAACAAATAGCACGCTCCAGGTGGAGTTAGAAGCTCGGTTTTTTTTCTAAAATCACTTTATTTATGTTCTTCTGTCGGATTATGGTGTCGATTTCACTGAATATGATGAAAAAATGTTGCCGACGGCAGCTTTAATGCAGGTAAAACTAAGAGTTTTTGCTGTCAAAGAATGCTGCAAATATATTGATTTCGAAGGGGACGGGCATTTGGGCAAATATTTCTGTCTGTATTCTTGCTTTTCAACCCAGCCCACACCCTTAAAAAGGATCTTGCATCCTTCAAATGCTCCGTAAGGGCTTTTTTTATTTAATGTCTGCAGTCCTAAACAGCTGGGTTAAAGGATGACTTTGTGCACATTTCCAAGTCTGTTTTATCTTGCAGATAATGAAAGCAGACACTCCATAAAGGACAAGAAAAAGAAGAAAAAGAAAAGCAAAGAGGTAGGATATGAAAAACTTGACTATATTAGCGATAGACAAATATTAATTAGAGCAATTAAACTGACAATATTTTGCTATTTTGAGATTGTGCGTCACTTCCAAAGTCTACCAACAGCTTGACAATGGATAATGTACTTTTTTTTATTGATAATTTTTTAGTCACATGTATTTATATATTGCTTTATACAATACAGATTGTTTCAAGCAGCTTTAACAGTAATAAACAGTCTAAAAACTGCATCAGTGTTGCAATATTTTGCATTTAGGAAACAATTAATGTAACTATACAGCAAATTCATTTGTTCTGTGTTCTCATTCTGTAAATACTGCTAAATCCATTTATGGAGTTTAATTGTGCTTTTTGTAAATATTAATTTAATGTTTATAATTTATAATTGAACAACATTATATTGGACATCAGTCGGTATCAGCAATCAAAAAGCCTCCACTGCTCGATAACTCGCTCTTATTAAAACTTTCTCATGTGTTTCAGATTTTGTTTCTTGTGCATAAACTGCCTTTATTAGTGAAATTGAAGAAAAAATCTTGTTGTTCTAGGAGGATGAGAAGAGCAGCAAAAAACGGCACAAAAACAAGAAAAAGGAAAAAGATGATGCGGGAATAGGAGCAGGAACAGTAGACGAGAAAGAAAAGAAGAAGAAGAAATCCTCAAGGCCCAAGAAAGCAGGAACTGTGGACGATCTTGAGGCCTTCCTGGCCGGTGGAGACGGACCAGGACACAGTGAGGGTGGAGATTATGAAGAACTCTAGAGCTCCATCTAACCAATCAGGGTTTGACATCAACACCGTGTGACATCGCCAGGTCATTTTCCAATCCATTCCACCTGTTTTTCAGTGCCTAACCTTTTGAATTGTCACAGCGTTTTTGTTCTTTCAGCAGTGCAGCTTTACGTTGTGCTTTCTCAAATTGGTACATGGCACCGTTGTTCGCCTAATGCCGTTTTCCAAAGTGTATCAGTATTTTCAGGCCTATAACTTTAGATGCATTTTTCGGGAAGGACAGAGATGGCAGATTTCACCTGCTTCTTCAATCGATCCAGAGTTTATTCCGTTATTAACTGATTCCAGCAAAATGATGACGTTCTACAAAAACTTGGTCACTTTTAGCTGTATTGGTTTTGTTTTGTGTGTGTCTGTTAATGTGTGTGTGTGTGTATATATGTGTCCCTGAAAACGTTTGGCAACTCAGTGTGTGCTTGCATTTTTAATTTAGCAAACTTATAGAGTAGACTTTATATTAGACTTTCCGTTCAAATCTGCACAGCAGTAGTAGGCCACATATTGGCCCTCAATACATGAGCAACACTAATTTCTGTGTAAATCATTCAAAAAATGATTATTTTCTCAGTTCGTTCTGCTTATGCATCATGAGACCTGATATCTTGTGGTGTTCATTGTCTTCCAGACGACACATCATTTATCAGATCCTCATATAATCAGTTGGTATCTATTAATTAATAACAAAAGCTGCTTTTGCCATCAGTTTCTTTAATTACTGCCTTAAATTGTTTTACACTTAATATAATGAAAGCCTTTATAGAGCATTCCTATAAAGTTAATTAATGGCTGAGGCTCTGACACACTGCTAATATAGACAGATTTACTGCCAGCTGGAGAGACACTCTTTCCGCAATTAAAATCATGTTTGCATTTAGATATATGATATAATCACATCAAATCGGTCAGATTGTCTTTTTGATTTTTCTTTATATTTATGCATTTACTAAACCAGTATTACTATTCTAATGTGTTTTAAGTTTCATAATCATAGTTTCTGATTCCGGTCAACTCTTCCTCCTCTTCCTCTCCTGTCCTGTCTGATAAATGTATCAATTTCCTTTAATGAATATCTTTATTATTGTTATGGCTTGTGTACTCGTTCGAAGTTGTGTGTAGACCTAGTGTTTGGCTGCCCGTGCATAGAAATTTGTTCATTTTAGCAACGGCCCTGTTTAAATGATTCCAATGAAACCAAACAGAACTGATCTAAAAAATTATCAAAATATTTTTGCCTCATATTTTTGCATGACTAGATGACTAAAAGCAGAGAAAATTACGTTTTGGTAAAAGATCTAGAAAAACAGGCTGTATATGTACATTTGTAAACTTCTTGGGCGTATAATAGTGAAAGTAAAATCATATTTTGAATGCACACATTTATACTTTATCACCTAAAAAAATTGGCTTCAAATTATCCAATAATTTTAGGATGATTGATTTGTATTGAAAAACAATTGTTTACTCATAATGGGCATCATTCATGAAGCCAGATTAGAGTTGTTCTTACTTCAATAGTTGCATCAGATTGTATGTAAAATTAACACATTTGTAATAATGGTTTTATCAGCGATTCATTCTATTCGTGTTTCATGAATACTTTCTTAGTGTTTACTTGCAAATGCCCCCCTTTTTCCTTTTATTTTCATCATGTGTTGATAAATGATAACCAAATAATTTCAGCAGTTCTTTCAATTTTTGCATGGTATTGATTGTAAAATTACCATTTATGTAAGAATGGTTTTACCAACGATTGATTCTGCTTGTGATTCATGAATGAAGCCCAATGTTTACTTGCAATTCCCTCTTTTTGCTTTTGTTTTCATCATGTATTGATAAACGATAACCTAATAATTCTGTTGTGGAATCTAATTGGCTCCAGCTTAAGTGGCAGAATGACATCATCCCTTCTAGTGCACCTCATCATTTCAAATGGTCTTTTTTTTTTTCTTCAATTATTCTTATTATTGGGACAAAATAACAACGTACTTTCTGCCTTCCAAAGAGAAGGACTTTTTTTCGGCTTGAAGGTACTACAAACGTTCACCTTGGCATCAACCGTTGAACCTGGTTGTTTCGGCCCAAGATATTGTATTCCACACTGTCCCGCCACGGCTGTCCCTCAGGCACAGCAGTGCAGACAACTGAATGTTGATTCCTGCTCGTAAAGATGTTTTTCCAGAATCCCCACAGGAATTCTCAAAGAGGAACGGAGATCATTGGGGCGACTAGCCATTAAATAACGGTACTTTTAAAGACCTGCAGATTCCCGTGTGTCTCTTACGACCGTCGCCCGTGTCTCTTAGGTCACTGCAGATCGAGCACTGCTGCTGGCTCCACGTGCGCCACTGAGACCATGTGATGCATCACGCTGTCACCATGGAACTGCTCGCCTGGGAAAACTGTCTACACGCTCACTGTGATAAATAGTCACGCACTCCTGGATATACGAGTACACTGTTAATACTCTCACCCCAAACCAGCGACTCGAACACATATCAACTTCCTCTTTACTCTGCCTCAAGTATGATTGACTCTGAAGGGCCCTTGATTTATTTATTTATCTCTCCGTTTGGCATGCATATTTTGGGGAGATGGGAAATGAATGCATTGGTGCTGCACTAGCTCTGGACTGCATGCAGTTACCAACATAACTTCCTGCGTTTCACTACGACTGCTTTTATGGACTGGAAATGTTTGGGAACGCTAGTTTTTAACTGTAGATTGTTTTTTCATCTATTCATCCAGCATATATGCATTCCAAAACCTTTATTTGGGACCATAAATGGTTGTGATTGCCTATTTATTTTTTGTTACCCTGTTTCACTACCCACAGTGTTCATATTTTGATTTATGTGTTTCAATTGTGTAATAAATGCAAGCGAAATTTGAAAGCAAGCGAGTGAGTTACAGTGATTTATTTGTATCGTAATGATATACTCCAAAGTTGTGGTGTTAGTCATACCGCTACGTTTAGTTTCAGTGCTTTCAATGCAGCATTCATGCAACTTTTCTTTTTTTCTAGCCACTTTGAGTGAATCTCATGAAGAAATACACTGGTTGTTTTTCTACGCCCCTCAAACATTTAGCTTGTTTCTTCTTTTCTAGATCATTTTAGCGCACTATTCGTTTGTTGCCTTGGCCAAACTGCTGTTTTTGTTCGGGAAATGTGATTCTTGATTAGTTTACAGTCCTATCCACATCATGGACATTTTGGTTGTGACACTTTATCGCCACTGGAGGGAGCAGTTTTTGATCAATTTATACAGTTAGAAGGTTCAAGTCACCATGTAAAGTTGAGTTTGGAGCAGTTTGGATTGACTGATTTATTTATTTTTATTTATCAGCAATTGTGATTTCCAGTTAATTTGTTTTCTATTGCATTCATAGCATGGTGTTTCAGTATACAGTGCTGATAGTGCAGTTGTTAGTGCCAACTTCAGTCATTGCCGTAAGTAGTAACTCTTATTTATACTACCTTCCTTGTCCTTCTCTTCCCCTTCTGTCTTACTGATCACATTAACTATGTGGCCCCAGTCCAGGAGAATGCAATATTCAAGGTTATTTTATCTTGATAATATCTACCACATCTGTGGTCCGCTGTCAATTACCATGAACTGTCAATTAGATATTTGGCAGATGCGTAAAAATCAAATCCGAAGTGCTGACATTGCATTCAACCTATGTATTTTTATCTGTACATGCATTCCCTGGGAATCGATCCCAAAACCTTGGTGTTGCTAGCATCAAGGTGAATGGCAATGTGTTTACATTAATTCACATGTCCATCCAAGAAAAGTGGTCACACCTTGAAAGACTGAATCATTGTGTTCTATTTTAAGTGTGTTACTTTTAACAGGTTTTCTGGTCAATTTTATCAAACGTAAAATTAAAATGTAGTCAATATATTATATGGTCATCAACAGCAGGCCAAAGACTTAAACTCTCAATATTCACAGACTTTTTTTAATAAATGAATATTATATTTGCAAAAAGCAACATTTTATAGGGCTGTTTTAATGAACATCAAAACATCTAGTATCATTTTGCAAGTCACATATAAAAGAGAATTCCGTTTACTTGAATAAATCATGTCTACTCGTGGAGAAATCAATCACCAATTTTATTCAGATTGCTAAAATATGCAAATTGGTACAGTTGCTGATTTGGCCTGAAAGAATTTCTGATGCTTGTAATGTAAATCAATGAGATCTTTATTACTGTATAGCAGACTACTTACATTAAATGCATATAAATATCAGTTGTCACTTCTTTCTCCCAATAATGTCCTATAAGACGATATTTAAATGCTTAGTTTTATGATCAAAGCTCTGTAGTTTTAAAACATATAAAGCAATTAATACAATGATGATTGAAAGATGAAAAAATAAACGTTCCTTCAGTCTGATGGATCATATTTGGTATTCAAAAATGATAATCAAGTAAACATGTTGCTTCCATCCAGTAAATATTCATCTTGAAATATTACTAAAAATATAAAAGTAATTCTCAAGTTTACTTGATAAACTTACTTGCATGATAAACTCATTATAGATTTGTTGTGAAAGTCATGTTAAAGGTTCTGTTCTAAAACCTAGTAAGCTGTAGGCTTGCAACTGACTCGAATGTTCCCTAAATGTAGGCAACATAATTATGCTGCCTTTTAAGAGACTACCTTTTTTGTCCAAATTTGCATGTATCCTTGACAGAAAAGATGATCCCACAATACATTTTTATGAAGAAAGATGGCAAATGAAATAAGAAATGCTGATTATAAATATATTTTTATTTTATTCAATATTGAAAATGTCCATTAAAGTACTGCTTATCAACGTGCTAACTTCATATTGTATTGTATTTTCTTGTGTGCGTGACCTTAAAAGCGTTTATGTGAGTTGCTGTCATGTAGAGTGTTCTAATGCGCGTATGAGGGTCCATCAGGGTGCCTAAGTAGACAGCACACTAGGTTTGAGAACAGAGCCGTCTCAGAGCTCAGTTTAATGAGCGCCTTTATTGACTGTGTAAAAATGTGAGTCATCAGAAGTTTCACACTCTCCCAGAGAACCACTAATGAGGATTTATACTACAGAAATGTCATGGTTCAATCTCTGGGTCTCTGTATTGTAGCTGGGAGTTTTCTATGCAACAATTTTTTAATTATCTCAGGCCGTAGAGGAGTCTCTGGAGTGGTGCTGATCACATAACCGCTGCCTTGTTCACTCCAGAGTTAATGATGCATCACGACTGCAGGCAACACAGGCTGAAACATTTCACAAACGCTACAGATTCAAACTAAAGGTCAACAGAGGCTGTTATGCTGATTATTTATCACATTTAAGGAGTATTAGAATTCATTTAGCCATTGCTACTATTGTGTTTATTTTTATAGTTCATATGTTGACGGCGTTTGCACACCATTTTATATTTTTTAATGTGTCTTATTTCACAGTGACACAAATTTAGGGCAGAACTTTAATTTTTATATTAAATATTTTATATATATATATATATATATATATATATATATATATATCAGCCAATCACATGACAGCACCTGCATTTAGGGCATATAGACATCTGCTGAAGTTCAAACTGAGCATCAGAATAGGGTATAAAGGTGATTTAATTGACCTTGAATATGTCATGGTTGTTGGAGAGTATTTCAGAAACTGCTGATCTACTGGGATTTTCACACACAACAAGACCAGTTCAGCTGATAAATAAACACTCAATGCAACCGAGATCTGCAGAAGAGCTTCTATGAACACACAACAATCTCTGAACGCGCAACAATCTCTGAACGCACAACATCAGGTCAAACCTTGAAGCAGACGGGCTACACCTGTGGTCGTAAACTCAGCTCCTGGAGGGTCACATCTCTGCAGGGTTTAGGTCCCTCACACCTGCTTAGAAGTTTCTAGTAATCCTAAAGACCTTGATGTGCTGGATCAGGTGTTTTCAATTAGGGTTGGATCTGTGGCCCTCCAGGAACTGAGTTTGAGACCGCTGGGCAACAGCAGCAGATGACCCTCACTGTGATAAGTGATTTCTGCAGTGACTTTCAGATGATCGGGTCAGAGTTTGGTGTAAACAACATGAAAGCATGGATCTTATATCAGCGGTTCAGGCGCTGGTGCTGTACTGCTGTGAGGGATGTTTTCATGGCACTTTGAGCCCAGTCTACCTGAGTCTTGTTGCTGACCCTGTCCATCCCTTTATGACCACATTGTTCTCCTCTTCTGATGGACACTTCCAAAGGTTTCTCGATCATGACAGTGAGTTCAGTAAATTCAAACAATCACAAGATCTCAGTTCAATAGAGCAGATTCGGGATGTGGAAGAACAGGAGATTCACGTCATGGATGTTCAGATACGACAAATCTGCAGTAACCATCTGCAGAGACCAAAATCTCTGAGAAATATTTCCAGCACCTTGTTGAATCAGAGCCACGAAGATTTAAGGCAGTTCTGAAGGTAAAAGGGTCCAACCTGCTGCTATAGCAACCTACTACCTACTAAAGTGGCTGGTGAGTGAGTATATCTACAAAAATCTAAAATATATAAATTAAAAATATAAAAAATAATAATAATAACACCTGTGATTTGTCTAGTGTAACTGTATTTTTTGACGTGGGAGGATGCCTAACAAACCCAATCTGAGACTGAAAAATGTTAAAGTATGGCATTATATTTTGTGTGACAGCCGTCGGCACAGATTTGTGTAATGGATGTCGTGATTTCACTCACAGGTGTTCGTGAGAAACAGCAGAAGGTTTGAACCACAAATCTGTTTCTTCAGGATGTGAACTGAAGGAACTCGGAGGAGACGAGCCAATGTTACTAATCTGAGACGTCACTGATCTTCCCCGGCTCTCGAGGTTCATGTGAGTATATGGGAAATCATTCAAGAAAGACTACTTGATTTTAGGGTGCTTTGTTCAACTGTCTAAATTGGGAAGAGAACAGCAGAGCCCATGTTTACATGCATAAGCATATTTCTATAATCAAAATTCGATTACATTCATTATGAGCGTCATTTGAATGCGTTAACCTGATTGGTCGATAAAGCCTACCCTTGAGTATATGTTAATTAAGGAATATCCAGAATTTTTTTTTTTGAATGGCTTTTTCCAGAATAAAGGCTTAAATGGTGTATTTTGTGCATGTAAACGCGGTCATGAGATGTTGAAAATATCTACCATCAGCTTTTTGAGAAGCCGTGGTGAGATGCTCTCAATGCTGACTGCTTCTGCCTCTGGAGATTTGTAGATTGAAGGCTTTTAGAGAGCCGTAAAGCACTGATTCTTCAGCTCACTGGGCACGAGGATGACACATGCAGTGCTCTGAGTCTTAAACAGACTACGAATACTACTTCATCTAGTAGGACTTGTAAGAAGTGTGCATGTGTGTTGTCGGAATATATTGAACTCTATACAATAGCATGAACGCAACATATTTCAACTTTATAGTCAACATGAAATGGCATTTACAACTGAATTTACTTCTGGAGTGTGATGTATTTTGGATTGATATTTTCAATATTCGTTTTAATTGTACACTGTAAAAAAATGTGTGATCAATAAGTTATGACGTTTTTATATTGCCTTAACTCATCAAAATAATAATACATTTTAATAAGTTTTATAAGTCAGTTTAATGTATTTAAGATGTAAGTTGAAATGACTTAAACATCCAAGCTCATTGTACTTGCATTTAGCCAGCAACTTTTTTGACAGTGTATTTTAAGTCTTTCTGTTTCTGTTTAGCTTTTTATTTCTTTTTTATTTTTAGTAATTTTTTTGAGGAAAATGAGGAAATTATTTTTAGAAAAGTATTTCCATTTCTAATTTTCTTTTAAGTTTTTGTAAATTTAGGTTTTTCAACTGAAATGTAGCACTTCTTTTTACACTTATAAATGTGTTTATTTCTTCTTTAATTTTTATGATGCTAATTGTCATTAAATTACTAATGTTAATTATTGGCAATAATTTAAAAAGGCGACATTATATGCAACCGTAGCTTAAAACCGTGTCTGTCTGGACAGCTATTAAGACCAGAAGTTTGTAAAAGATATGTATTTTATATCTTGTTGACTTTTAAGCATTTGTATCACTCCGGCACGCAGAGGCTAGCATATCGTAACAAAGTTCTTTAACATATAGAAGTACAGTCAAGTCACATTTATTTCTATAGCTCTTTATACAATACAGATTGCTTAAAATCAGCTTCACCATAACAAACAGGAAAATGACAAAATATTTCATTTTGAAATAAAACCCATTAGATCGGAAGACAATAGTGTAATTCAGCTTAATTTAAGGGAGTCAGATGGAGGGTGCAAAACTAGATTATGGCTGATTAACTAAAACTTTTAATTGTATCCCTTACTCATCTTTGATAATCCCTGTAAAAATAATTTCTTCATGCCTTAAATATTAATATAACTTTACACTCTTGCTTAATTTAGTATGCAGAACCATGAATATGCAAATTAGTCTCCGCCTCCCCTCAATCACACCAGCTGATCCACTCGCTCAACTTTACTGTAGTAAACGCCACACAGTGGCACGTGGAAATACTGGTTTAATTCAGCCAAATATTTTTGAAGCAGAACCCGATTAAAAAGCAGAAGAGTGAATTACACAGGGTCGTCTACAACTCAACGTATCAATGTTTTTTTGTATCACTCTCTACAATGGTAACTGAGAAGATTAGCCTTTTGCTTGACTACGTTATCAAACAGCTAATAATGTGTTGCTAATGTTTCACAAACCATGTTCCCGTTCGCATCTCAGAGTCAGATGGCTGCCTTCTAAAACCAGCATCCTTGCAAACGCTTTGAACAACTTTAAACGTCAGTGGATAAAGGCATATAGTTCATAATAACATCGTAATATAGATCATATACATACCGGTAATTCACCCGCTAGATTGCTAAATGTACCTGATTTTTTTCTGTTCCTCCTTAAAGGTACTCTTGTGCTCAGTCAGAGCCCGTCTATGGAGAGCCTGGCCACTCCCTATTAAGTCCTATTGTACCGAATTGTGGTTGTAGTTCCACCAGAGTTCCACTGGGGGCGATCGTCCGAGTGCTAAATGAATGGGAGTCTGTGGAGCTAGACGGCTAAATTTGTCTCTTTCACCCGATTGCCGTTGAGAAATCTCAGATTTGATTGTAGGTTTTGCAAGTTCAACATGGGTTATAGGTCGAAAGTTGAATGAACGAGTAATTTTGTCCTTTCGATTTCTTCCAGGTTGAGTTGTTGTTGCTCATAACACGCTAGCATTCTGCTAATGAATGCTGATTGGGTCAGTGAATGACTGATTACGACCAGAGATACCGGTTGATGGCATCGTGGCGTCTGAAGCGGGACCAGAATGTTAAGGGGAACTTAACTTTTCTAGCACATGTATTTACCTGCGTCAGCTGTGTTGTGGATATGCAGAGCGCAAAAGCACCAAAGTGACTGAAGGATTGCCGTAAAGCAGTATCTCTGGTCGAACGATGTGTATGACGTCATTGACATTTTAAAAAGACTTTTTAAAGCAAATAAGTGACTCTAAAAGAATCTAACACCCAGCAATGTGTAATTTCTTTGCATCTTCTTTCAAATACAACATTCAAATTACTAGACAAAAAATTATATCCTGAGAAAAGTGGATTTTTAGGGGAATAGCTCCATAGACCACCATTCATTCTGCACTCGTCCTGTGAGCGCCCTCATGTGGAGCCAGAGTGGAACTGCAACCAGTTCAGAAGCTGGAAGTTTACTGAGAGTGGAAGTTCTCCCCTTATTAGACATTCTCTGGCTCAGTGTTAAAATGCCTAGTTTCCTAATGATAGGAAAAGCCCCGCCCCACAAGGTGACTGTATTGGTTACACGTTTGTGACGGTAGGAAACGTGGTTTCAAACCGCATCTTTGGTACACTGCCGTTTTAAAGTGAGATACTCAGCAGTGTTGACTGGTGATTGTGCACAAAGCATATTAAAAACACCAACATTAAAAACTTTAAGTAGGTGTAAGAGTGTGGAACGTGGCCCTTTAAATATGTAAATGTGTGTGAGGCTCCAGACAGGGCTTGGGTGTAGTGTGTGTGCAGATGGCTGTCACTTCTTTCTCGTCGTTCTGTCAAGACTGGCGGGAGAAGCCGGAACTGCCATATGTAACACACACACACACACACACACCCACACACACACGTCTGACTCCATGACAACCACACCAGCCACTCACGTCACATAGACAGTTCTACAGCACAATGCCAGTCTCCTACACACAGTTTAACAGAGAGAATGTGCATTTTCACAGAATATTTTTACAGTGTAGAAATCTCCCACACATCCATTGCTGTGAAATCTTATCAAAGTGAGGTTACACATATACAGTGGTACAAAGGCATGAAATGGGTGAAAAAAATCAGGTAACTTTACAAAAATATTCAATTAGTTAACATCAGTTAATCCATTAAAGGGGTCTTGAGTGTTGAAAGATTGCGAATCATATTTTGTTTTGAAAAAAAAAAACTAATTTCTATTTTTCTATTTCCTTTGTGATTTAATGATTCATAATTCAGCGTGTTAAACTGCAGCTGTTTGTAAGAGATCGCTGTAATTTTGCACAGTAAAACTTCTGACTCTCATAATGAGAGTAGCGATAAATGGATGTTTTTGATAATTGTCTGCCTAATTGTGTTGTATTTCTGCTCTCTTACCAAAGTGACTAACAAACATATAGAGTTGGAAATAACTTCATAATATCTAAATGTGTTTTAGTGTTTCTAGGCAACCTTCACTATTACTAAGGCAACCACTGTGCTATAGCAAGCATCACTATATATATCTGGGGTTTGATTTAACCAGATGAAGTATTAGACTTCAGTGTGTTATTCGTCCAGGACTGTTGTTGTGGACATCAGTGATACCTCAAATTGTGAGGTTTAAGATTTTCACCTAGCAGATGAACTGGCTAAAAAATGCACTCTTTCGACACTGAAAAACACCCTAGCAACTGCAAATCAGCGCATGGCAACCACCAATGGCAGTGAATTTTGCACAATAAAGAACCACTCATAATTTCGTCATGGAAAAAAAAACATTTTGTTTTTATATTCTCATTTATATTGTATTATTATTATTACTCTGTTTTGTGTATACCATACGCTAACATTTTTGTAATATAAGGCTTTTTCCCTCCTATATAAATGTTATTTTTTTTATAAAGTAAATTTGTCTTGTCTTTTTTACTGTAAAACTTGACAAAATATAGATTAATAAGATTTATTGTAACATGTCTTCCATGTTGACTTCGATCTATTTGGACTGGCTTCTACCAAGAGTAACATTAACTTTTTTCTGAAGGACTGTAGAGTTTGATTGACGTCCACACCAAATTCTTAATTGTATTTTATTATTTGCATTAGGATTGTTTTACATCTCGGCGACCCTGTCAGAACAGAAGCACTGCTTTAATGTTTATTCACAGTGAGTAAAGTGATATAGTCATCTGGTTTATGTGAAGGGCAAAACTGACTGAGCTGAAGAGACGGGGAACGTACAGCCGGAGTCTCTCTGGAAGGCTATTTAAAGTCACTTGGCTCTATGACACGATCTCTAGCATATCTCTCTCTCTCTCTCTCTCTCTCTAGCATCTCTCTCTCTCTCTCTCTCTCTCTCTCTCTCTCTCTAGCATCTCTCTCTCTCTCTCTCTCTCTCTCTCTCTCTCTCTCTCTCTCTCTCTCTCTCTAGCATCTCTCTCTCTCTCTCTCTCTCTCTCTCTCTCTAGCATATCTCTCTCTCTCTCTCTCTCTCTCTTCATTTCTATTTCCATTTCCATTTCTCTCCTTCAGCCTAGCCTAGCTTATCATTCCTAAAACAAAATGTTGGCCTTACAGGGTGAACAATGAGGAAATTAAATGCTGGATGAATTTAATCTGTCAGTGAACTGTGCTGAATAACCTCTGACATTAAAAGAGAATTATTTCAGTGAAAAATGTTACACTTAATTTGGTGCTAAACTGCTTTAAGATCAAGAAATAAACATAATAATAATTATTATTATTTTTATTTTTTAAATACTACAAAATAAAAAATAGTATTTTTATAGTATTTTTAATATATATAGACTGTGTATATCTATATATTATAAACAGCTTTAACATTAATAAATAAATGAAAAATATGAATATTTTTTGTAAATACTATTAAAAATAAAATGTGTAAAATATATTATTTTATACATTTATATTATAATAAACATTATTTATATAAATACAACATTTATATAAATATATTAATGTAAATAAATATTTAAAATCAACACTTTAATTCTGTAAAGTGATGTATTTCTACATCTACATACATTACTAGCAACCCAGAAAATGTGAAAAGTGACAAGCCAGTAACTTTGTTTTGGTAAGCCGTTCTCTGCAAGCATGTAAAAAATATTTGCCTTCTGACGTAGGAAGGGGATCTTATTATAATATTACCGTCCCTTAATCTGCACGTTTCCATCCACATTTGGTTAACAACAATGTAACCAGTTCTAACGCAATGGTTGGAACTGGTAACATTGTATGGAACGAAAAGTTTGCCTGCTTTACTCGAACTATGCAAACTGTTCTGTCGTTGCTGCACAGACGAACACTAAACACTATAAGAGTCTCAGATGAGATGAGCAGTGGATTATTTTATTTTCAACTGAAATCCCCCAGAAACAGATCAATTAATGTAACTCCACAACAACTACATAAATGTATCCACTAACCGTTCAGAAACGTCCAGGTGCGTCTAAAAGTTGAACCTTTTCCTGAGTCTCTCCAGAAAGGCCTGTTCACACCGGGACGAATTTCGCGCGCGATATTCGCAGACGTTTAACGCCTCGTGACTAAACAAAGGGCGCCAATGTGAGTGTGCACACCGACGCAAAAAACGCCACGCGTTAAAGCATCACTTTTTAAAAAACGCCTTGGGTTCGTTTTTTTTGTTTGACGCGCCGCGTCAAAAACAGTCCGACCAATAACATTGGCGCTCTTGCTCACATGTCTGGAGCTTCTGAAGTTACCGTAAAACACAACTTGGGGGCGCTCAATTTGCAAGTTCACTCGGCTTATCGTCAGCGAAAATCTCTTGGGTGTAAACTATGGAAGTAAAATAATGCCAAATGTTTTTGAAACAAAAAGCCTGTTGAATTGCACTACTTGAAAAAAAATATGCATTGCATTAACCCTGCTTGTATTTTAATGCATTGTATTTTTAGGGTTTGCATTTTTATGGGCTGAAATTTAGCATGGTTGAATATTTAAGCTGTGAATATTTAAATTCAAAACATTCCAAACACATTTTCATTAGTAAAATTTCAATAATCCATATTCACCTTTCATATTTCACTTCCAAAATATTCAAACTGATTAAAAATACAACCTATAATATTCAACAGGCGGTTTTCGGTCCATTTTATTTCGCTTTGCAAATTCGCTTCCACAAATTCAGTGGTTCAAGTTCGATAGTAAATTCAAAGTTGACAAAAAAAGGCGTCCGACACAAAGGCCTCCGACTAAAAGGCGTCCGACACAAAGGCGTCCGACAGAAGGGCGTCCGACATAAAGGCGTCAGACAAAAAGGCATCAGACACAAAGGCGTCAGACACACAGGCGTCAGACACACAGGCGTCAGACACACAGGCGTCAGACACACAGGCGTCAGACACAAAGGCATCAGACACACAGGCATCAGACACACAGGCATCAGACACAGGCATCAGACACACAGACATCAGACACACAGGCATCAGACACAAAGGCATCAGACACACAGGCATCAGACACACAGGCATCAGACACACAGACATCAGACACACAGGCATCAGACACAAAGGCATCAGACACACAGGCATCAGACACACAGGCATCAGACACACAGGCATCAGACACACAGACATCAGACACAAAGGCATCAGACACACAGGCATCAGACACAAAGGCATCAGACACACAGGCATCAGACACACAGGCATCAGACACACAGGCATCAGACACACAGGCATCAGACACAGGCATCAGACACACAGGCATCAGACACAGGCATCAGACACACAGGCATCAGACACACAGGCATCAGACACACAGGCATCAGACACACAGGCATCAGACACACAGGCATCAGACACAGGCATCAGACACACAGGCATCAGACACACAGGCATCAGACACACAGGCATCAGACACAGGCATCAGACACACAGGCATCAGACACACAGGCATCAGACACACAGACATCAGACACACAGGCATCAGACACAAAGGCATCAGACACACAGGCATCAGACACACAGGCATCAGACACACAGGCATCAGACACACAGGCATCAGACACACAGGCGTCAGACACACAGGCGTCAGACACACAGGCGTCAGACACACAGGCGTCAGACACACAGGCATCAGACACACAGGCATCAGACACACAGACATCAGACAAAAGGCATCAGACACACAGGCATCAGACACACAGGCATCAGACACAGGCATCAGACACACAGGCATCAGACACACAGACATCAGACACAAAGGCATCAGACACACAGACATCAGACACAAAGGCATCAGACACACAGGCATCAGACACAAAGGCATCAGACACAGGCATCAGACACACAGGCATCAGACACACAGGCATCAGACACACAGACATCAGACACACAGACATCAGACACAAAGGCATCAGACACACAGACATCAGACACACAGACATCAGACACAAAGGCATCAGACACAAAGGCATCAGACACACAGGCATCAGACACACAGGCGTCAGACACACAGGCGTCAGACACACAGGCGTCAGACACACAGGCGTCAGACACACAGGCGTCAGACACACAGGCGTCAGACACACAGGCGTCAGACACACAGGCGTCAGACACACAGGCGTCAGACACACAGGCGTCAGACACACAGGCGTCAGACACACAGACATCAGACAAAAGGCATCAGACACACAGGCATCAGACACACAGGCATCAGACACACAGGCATCAGACACACAGGCATCAGACACACAGGCATCAGACACACAGGCATCAGACACACAGGCATCAGACACAAAGGCATCAGACACACAGGCATCAGACACACAGGCATCAGACACACAGGCGTCAGACACACAGACATCAGACAAAAGGCATCAGACACACAGGCATCAGACGCACAGGCATCAGACGCACAGTCATCAGACACAAAGGCATCAGACACACAGACATCAGACAAAAGGCATCAGACACAAAGGCATCAGACACACAGGCATCAGACACACAGGCATCAGACACACAGGCGTCAGACACACAGACATCAGACAAAAGGCATCAGACACACAGGCATCAGACGCACAGGCATCAGACACACAGGCATCAGACACAAAGGCATCAGACACACAGGCATCAGACACACAGGCGTCAGACACACAGACATCAGACAAAAGGCATCAGACACACAGGCATCAGACGCACAGGCATCAGACGCACAGGCATCAGACGCACAGGCATCAGACGCACAGGCATCAGACGCACAGGCATCAGACACACAGGCATCAGACACACAGGCATCAGACTAAGGCTCAATCCCAATTCATCCCTTGGCCCTACCCCTTGTTTTCAAGTGTACCCCTTGGCCCTTAAAACAGAGATACAAGGGCCAAGGGGTTGAAATATTCCCCTACGAAATGGAACAACTCTTCATGAACCCGATACGTCATCAGTCGTCGGCGATGGCTCTGCCGTTACGGAGTTTTTACAGGATTTCTCCATGACAACAACTGACAATCAGCGCCACTGCTCTTAACTTTTGAGGAAACATGATGCTTATAACGTTCCTAAGCATCCATACAATTTCTTAATTTAAATGACTATATCATTATTATAAGAGTAAATAAAGTGCACGGTGGTGTCATCTGGTGCTAAATTTAAATGTTTAACCGTTTGTGAAGCCATCTTGCCGGTGATTCGTGATGTATCCTGCGAACTTTCTCGTAGCCCTCCGTTTGGAGAGTGCCTCTGAAAAATCTCCGTTTCGAGGGCTATGTAGCCCTACCCCTCGATCTAAACAAGAATCGGGACACCCTACCCCTTGACGTGAACGCGCAAAACGGAGGGGTAGGGCCAAGGGGTGAATTGGGATTGAGCCTAAAAGGCATCAGACTGCATCAGACTAAAAATCATCAGACATAAAGGCATCAGACTAAAACTCATCAGACTAAAACTCATCAGACATAAAGGCATCAGACAAACATCAGGTATCCTGTTCTTTATATATTTAAAATACTTTTAAGAAAATTTATTTTCTTCTAGCCTATATATTTTGTTTTTCTTTTTAACATTCTAGAGACAAGCAAAGTAAAAAATCAGAAGGCATTCATGGGTAAGAAAATGTATAGCATCCTACAGAAATGAGCAAAATGGGCCTGTAGTCTTTAACTTTTAAAGAGGTCATGGCGTGGCTTTACGTTATTCTGATCTAAAACCTGTGGAATGGGCTGATGAAGAGAGTCCATTAGACCTCTGAATCTAAAGAATGGAGTAATAGTCTCACATACCTTGTCATGCATTCTACAGACAATTCAGAGCTGGTATTTTGCCAAAGGGGGCTTACACAAAGAATTAAAGGAAGGGACACAAGTATATTTGAGTAACACATTTAAAATATATATATGATTAAGGGTTACATATTTTGTGAATACTTTGAATAAATGATAAACACATTTTCCCATACCCTAGTTTGCTCATTTTTACTAAGGGTGCCGAGGAAAGTTAATTCAACTGTCATTATAAAAGAGTTGTTTTGTTTGCTTGGTTGCCAATTCTTTAATTTCAAAAGGATAGTTCAACGGTAATCTTATGTCTGTATTACAGATGCAGCACATATTTTTACAAAAGCAAAACAGTTAATGAAACCACAGGTGAAGAAATGCCCTCCGTCAAAAAGGAAACCCCATTTTAAAGGTTAGTTGCTGCAATTATGAAGTCAGCTTTAGAAAGCCAACTTACTAATTTACTAGTGAAGCATTTAATTATTAAATTGGTTGGAAAATTGGAAAATGTTATGGATTTTCAGGAACAAACCCAATCGCAGACAGTTTGTTGACACACAATGTTTATTGATAACAAAAAGGGAAAACAAAGCCCACGAGGGGGAAAACAGTACAAGATAAAGTAAACGACTAACTAGACTAAGACTTTGACATTAAACTATACAGGAACAAGACAGGCTTTTACAAGATCGCAACTTCGTTAAGACAAGGTACTCACATAGACATGGCACGTAAAGCAATGAACAGGCACAGGACAGCAAACACAAGGGGATCAAATAGGGAGACACAGACATTGACAGCAGGTGACACATATGAAGCAATAATGATAAAACGAGGATAACAAGGGGGCGGGGCAAGAGAACGCAAGCACACAACCCAAACACAAGGCCATGTGCCTGCACACATAACATGGGTCTGTCATGATCCATTCCCAAAGAGAATGACAAGAGGGCAGAATCATGACAGAAAAAGCCAAATTACTAAAATGCTATTTAAATGTATTATTCTTCTTCTGAGACTAAAATGTCTGACTCTAATTTTGGGTTTAGACTTAGTGGTCTAAGCTTGGGCTTTCAAGCTAGAAGCTCCAAACTCTGGCCTATCCAAACATCCAAAATTCAAGCTTTTAAAACTATTTCAAACTTAACTCTGTTAAAACTAATTTAAACTTTCTCAAACCAGCATCAAAGTTGTGAAATTGTCAAATGTTACTACGTAGTTGTACCATTGTGATTTTATATAGCATATTTGTGGGAAAATTACAGGCATGTCATCACTTCCAACCTATTCTTTCTCTCGTGTTACAAGATAAAAATGACTCCAATGGAGTGGAACCCAAGAACTGCGAAAAGACCAGGCAGATATCAAAAACTCATCCTTGAAGAGGCGCCACCAAGGAGGATTGTCAGAGTCACAGGCACTGAGAGGTATGATGAGCTCCTAGAACTGGGCCGGGAAGCCTTTTGGTCAGACAGAGAGAGAGAGGGGAGTAATATAACTAAGCATTGGTCAGCATTTAATATTATTATTTAGTTTAAGTTTTGGGGTGGGCTAACAATGCAATTCATTCTGAGGTAATATTAGATTTTAAGGAGCGATACTTACATTTTTGGAGTATAAAATCAACAGTTTTCTCCAAAGGAGAGATCTTCGAGCAGCGGCCCGTCTCCTTTGTGCAGACATTACAAACGCAGAGGAAAACTGTTCTAGGTTGTGCTGTCGAGTTACTGATGTTATGAAGAGTTAGTGCACCTGTCGCTCATTTCATTTAAACTTATTACATACAAGATCATGGAAAGATACCATAGTTGTATCTAACAATGAACAGTCATAATGACAAAACAGAAAACATAAAGATCATTGGTTTGTGTACATCATAATATGATATTTATACACAGGAAAAAAGAACAATAACAAGGCAATCTTTAAATAGTTCTTCATAACACATAAAAAAAAGTTTTTTGTTATAAGTCTCTGAGGGATGAAACGAGAGGGTAAATTCATCAAGAAAAAGAGGAAAACTTAAAGGAGAAACTTTTTGGGTATAAAATAAAGAAATTACCAACATATTCAAGAGATGACGATTTTGGGGATCCTTAATAAAAAAAATATATATCGTTGTAAGGATAAAGCTGTGGGACACATTAGGGTTTAAAATATAACAACTTAAATCAACCCTAAATGTATTCACAAAATAAATGGGCAGCTGTTTCTTCAACAATACCACAAAATGAGCAAGTTTCATCAATATCAAGATATTTACAGATAGATATTAAATGTGTCGTTCAAATCTTTTAAGTGTGATAATGCGTCGTAGGTCACATGATAACGTCAACATGGCGGATGATGTCCGGATCGCATTCATACTCAACGAAATCTGGCTACAAAGTACCTGCTCTTTTAGTGCTCGTTAAGTACGTACTCATTGAAATTAAGTACCTATTGAGTATGTGATTTCGAACGCTGCCCATAACTCAAGTTACTACTGTTTCAGGCAAAAGAGGAAAGTTTTTTAAAATTTTATTACAGACAAATTGTGGACAAAAACACTACCTTTAAAAATGAAATGGATTGGACAGTTGAGGTTTTATGATGTTGGGTTTATGCTGCCCATGCAGTTATGAGAGTGGCCAGGAAATCTGAGCCGTTTAAAAGCCCTACGGCTTTTAGTTGACCTAATAAAATAGTCAGTCATTGAAATATTATGTCATTTCTCTACATCACACTCACTAGTGCCCTTCGTTTGTCTTTAGAAGAAGACAGGGAAGACAATGTATCCTCTGTGGCCTACAATTAAATAACATTTTTCTATCTATAGTGCAAAAAAATGTGTTCCTATGTGGTTTCTTGAGTGTTGCAACAGTGTTTTGAGTGTGTGTGTGTGTGTGTTTTTTATGGGTGTTTTTTGTGTTTTGTTATGCAGTTGCTAAGGTGATCTTGGTGTACGTGGTTTCTTACTGGCTCAAGTCTCTGTGATCGGTAACGCTTTATTTCGATACTCCACTTTATACATTCAACTACAGAAGTTGGACAATGAAACTGAAACACCTGCTTGATGATAAATAATAATACAATTTTCCGCTTTCCAGATACTCTATCTTTAAAGGTCAGCCAAACATTGAGTTGAGCCATCATCCACCATTGCACAATTGAAAAGAGTCATGTGATCGTGGTTTGTGTCCATCTGAGTTGCCGTAATTCGTCACCATCGATTTTTTTCAATGACGTACGACTCGCATTGGCAGGGAAATATTCGATCTGTCCACTTACACGGCATGCAAATGCCCACATTCGATTCATATTAGATTTATTTCTGCATATGAATGAGGCCTGAAACCGATCTGGGAATATTGGAATCCATGTGCTCTTCTTACACATTCGTGGGTCATATCCGATCTACGAATTAAACGTAATTGGGTCACTTGAACCATGTAAAGTAAATACCGCCTTCAACTGAATGAGAGACTCAAGCTTCTGTCAATGAGCTTCTTTTCCTATTTCTATAATTGCCTGCTTGTGCTGCAGAGTGTCTGCATTGCAGTGGCTTTATCAGATCAATGAAGTCCCCAGGTCAAAACACATTACACACATGAGCAATGTCAAGGGACATCTCTAGAGGAAACGCTTGTTTCATGTTGCCTGGATCTCAAGTGTTTGGTCGTCATGACTGTTGCACATGCTGCGCCCTGATCTGATTCATGGACATTCGGTTGTGTATTTATACACAGTAGAAATTGTAGAGCTGTATTCCAAACCCTGGTGTGTTGCCTATCAGACACCATTTTAAGGCACCTGACTTTAATGAAAAGTTATTCATTAATGAAGTGTTTCTTGAGCAGCAAATCAACATATTAGAATGATTTCTGAAGGATCATGTGACTCTGAAGACTGGAGTAATGATGCTGAAAATTCAGCTTTGATCACAGCTATTTAACTTGTAATATTATAAAATAATACTGAATTTTTGGTCAAATAAAAGCAGCCTTGGTGAGCAGAAGAGACTTTTTTTTCAAAATCCTCAAACTTTTGAACAGTTCTGTATCTATTTATAAATAACACATGAAAGTAATTGTGAAAAGTTGTTTAGGGTGTTAAAAAACTGCAAAAGCTATAACAAAAATAATTCTCAGAAGACATTCTAAAGATAACTAATATTTATCAGAAATATTAAATCAAGAGTTTAGCACTGTAGATGTAGTTGTGCGATTGAGATTTAGTGATCTGAATTCTGAGGTTGATAGACTTCACAAACTGTGGTAGTAGCTCAGCGATAGGAATTTATTTTGCATTCTCTTTCTATTCCTGTATGCCTAAAAATCCCGTTCATAAGAGTCTTACAGCTCGGAGCTGATGTGAAGCGAGTGGTTTGATGTCAGCTTCAGACGGCTCATCAGATACTGACGCCAGTTTGAGGAGGTTACGCAACAGGCTCTGACTCACAAAGCCATGCAACCGCTGCCTCCTGTTAGTCTCCTAAAGCAACACCAACACCGCTAACAATCACCAGTCCACATGCACCACACAATGACTGAAAATATCAACCTTATTCTTACAACCCATGACGCTTTGCGAGAATTATGAGTGTAACTTCAGTTAAGCTGTAAACAATGAGTGAAAAGTCTTGCTCTATGAATGCAATACGTTTAAAAAAAAACTTGCTTTTCACCACAGGAGGACTTTAAATACACACAAAGTTATGTCAAAATGCCCATCTCAGTGAGTATTCACGTAAACAGTCGGTTATGTCATAAGTTAACGTATACAGTTGGGAGAAAATTGGATGTCCGTATATTTGATCTGTGCATTAGATATTAAAGTGACAGCATAAACCTGTTGCTGTCTGTGTCATTAATCATAATCAAACAGCAAAAGAAATAGAGAGAATGATTCACTGCTTTTGACTGAGTAACTTTGATAATGATCATTTATTTTTAATGCATAGAGTGAAGATTGCAATCGTTTCAAATTATGTTCAACATTCCTTAATCAAGATACATTTACTTAGAAAGAAAAATGACACAAGTCTTGTTTTCTGAACATTTTGTCAAAATGAAGTGACAAATGTTCCCCCTTTGAATTAAGTTTAACATTTTCCACCTTTGAATTGTTTAACATTATTAAATCAAGATACATTTACTTGGGAAGCAATATTATAGATGTTTGTACTGGAAAACAAGACAAAGATACCGAATAAGAAAATGTGATCACAATTAAAATGATTAATCATGAATCTGTCATTAAGATATTAATCTGATTTCTGCATGCATATAATGCACTTAAAACAATATACAGTGCATTTCAGCATCATCTTGACAATGTGCAAGTGTTTCCTAGTACTCTGGTAATGCATGATGTTGTGTCATCCTGCATCAGTATCATGAGGTTTGTAGTAGTATGAGGTCATAAGAAGTCTCTCTTGTACAGTTACTTGTGGGTTTGAGAATCATTCGTGGGCTCATGTGCTGAGAAAGTCCTTCATTAATCGCCTGACATTCCCATGGCACGGGTCCTGAACGCTGAACAGGGCAGCAGGCAGATCTAAAGAACAGGGTCTTTAAATAATGCATGGCCAGCATTCACGCTTGGCGTCAAGGAAGCTTGTCACTTAATGAGAGAGGAAACCCTTTAAAGAGAGTGCAAAGTGGAGAGCTATGTGTGGACATTCACGGTTAGAGTTTTTGACCTGAATTTTGAGGATGCACGATAAAGCAGTTCTAAAAAATGGCACCTCCACATGGGGAAAAAAAATGTTACTTCAATTAAAGGTTTGATTTTTTGGATTAATGATATAGATTTATTTTTCAGTCTTTTTTGATCACATTTACAAAGTGTGTGTGTGTGTGTGTGTGTGTGTGTGTGTGTGTGTGTGTGTGTGTGTGTGTGTGCCTACTTAACTATATTTTGGGGACAAATTTGTACCCAGAAGTGACCAAAACCTGACAAAATCTCCAAAAAAATCCCTTTAGGGACGTCCTCATTTGTAAATCAGGTTTAAAAATAAAGTAATAAAAAGTTTTTTAAATATTTAAAAATGCAGAATGTCTCCTGTGATGGGTAGGTTTAGGGATAGGCTTAGTGTAAGGGGACAGAATATACAGTTTGTACAGTATAAAAACCATTACGTCTATGGAATGTCCCGAATTAGATAGCTAAGTAAACGTGTGTGTGTGTGTGTGTGTGTGTGTGTGTGTGTGTGTGTGTGTGTGTGTGTGTGTGTGTGTGTGTGTGTGTGTGTGTGTGTTCAGATTAATATTAATAAATAATTTAGATATATATTTGTAATATGGAGCGATATGTAATAATACTGTAATATTTGCTGAGAAAAGCTGACATTACTCACATTCAATTATTGTGCCAAATGCATAAACATGAAAAGACTAAAGGTGTCAAAACCTTAGAAGTTTTTGTATTCCATATCATCGATGAGTCCAGTGCAACCCACAATCGAGTTTCACGATGCAGTTTAACAATTCTTCAGAGGCATCGCAGACAGGCTATATGCAATGATTTTTTATTGTTGGTCTATTTGTATACATATGCTTTACGTTTTGTTCACGTTTGAGTGATAAATAGTTTTGCTGTGTATGATGACTGCGCCCCGAAGCAAAACCTGCTAAGCACCAAGTTGAGAAACCAAAGCTAAAGTTGCTCATGCAGAACATGTCAACGAGAGCGTCCGTCTGGAGTCATGTGTGTGTTTGTGCTGACTTCACATGTCAGTGTCCTGTGATAGGCCAGCAGGTGTTTGTGCTGTTCAGCACATTTCTCCCTTTCCGGAGTCAGATCAATACGCAGAGCTGGACCTCCTGCATCCCTGGAAACTCTGCACGCTTCGGCCTGCCCGGGGAATTCAATATCCTTATGCGAGCTGTATGTTGTTAGACGGGTCTTTAGCATCAAGGTCAAGGGTGTCATGACATGAGCACGAGTTTTCTTTACAGGATGAGATTTACACTGTTATAAAACACATAGGCAGCATTTTAAAGCATCATAGGCAGCACAATTTTACATCAGTGTACCGTGCACATCATGAAAGTGGAAAATATTGTAGGATTTCCTTTGAAACCATTTTCACACAGGAATTTCTTTAAAGCAAGTAATACATTGAATTAAACACAAACTGTTGAAGAAGAAAGAATTAAATAGTATTTTCTAATAAAACGTACTTCAATAATCTTTTTTTTTTTATTGAGGACAGCACGGCAGCTCGTAGGGTTTGGAAATGAGCCATAATGAGGATTTACAGCGAATCTTGGTCTAGAAGCCATCAGTCATGGAGGCCCGAATGAATGCATCATAATTACAGCGTTTCCTCTAATGCATGCGAGTTGTTGTGTTTTTAATCGCTTTTTACGGCAGGCGGCGTGTTATCGGCACACAATGCTGGCTCATTTGCATGCTTGTTCTCTGTACAACAGTTTAAGGTCGTTTGTAGTGAAATGACAAGCTGTCTTGAATAATTACAGTAGGACAAGGAGGATGGCATGTTTATAAGCTGGTTCACAGCTGTGTGTTTGATTACACGTGTTCTTCAGCTGCTTTAATAATCGTATTAACCCACAGTGGTCAGTGTTCGACAGAGTGATTGTCCCCATGGAGGTCCTTTAGAAGATTTTGAGTATTGATCCGCTCCCCATCAAGCAGCCGGGATGAAGCTCAAATCCCTGTAATTGTATTAGATACAAGTATATTTTCTGAATTACTGTAATAGATAATACAATGCATTTGTAAAGCAGAATGAGCAACTTAACTGTTAAGAAATCAAGTAACAACACTAAAAGGAACAAACACTTGTGATGTCAATTTAAACTGTAGCCTACATAAGCAAATCTTTATTTCATAAATATTGTTTAGTGTGCATTTTCCTTTTTCTGACACGTACTATATAAAAGAGAGACCAAGGGCTTTCATCAGTGGTTTTGCATGTTTCAAACATTTGAGATTTTGCCGTCTTGTTAATTGTGTTGCATTTCATAATTGTGTATCTGCTTAAAGGGATAGTTCACGCAAAAATGAAAATCATGTCATCATTTACTGACCCTCGAGTTGTTCCAAACCTGTATGATTTTCTTTCTTCTGCTGAACATAAAATATGGGTAACCTAACAGTTGATGGACCCCATTGACTTCCATAGTATGAAAAAAAAATACTATGGAAGTCAAAGAGGCCCATCAACAGGTTTGGAACAACTTGAGGGTGAGTAAATGATGACAGAAACCCTTCATTTTTGTCTGAACTATCCCTTTAAATTTGTCTGCAAACCCTAGGCTGTTTAATGGCAGGTTCCCACTGTGACAGCTTGTGTTCACAAGGTTCATAAAGTCAACATGTTTGTACCATGATTCTCTGATCTTGCGCTATTTAGATGATACTCAAAAAATCATTTCTAACAATACAGCGGTATTACTATAGGCCTACTCTCTATAAAATCATGGTAACACCATAGTATTGTATTTGATATCATCGCTATATGGATATAAGGGCAGACACGGAATATACAGCGTTTCCGAGGTTTATATGTTAAACTATAGCCAAAGGCGTCGCCCCGCCCCTTTAAACGCGTGCTAGCCGCGTCCGCCCCGCCCCTTTTGAACGCATATTAGACGCATTGGACGCCGGTGCTGAGGAGACGCGCGCGGATAGTAACGCCATAGATGCGCGGGGCTGAGGCGTGAGGACGACACGATTCTCCGATACTACAGCCTCTTTCACGCTAAAATGCGACTCTCGGCACATTATAAAGCATAAGCGCTTTATATGATGGATATGTATGTGCTATTGGCGGATGGATTAACACGGTAAGAGCCTCGCGTGATCTCTGTGTGCAGTGCGCGTGACAGATGAGCAGCTTTTCTGACATTGACATTGAAAACACGCGCATCGATATTTGACAGATGAGTTTATCGAATTGCATCGGTGGGGATGTATGGAATGATCTGTTGGTATGGAGATGGTTTGATGATGTAGTAGGGAAACAGTTGCGCATGATGCTGTAGGTAATGAATGCATTGCTCATTTACGAGAGGAATTTCCTGAAACCTCCAGCTTTATGCATTGCATATGCATGATTATTTAGTGGGAGTCTGCAATATGAGTTATGCAATAACAACCGCTTATTTACATTGATTATCTTGAGCATGCAACTTATTTATTGCATGCAACAGACATTTCCTATAGTGTTCATTTGCCATATGTGATGATGTCATTATTGTTATTAATAACGTGTAATGCAGTCGTTGATTTTTCGACGCCGGGAGAGGCATGGCCAGGGCTGGGGAACCTACTAGTGAAAGTGAACTAACCTCTAATGATGCCTGATGAAATGGTCTACTTGTGTCACGTGATGTGGGATGCTCGGGGGCCATACGTCATCGTACGATGGTGCCTAGAGACTCTAATGTTGCATGCTGGAGCTGCAGTGTGCACGAGAGCAGGTTTGCATGACAGAAACCCTTTTTAAAACACATTTAAAGGAATAATTGGGAAACTATGTCATTATTTGCTCAGCCTCATCTAATTCCAAGCTTGCATGCTGCTATTTTTCAGTGGAAAGACAAAAATAAGTCAAGTATATTTATATAGTGCTTTTCACTATATAGATTGTATCAAAGCAGCTTCACTGTATCAATCAAATAACATAACAGTGTTTGTTTCTTAGTGGAAAAACATCCACGTTTAGTAGGACTGATCAATGGTATTAATGCTTGGTTAATTAATTTGAAAATCCCCAACTGAGCAAGCCAAAGGCAAATAAGATTTTTAAGAACCTTCAAACATCTCTTTTCCATACAAGGACAGTTAATATAGTGACCATGGCTGTTGAGGTGCAAGTGATGTTATTTTGGATATCTCATAAAAACTTTTAACCTTATTTATCCTGCCCTTGTGAAAAAGAACTTGCAAAGAACATACTTAAGTGCAAAATGAATGTTATGTTTTTGGACACTTAATTGCATGTATTTGAAATTCAAATGAAATTGTATTATAGTTGAAATGTATATATTACATGCAATGTCAAACTTTTTGACCCATTTACATATGTAATTTCATAATTCTATTGCCTTTGAAATATGATTAAAGTGTACTGACAAGCATTTATGGAAACCTAAGATACTTTAATGTCATTTTTACTGAAACTTCTATGACATTTTTAAACATATTTTTGTAATTTCACATTTTAAAATGAGAAATTTAGTGCACCTTAGGACCAATTCTCACTAATTGTTTATTAGCATGCATATTACTAGCAGATTATCTGTTTAGTACTTATAAAGCACATATTAATGCCTTATTCTGCATGAGCATATTCTACATGCCTTAATCCTGCCCAATACATAAACTCAGCTACTACTGTATACTATTAATACGCAGTAAATTTAGAGTTTGTTAAGGCAAAAGTCATATTTAATAGTGAATATGTGTTCCCCAAACTAAAATGTGGCCTATGAACTTTAAATGTAACATTGAATAACACACTACAGTTGATAAAGTACTTACATGTGCTATACTGTTATTCATCACATCAAAATAAGTGCACTTCTTTAAAGCACAACAAAAGAATATTAAAACATGATTTAAAATGTACTTTAAAGTAAAACGTTTAATTTGACATTATCACAAAGTGCACTTTTAAAAGAGACACAGTCATGAAAGGGTATTCTCTTTAAGTACACTTTAGTGGCCCTTTAATTTTTATTAATGATCAGCAAATACTTTAAAAAAAAATACATATGTAATTTAAAGTACACTACAAATGCACATTCAATACAATTAAGATCACTTCTTTTTCAGAAGGGCGGTCTTAAAAAATCTTCCAATTTTTTTTCTTCTTTTTTTAATTTTTTAATTTTTAGAACGTTTAAATCGAATGGTCTTTGAGTTTTAACCAATCTAAACGCGTGGCAAAACTCTGTTTGCTGCATCTTTTACCTAAGGTGAAATCATTCTAGATCATATTTATCTATCATATAATTGGCTTTTATCTGAACAAAAAGTAAAAAAGTTATTCTCTGATAATCTGAAGAAACTTCATTCAGGATTATTTTCAGATTCAAATAAAACATCATTGTTTCTCAGATACATGCGAACAATGGTGCAAGATTGAGATTCGAGAGCTGCAGTTAAGATATTTTTAGTGAATAATGATTAAAATGTTATATTTGTTTTCTCAAACTAAGCTCTCATACTTCAGAAGACGTAGAGTATAATGCACAACTCATGTGAACTATACTTTAATAATTATTCTACTTTAATAATTTATTTAACTGTTATTATGTGGAAGAAAGCTGAATTCTCCTTTGGTTTTCCATAGAAAAAATAGAGCATGCAGAATTGAACATAATTTTGGTCTGAATAAAGCATTTGTTTGAATGATCAGTCCATGCGATGAGAAGTGTCCACAGGAAATGCTGTTGCCGTCAGTCTCACTGGAACCTCATTAAACTCAGTCAAAATTGCATTACATACAGAATTATCCCTCACTCTTGCTCTCTCGCTCATGTGTGTTTCACAGACTGTCTCTTATACATTACATACACGCTCAACTGACTCATGTTTCTATTTTTACTCCATATCCAAAAGCATCCACTGCATTATTTGTGTAAGAAACCAACAGAGTCAGGACAGTTTCAAGAGGTCGCATCATCAGAAATCATAAATCACGTTCAGTGCTGCTCTGAAGAAGAGCTCAATGAAACTATCAAAACCTGCTTTAACTTTCAGAAATGGAAATATTCACCCAGCCTCAAAAGATAATATGGAGAAAGTAGAACAGATACTATTATTCCTATGTTGCAGCAGTGTTATTATAGGATTGCTTATGTAGAATTCATTCATATTTTGAATTGGCTGTTATTTTTATATTTTCCGTTTTCAAATTTTCCATGTCCCTTTGTCATATTTTGTTTTCATATATCCTTTTTAGATTCGTTGCTTATTGTTTTCCTCAATTGTAAGTCACTTTGGATAAAAGCGTTGACTATGAAGACATATAAATTAGTTTATTTCAGTTTAGTTTTACTAATTTTAGTTTTTAATTTTACACAGCTTCCAAGGCAACATTTCTAATATTATTGTATTTATGTCATCTTTGTTTCAGTTAAAGAAAAGGATGTTTAACAGTTGTAGTTTTAGTTAACAATAACAGCATTGTCTGTTGGGAAGCAAGTAACTGAACGCAATGCTAAAAAAACGTAATTACATTTTTCATTCAGAGTGGCTTCGATGTTTCATCTGACTAGTTAAACAAGCTGCTAAACAGCACCTTAATTTATGCCATAGTTTTTTATGTGCATTAATATATTAAGTTTGATTGTGTCACTTTATTAATTATCCCTACTGGTTTTGTGCCAGATAAATAGTGCTCTTTCTATTTGAATCATATAATCTGATAATTTGGGACTGTAGTTTAAAAGAACTTTAGACATGTTCAAAACAATATTTTGATCTACTTCTTAATAGTAGCTTGTAGTGTAACTTTGTAGTGTAGAGTAACTTGTAGTGTAGTTTAACTAAAATACCGTTCCTTAAGGACTGTAGTTGAAATACTTTAAATTATAAATGTAGCTTGGCATGTAGAAGACTGTTTTTATGTAACTGGGCCGCAGTGAAAAAATAAATAAAGTGATAAAAACTGTATGATATGACCCTTTAATTATTAGTGCATGATCTCAGTGTTCAGGCCATATGAATTTCTCCTGGACCGAAGTCCTGATGTTTAGTTATTTTTAGCTTGTTTTCTACATCCTCACATGTGAAAAGCATTGCTATCTCCGCTCTGGCTATTGCATCTTTCTGTTTGCTCATTCGGGTCAAGGAGCTTCAACAAAGCACGATTCACTCAAAAGCCTTTCATTGAAGAGGCTTTTCCCACACACCAGGAACACAGCGGCTGTTTTCTGCTCGCAGCCCGGTAGTTATGAGCGGTGTATGTGGTTATGAGCGGTGTGTGGTTATGAGCGCGGTGTGTGTGTGGTTATGAGTGGTGTGTGTGGTTATGAGCGGTGTGTGGTTATGAGCGGTGTGTGTGGTTATGAGCGATGTGTGGTTATGAGCGGTGTGTGTGGTTATGAGCGGTGTGTGTGGTTATGAGCGGTGTGTGTGGTTATGAGCGGTGTGTGGTTATGAGCGGTGTGTGTGGTTATGAGCGGTGTGTGTGGTTATGAGCGGTGTGTGGTTATGAGCGGTGTGTGGTTATGAGCGGTGTATGTGGTTATGAGCGGTGTATGTGCGGTGTATGTGGTTATGAGCGGTGTATGTGGTTATGAGCGGTGTATGTGGTTATGAGCGGTGTGTGGTTATGAGCGGTGTATGTGGTTATGAGCGGTGTGTGGTTATGAGCGGTGTGTGCGGTTATGAGCAGTGTGTGTGGTTATGGGCGGTGTGCGGTTATATGAGCGGTGTGCGGTTATGGGCGGTGTGCAGTTATGAGCGGTGTGCGGTTACATGAGCGGTGTGCCGTTATGAGCGGTGTGCCGTTATGAGCGGTGTGCCGTTACATGAGCGGTGTGTGGTTACATGAGCGGTGTGCCGTTATGAGCGGTGTGCCGTTATGAGCGGTGTGCCGTTACATGAGCGGTGTGTGGTTATGAGTGGTGTGTGCGGTTATGAGCGGTGTGTGGTTATGAGCGGTGTGTGTGGTTATGAGCGGTGTGCCGTTATGAGCGGTGTGCCGTTACATGAGCGGTGTGTGGTTACATGAGCGGTGTGCCGTTATGAGCGGTGTGCCGTTATGAGCGGTGTGCCGTTACATGAGCGGTGTGTGGTTATGAGTGGTGTGTGCGGTTATGAGCGGTGTGCCGTTATGAGCGGTGTGCCGTTACATGAGCGGTGTGTGGTTATGAGTGGTGTGTGCGGTTATGAGCGGTGTGTGGTTATGAGCGGGGTGTGCGGTTATGAGCGGTGTGTGTGGTTATGAGCGGTGTGTGTGGTTATGAGCGGTGTGCGGTTATGAGCGGTGTGCGGTTATGGGCGGTGTGCGGTTATGAGCGGTGTGTGTGGTTATGAGCGGTGTGTGCGGTTATATGAGCGGTGTGCGGTTATGGGCGGTGTGCGGTTATGAGCGGTGTGCGGTTACATGAGCGGTGTGCGGTTACATGAGCGGTGTAGGGTTACATGAGCGGTGTGCCGTTATGAGCGGTGTGCCGTTATGAGCGGTATGTGAGCGGTGTGTGTGGTTATGAGCGGTGTGTGAGCGGTGTGCGGTTATGAGCGGCGGTGTGTGGTTATGAGCGGTGTGCGGTTATGAGCGGTGTGTGAGCAGTGTGTGTGGTTATGAGCGGTGTGTGGTTATGAGCGGTGTGTGTGGTTTTGAGCGGTGTATGTGGTTATGAGCGGTGTGTGGTTATGAGCGGTGTATGTGGTTATGAGCGGTGTGTGTGGTTATGAGCGGCGGTGTGCGGTTATGAGCGGTGTGTGTGGTTATGAGCGGTGTGCGGTTATGAGCGGTGTGTGTGGTTATGAGCGGTGTGTGCGGTTATGAGCGGTGTGTGCGGTTATGAGCGGTGTGTGTGGTTATGAGCGGTGTGCGGTTATGAGCGGTGTGTGCGGTTATGAGCGGTGTGTGCGGCTATGAGCGGTGTGTGTGGTTATGAGCGGTGTGTGTGGTTATGAGCGGTGTGTGCGGTTATGAGCGGTGTGTGGTTATGAGCGGTATGTGAGGTTATGAGCGGTGTGTGCGGTTATGAGCGGTGTGTGGTTATGAGCCGTGTGTGCGGTTATGAGCGGTGTGTGGTTATGAGCGGTATGTGAGGTTATGAGCGGTGTCTGCGGTTATGAGCGGTGTGTGCGGTTATGAGCGGTGTGTGTGGTTAAGAGCGGTGTGTGGTTATGAGCGGTGTGTGCGGTTATGAGCGGTGTGTGTGTTTATGAGCGGTGTGTGGTTATGAGCGGTGTGTGTGGTTATGAGCGTGGTTAGGAGCGGTGTGTGTGGTTATGAGCGGTGTGTTAGCGGTGTGCGGTTATGAGCGGTGTGTGTGGTTATGAGCGGTGTGTGCGGTTATGAGCGGTGTGTGGTTATGAGCGGTGTGTGTGGTTATGAGCGGTGTGCGGTTATGAGCGCGGTGTGTGGTTATGAGCGCGGTGTGTGGTTATGAGCGGTGTGCGGTTATGAGCGATGTGTGGTTATGAGCGATGTGTGTGGTTATGAGCGGTGTGTGGTTATGAGCGGTGTGTGTGGTTATGAGCGGTGTGCGGTTATGAGCGGTGTGTGTGGTTATGAGCGGTGTGTGTGGTTATGAGCGGTGTGTGGTTATGAGCGGTGTGTGGTTATGAGCGGTGTGTGTGGTTATGAGCTGTGTGTGGTTATGAGCGGTGTGTGGTTATGAGCGGTGTGCGGTTATGAGCGGTGTGTGTGGTTATGAGCGGTGTGTGTGGTTATGAGCGGTGTGCGGTTATGAGCGGTGTGCGGTTATGAGCGGTGTGCGGTTATGAGCGGTGTGTGGTTATATGAGCGGTGTCCCGTTATGAGCGGTGTGTGGTTATATGAGCGGTGTCCCGTTATGAGCGGTGTGCGGTTATGGGCGGTGTGCGGTTACATGAGCGGTGTGCGGTTACATAAGCGGTGTGCCGTTATGAGCGGTGTGAGAGCGGTGTGTGAGCGGTGTGCGGTCATGAGCGGCGGTGTGTGGTTATGAGCGGTGTGCGGTTATGAGTGGTGTGTGTGGTTATGAGCGGTGTGTGGTTATGAGCGGTGTGTGGTTATGAGCGGTGTGCGGTTATGAGTGGTGTGTGAGCAGTGTGTGTGGTTATGAGCGGTGTGCGGTTATGAGCGGCGGTGTGCGGTTAGATGTTAGATGATTCTTTGAAAGTGTGCATTTCCTGCTTTTAGTGTAATGATTTTGCTTCTACATATCGTCGCTGTCGGGTGGAATATATCTCCATATTTCGTTTTTTTTGTTAATTTTTTTTATCACTACCATTGGTCACCCTTTACTCCTGTCTGTGGGTTTTGGTAAATATTTAACCAATGAAAAGTATTAAAAAGAGCTTGTGACTAAATGTCGTATCTCTATTGGCTCCTCAAACTGTCAGTCAAACATCATAACTCCGCCTCTATATGAATGAAGTGCTGCACACAATTTGGGCCATCTCTGCTTGTTTGCAATGGAAAGGTAAATAAGAACTGGTTGTTTGAATAAGTACAGCATTTTCTTTACTCAAGGAACACAATATATAAAGACTAATGTTTTATGAATTTGAGGAGTCGAGAAGAGTGTCTTAGTGTAGCATGTGTTGTCTTAAATAGCGTATAATAACATGATGATTACATGAATAACATGAATAACCAAATGACAGAAAAACTGAGCGCCCACATAGTTAAAATTCACTTTTTAACCTATACATTGATGAAACAATGATGGACAAAACGAGTATGTCCAAAATCTTCTGAAATTCAGTGGTCAAAAACTACTCCATTTGAGCTTGATTTTGGTAAAATGGTAATAATATAATGACATAAGCAAGTGTCTGGCCGTATATAAAGCCACAATATCAACTTTGACAATGCAGTGTTTAATCTTTTCAAATATACAGTGTTTTTTCCATTTCCGTTTTTTTTCTCGACGGACAGTACTGATATGTTTATATATGTTCTACAGATAGATAACTTTGTCTTGTGATTATAGTCTGGGTGAATCATATGAAGCTTGTCTGGGTCATATTTCACCCCAAAAAGGGTGACATTTTAAAGCCATTATCATGACGATTTCAATTTTTTTCTTTTGATTTTGGGGTGAAATAAATGCGGTTTCTAGTGAGATGCACACGACATTTGAAAGCAGAATATCTTGCAAACTCAATATTTTTAAATACATTTTTGTGTTGCAACAATAAAAACAACAAATGGGCATTTAAAAAAAGTTTTTTCTTTAATTTTAGGGACGAAATATACCATTTTTAGTGAGATGCACAGCACTAAATTTGAAAGCAGAATCCATTGTGGATCAGAAATCAGGTTCAGACTTTTCACACGAATTATTGTGTGGCATAATTTTGGGACCGTGTACATTTGGGTGTTTCCTGACCCGCGGCTCATCCTCAGGGCATTTTGTGGTCTGTGTTTGACTTGACCTGATTCCGATTTTATGAGACAAACTCCTGTCCTGTTCACAAGTGGAAGTGGATTACAGAGATTAGAGATTGAGGTAGCACAGATTGATTGACAGCACAGACGCTACACAAAGACAAGGTCATAAACTGGGAAGCTCGTTGGCTGGGAATATGAGGGAATTTTCGGGAGCAGCCGGGAAGAACCATCCAACACGGTCTCCTAATGTCAGTGTCTTTTTGAATATCACTTTTTCATAAATGTTAAAAGACCAGATAGTATAAGAATATAAGAATAGTATAATCACCCAAAAATGTATTCATCATTTATTTACAGTGAATTGTGTTAGAGGCTTTCATTTAAAGATGTATACACATCTTCACATTACAAATCTTTAAGTTATCATTTGACAAGTTCTGTCATAAAACTATAGATGGCACAAGCTGATGGGTCCTTAATAAAACCTGCTGATATTACATCGTTAATTACACGGCACAAGCTGATTGCTCAACATTTAAATAGTTTGCTGTAGCAGATTGCAGCGCAGAGTTCCTCTGAAACCCTCCCGCCTCCCCAGCTCCACCTGTATAGATCTGCCGAGGGTCATTTCATTGAAGCTATTTGTGCAGCAGCAGTATATATAACATGCTCACAGCAGCGTGTCTGTGAATGTATTTGGCAGTAGCAAGTTTCTACTAGCATATCTATTCCACCCAGACCAAATACATTAACATTGTCATATCCATTATCATGCTGAACTCTTCAGAGGGTTGTCATGATAGAAATATAATTATCTCTGTCACTCCCATTCTGTAAATGATTCACAAATCTGCACATTTAACTGTTTCAGATCACTAATGATAGTCTAAATAATAAAAAAAAAAATCACATTTTGTTGTGGCAATAATTAGCCAGAATTTCCCCCTTTTTCCATTCAGAAATCTGGGGTGTTTTTTCTTTCTTTTTTAAAAAAAAATGAATACTTTAATTCAGCATGGACACATTAAATTGATAAAGTGACTGTATGTGCATTTATAATGTTACAAACTTTCTATTCATCAAGGAATCCTGATTTTTTTCTTTATCAGGTTTTCTACAAACATATGAAACTGTTTTCAACATTGATAATATGAGGCTTCTTTCAAAAACATTAAAAAATCCCAAACTTTTTACTGAATAAATCTATTTACCACCATAACTTGCATATATATTGCAGGTGAAACTCTGGTATGTTAATGAAAGTAAAGGACCACTTTTGCACCTATTATCCATTTATCTGTGTAGAGAAGTCTGGCTTATCAAAATTTAGATTAGATTAACATCAGTTCATCATGTGGAGACATTGGGTGTCACCAGATCAGTTTGAACAGATGGTCATTCTCAAGGCCTCACAGGAGCGAGACGTTTGCTTTGATGGTGTCCAATTTTTCAGATCAGCCCATTAAAGTACATCCCATAATCAGTTTATTTTTTCCAAACCGGCAGTGATGGTTCTCTGTTGTCCTCATGTCAAGTATTTATTGTACACTATACCCTGTTTCTGCAGTAGTGGTTTAGCAGCTCAGGCTGCAGGATTGGGAGGTTTTTGTTTTAAAGCCTTTCACAAGACTCCCATTGTCCCCCGTATCAAATGGGCTCATTATGCAAAATTAGTATTGGGCCGCATTGCCAGTCCTCACATTAGCATGGAAAGCTCCTATTCAAGACTGCATTGCATTATGAGACCAGACTGCTATTGATAAGACTGAAGAGGGTTTGATAAGAAGGGTCTGATGAATTCACATCAAGAAATAATCACTGGGTGTGTTAAAAAGCCTGAAAAGTCTGAGCAAAAGTCCTTGAGCAAAGTCCAAAGTCACAAAGTCGATTTGTGGCTTTACATTTTGTGCTATTTTTGTGACATTATTTCTCATGCAAAATTATTCAAGCTGACCCAACCATATTGCTTTGTGTCTGATAAGGCTGAGTTAAAAATATAGATTTATCACGTTTTGAACAACCGATAATGATTCTTAAATCTTAAATTTGACAGCTGGATAAAAGTCAGATTTCCATGTATTTAATGGATGCTTCATGCATAGATCTATCTAATGTAGTGGATTGTGTATACAGTAAAGAGAAAAATACCTATAAAGGAAACATGTGGTGGTAAAGAGGCTCATATGTTCAATAATTCACAGCCATCTGTATCTCTGCGGAGTCTGCGCTGGGTTAAAAGGGTCAGCTGGCATCAGCTGTAGTGAGATGAGAGGGGAGATGGCACAGTACAGGCACTTCCACACACTTTACAGATGACAAGGTCAAAGGCCACGGATATTTGCTGTATTTGGTGATTTTCACTGAGATTCTGGACAAATGCTCCTGTTAACCTTCAATGCAAAACTGTACTGGATAAAAAATGATGTAGTATTTACTTTGAAGCAATTTTCATTCAGAAATTGCAAGTAAATGTCACAAATTATTACATAGAAATGGCATTGAATTAAACATGAAATTTTGATGTAGATAGAGTGATATATTAGTTTTCTTTTAAAACGTACTCCAATAATCTTTTAAAAGTAATTTTTACGATATTTACAAAATTCAAGATCCTTTCATCATCTCAGCTATCCATCTGCCAATTGATCCTACAATTTTTCTTAGACTGTTTTCAAGTTTTTTTTTATGAACTAATGATGCATTTCCAAAACAGTTGTTTTACAAGGACAAGACATTATCTTGCACACAACTCTGGTAACTATAGCCCTATTCAGACAGGACTAGTTTTCGAGGGGGACGTTAGAAAAATTTGTGTTTTACAGACGTACTTTGCGTTTTTTATCCTGTCCAAATCTGCCAAGTCTGTGTTTTTCTCACACAAACTAAATAAAAATGCAACAGTCCTCTGTGAAATTGAATGCGAATGTCTGTGATGGCTGATGTTGTATTATCCTAACGCTTCTCATGTGTTTTTGGAGCTACCGTTGGAGCTAATTATATAAAAATAAATTAAATGACATATATGTCTGTAAGGGCCAAATCCACACTCCCGCCTCTGTAATGAACATGGAGATATTAGTCCCGTTCGAATCAGTACATGAAATCACAGATGGCGAGTGATAAGAATTGTAACTCAAAAGTAATTAGAAAACGAGTCCCGTCCAAACAGTGCTTATGCGTATGTTGGTAGACAGCGGGTGTTTCATACAAATGCAGCGACTAGACTGTGTGACACAACGTGAAAAGCTGCCAGACAAATGCTCTGTGAGTAAGCAGCGTCTGGGGATAGAAATGTTTGTAGAGGTTTCAGGTCCTTCTTTTCATAATGTCTGTCGTAGAAACACGATGTGATTAGCTGAACTCATAAACTTAGCAGAGCGTGTAGAAGGTCTTGAATACTATTTAATCTCCCTTTTGCAATAAAATAGACATTTACGATGTGGAACTAAATGTGATTTGAAGTGTTTGTGTAACACTCCTGAAAAGGGAGAAAATAATTAACGAAGGAACGACACGGATGAGTTGCTTCATCAATGGTGGTTTGATTGTCTCTTTAATGACTATGTGCATTATTTCAGTTGTGTTCTCTACAACACACCGCAGGAGCTTGTACAATATCGTTCTTTTTATGAAAAATGATTGCACCTGTTTAGACGAGCCTTCAAAGAGCCTAATATAGACTCAAGACACTATTTCTGTCCTGCCTTCAACCAGCAGATTTGAATTGATGAAAGTTGAATTTGAAAGCAAGCATAAGAGATAAAAAGGTTTTGATTTACATAAGTGTTCTTAAGTGATTTACCATTCCAACACATTTCAAATGTGAAAAGAAAGGTTTTTGTATTAGGGATTCAGTGCAATTATGTTAAGCCCTCTCACTGTTTGTACTATGATGGTTATGAGATGATGTTGTTGCCAGGGGAAACATCATCCTCTGGCAACCACCTCCAATTTACTTGCATACATCCTGCCAACTTATTTTGCTGAACAACGCAATGCAGTTGAAGCCATTCAGAATCAGAAAAAAATAGATTATTTGCCACGCACTGAATCTTTTCTTGATGAGTTACTCCCTAAGGTTATGCGATACTAATCAACTATAGAATACGAAATATTGCGCAGTTATTGTTGACCATATTAAATTTAGGCTATTTTAAATTAGTATTGTGTTTTTGTGGTTATCATCCTGTTCCCAAAAACACTCTTTGCATTCGTGTTTTTTTTTTCATGCAACAGTTTTGAATGCAACTTTTTTTAATGCAACTCATTTTGTTTTTTTCTCCCTCTCTTGCAGGGAACATTAACCTAAACGAATTTAATGGGGAAAATTAGAAGAGTCTCATTAAGATGACACGCACAGATCCACCTGACATATTAGTATCAACTGTGTATCAAGATGTCAAAGTGAATTCCCTCTTGACCCACTCTAAAGCCTGTCATCCCTCAAAACAATGTGATTCCCCATCCATCAGGAAACTGGAGAACACTCGAAAAAGCAAAAAGAGGCACTGCCGTAGCTTTGACACTGAGTCTATGGACAAACTCCGATATCATACAATAGCAATGGAGTACCCATACCGAAGGGCTGAAAGGTACGCGGCCAATCCAGATGTTACCTGGAACGCCTTAGGTCGCCAACAAGGGCATGGACTCCATCGGTTTTCTTCCCCAGACATATTTAGCTACCGTCTCACCTCCCAGCCAATGACTGCTGAGATGTCTGGTGAAATTGCTGTGACAGAACAAAAGAGGAGGACTAGATCTAGAAGTGCCTCACGGGTTCAGACCAGCCTAACTCCTGTATCATTTGATGCTTCCCCTCCAGTGACAAGGAGGGGCCGGGAAGCTCAAAGAGCACATAAAAACACTCAGCCAAGGCCAGAAGTTTCCCCAAGAAGAGAGTCTTCCTATGCTGCTACACGGGCACATTTGAACGAAGTACACCCCATCAAACTGCAGCCGCAGAGGAGTGATACAAGCAGGTATTCCCCTGTATATGTGTCTGAAGGCACTGATGAAGGAAGGCCAGAGAAACCTGCTACTAGTCCTCATGTTCGGTGCCGAGTGGACATCAAACCGGATGAGTCGGCCATGCAGCAAGGAGGCCGAAAGGCAGCTACATCCCATGTGGACATACCTTGGCAGAAGTATCCTAACAGTGGCAGTCGGAGTCTGACAGTGCCTCGCCATTTCTCCACTTCGAGGACACCAACTCCCACTGAATCCTTCACGGGAGAGTACCGGCAGGCGTACCAGTATTCACAAAGTATGCCAAACAGCTACATGCAGCCTATGGAGATCCCTTTACAAAAGGTGGCCTCACCACGGGAGCCAAGGGAACAATATGGACGGGAACGAAGGGCTCATTCAAGCCCCAACGTGCCAACTAAATTCTTCTATGCAGAGGATTTGGGGAAGTATGGATCTTCAGCTCCATCAAGGACTTATTATCAAGATGACCGATACAGCATTCCAAGCCAACCCTACTCACCTAAAGTACAATATGTACAAGATCCAAGGACCCACATTGTTCATACTATACCTTCCAGGACATATTTCTCCGAAATTGACCACTACCATTACCCTGGACAGTCTGCGTACTCTAAACACTATGCTGCAAGTGAGCCAGGGGCGTATATAATACAGACACCTCCAGCAAGGACTTACTATGGCGATGACCCAAGGACATACCAGATTCAAACAACCCCTCCTCGAATCTTCTACATGGCCGACCCATACACGCAACAAATGGAGCATCATATTCCTGCAAGGGCATATTACACAGAGGGAAGACGACATGCCCGTGTGGTACAGCCACAATCTGAGGATTGGTACGGTTCAGAGGTATCCGGCTACTCTAGCCATTACCCTTCCTCATATGTCTCACAGGTTACTCCCACAAAAGTTAGACAAGAGCCAAAGCACACAACTTGGTATGCCAACCCATGCATGGAGCCAGCAAGAACCGTAACAGACCCAAGACCATACTCAAGATCTTGGGATAACATCCTCGATACCCACGTAGAGCGGGAACAGCCTGTACCTCGAGGGAAAAGTGATGAGAATCTTCTTTGTCAGGGGATACAAACTTCAAGTGAAAGACCTAAACCTGTGGTTGTCAATCTTTCCAGCTCACCAAGGCGTTATGCTGCACTGTCCTTATCTGAAAACTCTTTGATTGACAAAAGTCCAACTGAGGCCATGAGCTCTTCAAGTAAGCTGTGGTTTGTCACACCTGAAATTACCATCACAGACAATGATATCCGACCAGGTAATCTTAGTAAATCAGAAGGACGCTCAGCAAGTTGGGATGTGCTGGATTCAAAAAGTGCCCCAAATCAAGAAGCCCCTCAACGTGAAGCAAAATGCCGCTCTGGAGAATCTACCAAAGAGAAACCGCATGGCAGCACATCCCTACAGCAAAGTTTAGAGCAGCTTGATGAGCTTCTAGCTGACCTTGTCATCGATTACAAGCCTCCAGCCAGGACCAGTGAGGAACTGCTTGATCAACTCAAAAAGCTCATTGATGAAGAAGAAGCAGTATCTTCAGCAAGAAAGGATTCAATGGCAGGATCTGAAAGTGGCATGCCCCTTGACAAACAACCCACTTCAATAAAAATAGATCCTGAAACACTAAGAGACACTGATGGGAGTTGTGATGGGCTGAGAAGTACAGAAGAGTGCTCCCCTGACCAGAGTCCAGATGAGGATGACACGATGATGTGTTCAAACAATAAATGCCGTCGGACTGAGACCTTGTTTAACGCCTGCCTCTACTTTAAATCCTGCCACAGCTGCTATACTTACTACTGCTCTCGCAACTGTCGCCGCGAGGACTGGGATGTCCACAAGGAGAGCTGCCTCTATGGGCGAATCGGCAGTGTGTGTCGCCACATTATTAAGCACTGCCGAGAGACCCCAGAGGTCCACAAAGCTTTCTCCCGTATAGCCAAAGTTGGATACTTGTCTCGGGGCAGGGGAGTGATGTTTTTGGGATTTCCAAATCCAGGTTCGTCCACAAATTTCCTTCAGTTTGGACTAGAAAGTCTGCTCATGACGCCAACATACTTATCTCTCCGTGAGCTGGAGAACTTTAAAGATAACCTTGGGGAATATTGTAAGGAGCTCCAAGAGGCGGGAAAGGAATATGACCCTAATGAATGTTTTCTCTTGAATGTATCCATCGCTGTTGGTGATAAAGTGCCTGACGGACCATCGCCAAGGGTCCAAGCCCCAACCGTCAGGAAATTTGCCAAGATTGCTCTTGCTTCCTACAGCCCAGAAAAGAAGGTCCATCGGAAGGAAAGTGACATGGAGACGTTGATCCTGACCCCACCACCAGGTATGGCTGACATTGACAAGGAGGGTGAGGAGGGAAGGAAAGCCAGGGAGATCTGCTTCATCAACATTCAGCGAGAGTTGAGGATACGAGGGGTGTTTCTTCGCCACGAGTATCCCAATGTCTACCAAAAACTCTGTGAGTTTGTTGAAAGCAACAGGAGGTTCACGCCCACTACTATTTACCCTATTGATAAAAGGACCGGCAAGCAGTTTATGTGCATGATAATGGCAGCCTCTGAGCCACGAACTTTGGACTGGGTAGCCAACCCACATCTCTTAGATGACATTATTTAAACAAGTGCACCTTTTATATATTAAAGCATAGATCTCACAATAGTACATATCTAAATATCAAGCTTATTTGTTATACATGTTTGTAATGTATTTTGTTAATGGAAAAAAATGTATTCATGTCTGCAAGGTCAGTATTATTCAATATTGGATTATTGCCCAACAGATGTTGAACATGAGTAATTCACATTGTTTTGTTTTTTTCATTAACTTGGTATCTAGACCCAGCTTTTGTTCATTTATGCTTCACTGGCGATTACTGCCCTCCTGTTTCTTTGTAGCAATTCTCTTTTGATATTCTTTTATTGTTCATGAAAAGAGAGAAAAAACAATCTTCTATTTATTTTATCAATCTACAGAATTATGTACTTATTTACTTCAGAGCTGAATATTTGTTCCTATGCAAAAAAAAAATGCCAACATTGTCCTGCAAAAATGTTGAAAATGTTTTGGCTAAAGAAATATGGTACTATATTTCTTTCAATCTCTCAAAAAAACAACAACAACAAAAAAACGTGTATTTTTAATACAGGCATTATTATATTATATTATATTAATTATATGATATTATTTATATTATATTATACTATATTATATTATTAACATACTTTTAGTGATTTTGTGATTGGCACAAACTTAAAGAGGAACTTAATAATGCAGAGTAGAATCCCAGTACACACAAAGGGCTGTGGATTATCCACGGTCTACTAAATGTACTTTGAGGAATGGCTTTAATTAAAAAGAGAGCTGCTTAGAATCAAGCAACACCTAGAATTTTGTGCTCCAACCTGGTAAACTAATTTTTGTAAATGGTTTGTTATTTAGCTTTCAATTTAATGAAGTAATTGGTGCTTTTTATGTATGGTTAGTAGAATTACTTGAGCAATAATGAACTTGAAGACAAAACCTGGAAAATAGTGGCATCAGTGATGTGCTGCACATTAGGTGTTGGCCAGTACTGTTCCATCAGAAACACTGTGAACTGTGAAGAGTTATCTCTTATATGCGTGTCACTTGATAGAGTTTCCTTGTGATCACCTATTAGACTTGGAACTATTTTAGTAGTTGTTAAGATTATGAGGGATATGAGAAGATGCAACTGTAGTTTCGTCTCTAGAAAAATGGAATCAGAGTTGCTGTATGGTATATTGGTTATTAAGCTTGGAAAAATAGTCTATTTTTTGTGGTTTTGTTAGCACATTACTGGTTTTGCATTTAGATTTTACATTCAACAATCCAAATGCAACATGTGGTAGAAAACAGCACTGATTCTTGAGCTACTGCACAAAATGGCCCACATTTATATCTGCAATTTAGGCCTGTAAATAGCCTGTTAATTGCTAGAAACACCAAGAAACATCCATGCAAAAACAAAATCGACATTCAGATGTCAAGCATGTCAGAGATGGAATATACAGTCTGTTTAAAACCAACCATTCATTTTTACAGTGTAATGTTTTGTCATATAAAAGTTATTTTACCTAACAGTAGGCTACACACTTAAACCTGTCTGTGTTGACGAAAGGAAAAGAAGACATATTAAGCAGCAGATCATTTAAGGAATACCTCTGAAATTATAGAGAACAAATCCAAAGGAATTACTTCCTTGGCACATTCATGTGTGGCCTGTTTTGTGCCAGTACTCAAAAATCAGTGAGCTGATACCTGTAAAACTTTGTCACGTACTTGCAGTTTGTTCCTATTCCACCACTAAAGTCTGAAGCGGGTTTTTCCTCCTTGAGTTTCCTAGTTATACTTTGCTCGACAAATCTGTTCACTGCTTTATTGATGAATTCATGTCATAGCACAACCCTGTCTGAACTCAGAACAGCTATAGCACATGTTCCAGGTGATTTTGCCCAGCTGAGTGTAAATATACAGTGGTAAACAGACAGAAAGGATTGCATGTGATTCTATTTTTTCTATCTCATTACATTAATATAGCCTAATTAACCTGCCTGAATATTTGATATTTGAAAATATGCTGTATATGAGGGATAAAGTATATAGTAAAATATATGATTATATATATAGTAGGAGTGATATTTTCAAGATCAATGTGTCAACCATTGCTGTTATGCTGAAAACAACAGACAAAGACACGGTCTTACAGAAAACAAACAATCTCAAGCTTGAATAAAAAAAAAGATGTGTCTTCGAAAAATTGTTTCTGTTGTCCTATAATTACGATAGAATGTATCCTACCTTGTGTCAATGCCATGGCTCCACCGTGTGGTGTGTTAGAGGATTTTTTTTTTTTTTTTACCTTTCCTGATTTTTTCTACCGTGTCACACTAAGTATCCCATGCAACTTTAATTTTAATTTTACAGAGCTTTCATCTGTCATTATTTTTACATTGAGACTTTTTTCAGCAACGATTTCATTTTCTCCTTTTGAAATGGCTGACGTCACTCTTGTCTCAATGTTTAACCTCCAGAGGGCAGCAACGCGCAAGATAAAATTCATTTGGTTATTTATTTTTGGAATCAAATAATAGGCTAACGTTCTTCCCAGAACGTTCCCTGTAGGTTATTATAGAATCTATTTTATAACCTATAGAGAACGTTCCATTTTTTTTAGGTTTTATTTTTATAACCATATTTTGAGCTGAATTGTCATTTTTAGATATTGTTTATTAAAACCTGGATTAGATCAGTCAAAACGTCAGATAAATCCAATTTTATAGCTAAAAATATTAAGCCACGGTTAAGCATAGTATGAAAAGCATACAAATCATAAATACGTAGGTTTGTAACTTTCTTTACTGCGCGCCCCTGAGCTACAGCACGCGATTACTTCTGTCTTCCGCAGAAAAAGAAAAAAAATATCTAAGTATCTAAGTACTTAAAGACATTAGTTTATCGAACTTTTTATTAAATAATTTCTAATAATCAAAATATACAAACTATACAATTAGAGTAGCCTAAATAGTGTGATTTAAGAGAGGTTTGACGTCTAATTGAAGAGTTAACAGAAGTTTTTGTTTACTGACCGAAAGAGAAGCACGTTATCCTGTTCATCATGGCCATCGAGTCGCTTCAGTCATTTTGGACTAAACTGCTAATTTTATTCGGATTCGTTTTACTATCTCTTTATGAACTTTTTGAAGCATCAAAGTGGTAGTTGTGTGGCTGTCGATGGAGGGACAGAAAGCTCTCAGATTTCATCAAAAAGATCCTCATTTGTGTTCTGAAGATAAACTTACGAAAGATGATGTCTTACGGGTTTGCAACATGAGGGTGAGTAATTATGACAGAATTTTCATTTTTGGGTGAACTATCCCTTTAAGAGCGGAACAAGACATGCGGGATTATCGTGTTTAAGATATATATGTTCACGCGTCATTTGATTCATCTGGTCAGTACATTCTGAAACGTGTGTGAAAAAATGCTGTTTGAAGAACTAAATATAAAACATCAGTTTACCTCTAGAGGGCAGTCAGCTTCCGTCTGAAGAGCTGCTGCTTCTGCTTTTTTTCCCCACTAAACATCACGTAGTAGCCTATGCTTTATTAGCTGTTTTCCTCATAGAGACCAAAAAATGTCCCCACAAGGATTTTGGATATTGCCATCTTTGTGGGGATCTCTCTCTCTCTCTCTCTCTCTCTCTCTCTCTCTCTCTCTCTCTCTCTCTCTCTCTCTCTCTCTCTCTCTCTCTCTCTCTCTCTCTCTCTCTCTCATTTTCTTTTTCCAAAGAGATTTCAAAATGTAACAAAAAATGTATGTATAGGCTATGTATATAGCCTACATACATTTTTTGGTTACATTTTGAAATCTCTTTGGAAAAAGAAAATGGTCAAATCTTCTGTAACCGAGGCTGAAAAAACGTACATGGCACAAAGTATTTTCACACTGAAAATAGAAATGACGTGCACATTAATCTGTTTAAATAAATAAAAACCACAGGCAGCTCTGAAATCATACTAACACTGAGAGCATCAGCATTCAAACCTAGTGGTTAGAAAAGCAGACTACCATCAAAACAATTGCATTCAGCAGAACACACAATGCACTGTGTGCGAAAGCCAAGCTGACACCGTCTGGAAGACTCCAGTGAGGATGAAGAGCCAAAACAACCGTCGTGACAGAACCGAAGAGATGTTCACAGCACTGAGACACCAGAGGAAGACAAAACAAGCCTCTTCCTCCTGCAACAAGAGCTGAGAAAATACATCTCCGGCTCCATGACTGTCACTCTGAATTAACTTTATTGTCTTGGTCGTGGCGAAGTCCCAGGATATTTTTATCCAGTGTCTATCTGCATTTCTCACGGAGGGCAGAAAAAGATCTCTCAGGGGCCACAGCTGCAGAAGAACCCCGAGACTGAGGCGTGTGTGAGGACGAGTCCTCTGCCAGCTGTGTCTGATACACACAACACCGGTTCAGCTTAACCCCAGAGGAGAGACGGTACCTGTGATCACGTGCTGCTTGCTTGCTTGCTTCTTAAATGAAAAAAACAATTGGCTAGTTGGTCTTTTTCATTAAACTGTGAAGTGAAATGCAATCAGTGGTTTCTTAAACTGCATTTATGCATCTGATCGGGAGCCAAACACTCCTCATATTCTGCAGTTCATGATCCCCGTTTAAAACAGAAACACTGGGAAAGACAAACCCGTCAAACAACAGATGAATTGCAGTCAAGGAATCCAGACCACAGTCAGTGCAAGAAACAGGCTGTATCTGAATGAGCTCAAATAGAGTAAATGCAGAATGGATTGCAGCATTCACAGAGCGCTCCTCTTCTGATGGACACTTCCAGCAGGATAACACACACGTCACAAAGCTCAAATCCTCTAAACTGGTTTCTTGAACATGACAGTGAGTTCACTAAACTCAAACAATCACAAGATCTCAGTTCAACAGAGCAGGTTCGGGATGTGGAGGAACGGGAGATTCATGTCATAGTTGTTCAGATCCGACAAATCTGCAGGATCTGTGTGATGCGATCATGACATTATGGACTGCAATCTCGGAGGAATATTTCCAGAACGTTCTTGAATCTGTGCACGGAAACAGTCAAACCAAAAATTATTCAGACACCAGATATAAATTTTGATATTTCTTTACTAGTGGGTGCAGGACACCACATACACATTTTTTTATGAGGAGAGCTAAATAAAAGTAAACTGTGACATATTATACCCAAAAATCATTCCAGAAATGAAAATTATTCAGACACTTTGACCTGCCATGTTTAGCTTAAGTGTTTTTTCTTGAATTGCTAATGTGATTTTTACACCCCAGACTGAACTAAATTAAGCATTGCTTGGTATTTGGTTGACATAAATTGTTATCTAATTGCTTAGTTAAATTTAACAGCTGACAGATATTCAACATAATTCATTTGTGAGACAGTCTTACAGAAGGATGGACAAAACCAGTGAAATATCAACTGATTTGATAACTCTGAGTTCTCGTCGTATTTTATTGCCATTTTCTAAACTATAGCCAATAAACCATGATAAAGTGAGACATGTTGAAGGTGTCTGAATACATCTCGGTTTGACTGTACATCAGCTCCAGCTCATCTGTCACTTCTTACATGGCATATTACTTGCATGATTCTGTTTGTATAACAAAAAAAAAGCACCACAGCTGCAGATCAAGACTACAACTACAAATCAGAGATAAATGAGTGTTGGACGACGCCATGTTCAGTTCCACGTCTAGCTCTCTTGTGGCCTGTAGTGTTGGGCGAGCAAGGCAAACTAAATGTGACAGAGGAGAGACCCTGCACTAGCCTGAGGCTAACAAACCTACTTAGCTTTATATTAATGCTGGAACAAAGAGATTTCTCTATATTATATAGAGACCAGTAAAAAAAAAATCAGTTTTACTTTTAACTGTAGCTTTAATGCAAAACCTAGTGACCTGCCTTTCTGTCCACACAGGCAGAAACCTTTTAAGACACTAATAAAAACATAAGCGCTCTAACATAAACAACACCACACAGTGTCTCTCAAGTAATACACATCTGAATATAGTCTGCATGCGGCAAAGCAAACCGCAATACTCTAAAAAGCAGAAAATACATTGTAGATACAAATACTGGAGAGATAAAATAGTCTAAATTATTCAGTATCAGTGTTTCTGAACTCCTGAAACGCCTCCATTGTAGTCTTGAGTTTTCTTCCCGGGAATGAACACGTCACAATATTCCTCATTTAAATAATTCATACGCAGAATAAAGGGGCGGAGCCTATTTGAGTTGGGGACTGTTTACACAACACCGTTTTCAACTAAAAATGTAAAACTTTGTATGCGTTTTGGCCATTCGTGAACTCATCAACGGCGGTTTGGGTGGCTGAAAACGCAAACTTTTGAAAACGTTTTTCAAAGTTGGAGTTTTTGAAAACGGTCCCCGTGTAAACAGTAAAAACGTAAATCTCTAAAGACAATGACATCAAACACATATGTACTACATGTTCAGTCTATAGTGCTTCATCGCCATCTATTGGCCTGGCAGAAGAATACAGCATTTTCAGTTGTTTTTGCGGATCCATGATTATCAAAGTAAAACCTTCTCCGTTTTAAGCAGATCGTTGTCCTGTAAACGTTAGTAGCGTGTTGAAACTCACAGTAGTGTTGAGGGGCAGGACATTTCTCAAACACGCTCAAAGTGGTTGACCAATCACAACACACTGATCCAGCCGACCAATCAGAGCACACTGTGCTTTTTGGAAGGAGGGGCTTCATAGATACAGGGACTAAACAGTGTTACTGACAGACTGGGAAGAGACGAGCTGCAACAATGGAGAATATGGGGAAATTAATGTGTTTTTGAGCGTTCAACCATGAAAACCCAAAGACTTTGAAAAAGGGCATGATAGGTCCTATTTAAATATTGAAAACACAATAAAACAACACAAGGACAAAATATATTGTAGTTCAGTTTTTAATTAGAAAATCTACTTATATACAGTATACATGTACTGTAGCAAATATTGTTGATTCCATAGGCCGCATGATAACCCCCCCAGGTCATCGTAATATTATAAATAAAGTTTTATTTGAAATGTCTATTCAGCTGTTATCCCCATCACGGGAACACACGCTCTATTTGTCCATCCGTCAGCGCTGAACTGAGTATCACTCATCGCTCTCTGGCTTTGACAGACATAAAAATAAAAAAAATAAACAAGATCAGTCAAGACAACATGGCAGTCGGAAACCTGAGTCAGAACGTTTTGGATAGAACATACACCCTGAATCCAGTTTAACAACAGCAGCGATTGAAGTGGAAACAGGTTGAAACGGCAGGTTTGGTGCGGAGAACGAGCCATCTCTACACACACAGATGAAATGAACCTAGTATAATAATGTTATCTTTAACATTTATAATGAAATGTGGCAAAAACAGTCATACATTCCCATTGCAGCCCAAGAGGACAGTCCGAATAAACCAAAACATCCAACTAAAAGAGATAGAAGGCGATTGGTCTGTTATAATGTATGCAATCAAAAGATACAATGCAGAGGGGAAAAACACATCACAGTAAAAAGTAGTTATTAATTTCTTATTTGATCATCATTAAAAATCTGTCATTCCTTAACCTACAAGCCTCCTCTGTTGGTAAAAAGAGTTTAGAGGCTTTTCCCGACGCTTAAAATCTCGAAGAACGCAGTTGTCATATTGATCTGTAGCAGGCACTAAAGTACTATGGCCAAAGAGGGTTTGTCATCAGACCCTGAATATGGTTACTATTTACATTTTCGTTTAAAAAAAAGATCACGATCCCTTCCCCAGTCAGAGTCTGATGCGGTTTAAGTTAATATCTTTGATACATATGGGAATAGATAATACGGTTGACTTGCTCTTTCTGGCTTTTAAGGTTCCGACTGTGTTCGTTTGGTGTGCGTTTATGTACAGTTCGTCTGTAGGCAGTGGAAGTAAGTCTTTGAAACTGACGCAAACAGCAGCAAGTTCTCGGTCCTTGGCATCCAGAGTCCATCTGATGGTTTTGTCTGTTCTGGGCGATGGCTGTGGCTTCAAACGTTAATATAATTGTTCAATTAGATTGTTGGTTGCTTTTTCTAGTACATTCGAGTGACAGCAGAGAGCATTAGTGCTCTGATATGATTAAGGACCGTCAGTCCAGGAAAGGCCGACCTTAAGAGGCTGATTTCTCCATCCAGATGAGACAAGAACGTCTGTCTCATTTTATCCCATATTCTCTCGATCTTATCCTTTTCTAAACTTCTTGCAATCCTTCTATTTTCCCATCTATCTCTTTGCCTCTGTTCACATAGGCCCGTCTCACTCTCCGTTCAGTTCTGATCGGTTTGGCCGCCAGCCCTACTGGCCCGACTTTTTGTCCTTCTGGAAACTGAAACTCGTGCGACGGTTCAGTTTGCGTTGTTTCTGTGCGAAGTAATCTGCCCTCGACGTGCTGGCACGGGACTCCAGGATGTAGTTCACCTGGGAGAGAAAGAGAAATTAACACTTGCTATGAAAGGGATCAAATTCATACAAATGCACAAAATTAAAAGTAAGAACAGTATAGTGCCCTCTATTCTGCTATTTTAAAGGTTCTTAATTTTGTTTTGGAGTCTTCTACATTAGGTTTACAGGCAACCAAGGTCAAAAAACGGTTCGATAAAGGATTCAATCTCTCTACCCCTCCTTTCTGCTCTGATTGGTCAGATGGCTCAGTCTACTGTGATTGGTTGAACGCATGTTAGAAACAAAACGCCTATTACCATATCTGAATTTCAGCTCTTCCTCAGCATTTTATACACACTCATTAACGATGGTGCCGGATTTACAGTTTCAATTCCAGTCCTCATCCTTTAGTGCATAAAGTGGGTTTAAAAGCGGACATGAACAACACAAACCAAACTCTTCCAGCTATAGCTACAGTGTTTGAGGGTGGGGCAAAGTAGACGTCAATCACGGGCAGCCAATGAAGACCATAAACAGACATTATGTAGATTTGTACCAGGAAGTGAGACTGGAATTGCTCAACTCGTGTCAGGCAGTTCAGAATCAATTCCTTCATTTAGGAGACAATAACTTTATTTGTCATGCACTTTGATATTTAAACCTTTGCAGACCTTTTACATTAAGAAACATCTATAATACACACTGAATGAAAGGTAATATTTGAAAAAGCATAATGGGGCACTAAACAAGATACAAAAATATAACGTCTCAGTTGAACCCTACCTTGAGCACAATCTCATTGACAGTAGCAGCATCACACTCGAAGTACAGGGCTTTGTAGTCGTGGTTGCTTAGATATGTGAGCTTAAATATTGCATGACCTACAAAGAAAGCATACAAATCTTCTTACATCCGGGAAAGAAGAAGAGACAGAACATGATTGGGGATGCAACTTCCAAATGACCACCATGGTTTAACATACAGAGAGCATGTGAGCTAATCCATACATGTTTTGCTACCTATATGAATATATTTTAAAATGTAATGTATTCCTGTGATCAAAGCTGAATTTTCAGCATCATTACTCCAGTCTTCAGTGTCACATGATCCTTCAGAAATCACTCTAATATGATGATTTGCTGCTCAAGAAACATTTCTGATTATTATCAATGTTGAAAACAGTTGTGCTGCTTAATTTTTTGTGGAAATATTTGGTGGATTTTTAGATGGAAAGAAAGTTCAATTATTTGAAATAGAAATCTTATGTAACATTATAAACGTCTGTCACTTTAGATCTATTCAATGCATCCTTGACGAATAAACCATTTACTGACAAACATGAGCCTGATTCAAGGTATTGTTGGGTGCATAACAAACTGAATAAAATATGACTGTGTTAAACATAAATTAAGGTGTTAGCTCTGGCATCTCGGAATATGAACACAGGACAGATAATAAAATAAATGGCCCTGCTCCAATAAAAAACGCTCAGTTCCCACTGTGAGACTGGAGCACTTCCAGGCGTAGTCGGAGCATCCGTGAGCAGACTTCAGCAATCTGTCTTCACTTCATCAATCACTGTTAGCAGCACGCGTCTGGAGAGCTGCGCTCGTGTCCCTGTCATATCCGCTAAGAAGAGATGTCTGCATCACTTACCAATGCAAACCTTACAGAAAGCCTGCATAAATAGATTTAGTTTTCTGTAACGGAGTTCCCTGTAAGTGTAATGCAATATAAATCCCTTGGTGAGTATGCAGTGCTACAACTATATCTGTCAGTCGGCAGTGATGTGGGGACATCAAAAGAGTTTATACATAAACCAGAGGCGGCGAGAGATGGTGTTTTTGGCAACACTTTACAATAAGGTCTCGTCATTAGGAAATGCATTAACTAACAATGAGCAACATATTTGTACAGCATTTATAAACATTTGTTAATGTTACTTATACATTATTAAGATCAAAAGTGGTTTCTTTTAACATTAATGAACTAGCATGAATATGTTTAAGTTGAATTGAAACCTTATTGTAACTTTTTACCATTATTTTAGTGAATTATAAAATAATACTTAAAAAATACATAAAGTACACTTTGTTTTGCCCCATTTTTAATTAAATGCATTTACTACCGTTCAAAGCTTTTTTAGAAATACTTTAAATGAATGCAGCACAACTGTTTGTAACATTGATAATAATCATAAATGTTTCTTGAGGATCAAATCATCATATTATAATGATTTCTGAAGGATCATGTGACAATGAAGACTGGAGTAATGATTCTGCTTTGATCACAGGAATAAATGACATTTTAACATATATTCACAGAAAACAGTTATTGTAAACTAAAGAATATTTTACAATATTACAGTTTTTACTGTATTTTATGATCAAATAAATGCAGCCTTGATGAGCAAAAGAGACTTCTTTCAAAAACAAAGTCTTACTGATCCCAGAATCTTTGCATGGTGGTATAAAAAATGAAAGTTATATATTCCTTTACTAAGGTATGAGCAGAACTGACTTGGACTCTTCTCCTCCACCAGGTCGCAGGCACACAGCAGATCCGAGTCTATGGAGATCGGCTTCTGTCGGATCCAGAACTTCGTGCTTGTCTTCTGATTGGTGACAGGGTCGATCTCTACCTTTTCACCAGAAACTCCTGAAAAAGTGGGAAGGTTTTATCAGAAAAATCACTTTGGAAACCATAGATTTTAACTGTCAACTTTTATCTAAAGGGTTAGCAAAAGAATGGCATCCAGGTTTTAAAGATTAACAGCTGTGTGAATTTATTTCCCCTGTTATTTAAATAAGAAAGGAGACCCGAAGCAGACTGAAACTGATTCTGTGGGAAACTGTGTGTGTGTGTGTGTGTGTGTGTGTGTGTGTGTGTGTGTGTGTGTGTGTGTGTGTGTGTGTGAGAGAGAGAGAGAGAGAGAGGGATCTGGAATATTATTACAGGCCTATCTCACAAGCACACACAAAGTCCATCCATAATGAATGTGACAGCTGTCCATCATTCACATGACATAAAAAAATAGCATGCAAACATCAGTGTGTCAATCAGACTGAAATTCCAAAAAAGATTCCACAACTTCCAGTGCCTGCAGCGCTGCTGTAATTGGGATGGAGCTGTGACTGTAGCAACTGTCAAGTGTGCTGGAATATTTTGTTGTGTTTTCACCAAACTATAGTGTTTGATCTGAAGACCCTCAGCCAAACTTTTGTTCATGCGTGGAGTTGCACATTTTAAGAGTTGGAGAAACTGAGAAGTCAGGAGAAGCAAAAGAGACTTTTGTTACAGGAATTTTTCAGTGTTAGCATTTTGTGCCGTACTAAACTTAACCATATCAATAACTTATAGTTTTTATATATTATACTACATTATATTACTACAGTAATACTACAGTATACATTTATGATTAAAAGAACATTTCAGAATGGTATGTTAACATTTACTTTCCTGATACACAATTAGAATAACAATACTATACTATTACATACTATTATAATATGCTTCTACACTATATTATACCATTTCTAACTTCTATATTACACTACAGTAGGGTTGGGTATTGTTTTACATTTTACACAAATTTCACAAAGAAATACACTGAACAAAGATACGATTGAAATAAACAGTTTTAAGATTTTCAGGTACAAAAACTAATCAAATGTAAAATAACACTGCACTTTATAAATAAAATATACATTACAAATATAGTGAAGTTATTCAGTCAAGAAAAGCTTTGACTTTGGTTGTTTAACGCTATTATAGAGAGCAGAAATATTAGGCTGCTGTCACTTTAAGAGCTGCACGGATCCAATATACTGTTCTGAGGTTTTCTTTAATCAACTGTTTACGTTCACTTAAGACATAACCGAATGTCATCATGAGGATATTTTTACATATTTTTGTGTTGTTTTGTGTACGTTTGTATGTATTTCTGTGCAAAAGCGCAAAGAAGGGAACTCGGTTCAGTATCATGCACTATTCTGTATGAGCGATGGCTTTCTGTGTGCATATTTTCGATGTGTGTGCAGCACAGAAAACAGCACTCGGGTCTTCTTGCGCTTGAATGATTTAAAGTCATATTATAATGCACAAAAAGGAATCGATAAGGAATCAAATTGTAATTTTATATCAAGTATCCGATTCCCAACCAAACACTTCAGTATGTGATTTTGTCCCACTGATTCTAAAGAGAAAACTTGGGTTGGCTCTGAATGTTGGTCTGTGTATTGGCAGAAGTAGAGCCTAGTGTAAAATACAGGGATTTGTAATCTGTACCTAGCTGTACATCTGTGGTGAAGCGGAGCTTGTGGATCATGCTGATCTTGAAGGACTTGTAGTGGTGACTGCTCAACATGTCCTGTACCGTAGTGATGTCAATAGGCGGGTCCTCCTCCGAGCTTTCCTCGCCTCGAGAACCTACAGATGAAAGCAGGAGGTGACGGACAAAGAGATGTTGTTTAGGTGTGTATTTGCGCACTATACATTTAAAGTTGCTGTTGTTTTTCAACAATGAATGTGATCAATAAAGTGCATATATTCATCTCAATAAAGGAAAAACTCTACCTGAAATGTTTTAAATGGGTTCTATTATGCTTTTTCCAGCCACATTTTTTATATTTTTTTAGTGTGTAATGTTGCTGTTTGAGTATGAAAATGGTCTGGAAAGTAACAAAGCACAAAGTCCCTCCAGTGGGAGTTATTCTCTATCTCAGTGTCAGTGTTTCTGAACTCCCTGAAACGCCACGTTTGAAGCGCTCGACCAATCACAACACACTGACCCAGCCGACCACTTAGAGCACACTGTGCTTTTTGGAATGAGGGGCTTCATAGATACAGGAACTAAACAGAGTGTTACTGACAGACTGGGAAGAGACGAGCAACAATGGAGAATATGGGGAAAATAATGTGTTTTTGAACATTCAATCATGAAAACCCAAAAACAATTAGCCTGGGAAAACCCAGACAACTTCCGGCAAATTTAGATTTGCTCTGAAAGTTAGTCTGGCAAAGAACTCATTCAAGCCCATTTCAAATCCGTCGAAATCGAGGCACCAATCAGAAACGTTGGGGCGTGCTTTACACGATGACGACAGCGCTGGGATTTTGAGGCAGATTATTTTGTAGCCTACATTACAAAGATGGATGCCGCCGTCGAACATCACTCGTTCGAATCAGCTATCGCGTCTGTTTTAAGCGATTTGAACGTTTCCTTTTTGTTAAAAACTGAGCAAAGAACAACACTTGGAGATGTTTCTCCGCCGGCCGCCGCTCTGCATACGTCATCCCCTTCATCGCTCTGATTGGTTTTAGGTCTACCCGTGACGTCCGTTGGTGACACCCCTCTGGAAATGATTTGTCTATGACGCTTTGCCAGACCATAACTCAGTTACAACTGAGAATGGTCTGGTTTTAACCAGGCTAAAAACAATATCAAGACTTCCTAAAAGGGCATTATAGGTCCCCTTTAAATGCTTCATGAGTGTGCAGTGTTTAAAGATCATGTGTTGCAATAGAAGGAGCATCAATAATGTCAACAAAACTCACTGTTTTCTCGGACCAAGCAGAACTCCAGCGTTCCCTGGCTCTCCAGCGTACTGTCCAAATCCACCGCCACATTTGGCTCTGTTTGCTTCTCTAGTCGATACATGGGACCTAAAACAAATCCCACATCATTTAGCGTTTAATTTGAACAGTTAAGAGTTTGGTTTAGTTGATTGTGGTTAAACTTGGCTCATGTGATCTACAAAATACATTTCATTGTACTGGTTGATCTGAAAGCTGCAATATAATACTCAAAGATCATGTGTTTATTTTATTAAGCCTGACTCTTTACTTGTTGCAGCTATATAAGACCACCATATACATTTTGTTTTATTGGATTTAAATTTTAATCAATGATCAAATATGTAGATTCTGAAAGACTTTTACATTCTGATGGGAAAGAACTGCAAGTAGCATCATCAATTTGATTAAAAACAAACAAACAAAATGAGTCCATGTCTAATTATAAACATTACAATTAATGTATAAACGCTATAAAATGTACAGCAGCACGAGTTGCAGTCAAAATTGAATGTGATGCGATAAAAAGACAAAAAACATATCCTTTTATTGCATTGTTCTTGATGCAACTGACCTAGTCTGATTCACAAACAAATGACTCTTACGAAGCTGTTCTTTTAATGAATCAGTCAAATAGACTCACGGTTATATGCCTGAATCAGAATTACTTACTGAATCAGTTACTGAATTAACAGCTGAGTGGATGTTTACAATTTAAACAATATAAACAAGCATTATTAAGCGTGCACATTACTGTTCAAAGGTGTATGTTTTTGTTTTGTATGTTTTTTTTTAAACAAATACTTTTATTTAGCAATGATGCATTAAACTGATTAAAAGTTACAGTAAAAAAATGTATCATGTTACAAAACATTTCAAACAAATGCTGGTCTTTTGAACTTTCTATTCATCAAAGACTACTGAAAAAAATGTTTCCACAAAAATATGAAGCAACACAACTGATTTCAACATTGATAATAATCAGAAATGTTTCTTGAGCAGCAAATCATCATATTAGAGTGATTTCTGAAGGATCATGTGACACCGAAGACTGGAGTAATGATGCTGAAAATTCAGCTTTGATCACAGGAATAAAATGACATGTTAACATATATTCAGATAGAAAAATAGTTATTTTACATTGTAATAATATTTCCCAATATTACTGTTTTACAGTATTTTTTATCAAATAAATGCCGCCTTGGTGAGCAGAAGAGAGTTCTTTCAAAAACATTAAAACCCCAAATATTTCAACAGGTGTGTATACTCAGAATCACAAAGACACACAATGAAACGTGTAGCTTGGTTTATCTCAAGTGCACTATAGTTTCTTCTTTTTCAATACATTGTATTAAACTATTCAAAGGTTCAAAATATTAATCACAAAGAGCCCTTGAGAGAGGGTAGCCATCATAAAAGACCTCAGGCTGACCAGAGCAATCTCTTAGATACGGTGTGATGGGATTCAGAGCTGTTGGCTTTTCTCTTTATAACGTCGCTTGATTAATATTGCTCAGCGCAAACAATCTAATTTGACTTTTTTTGTCCAATCAGATGATATTAACCCATCTCAGACCTGATGACCGATTAACTTTGACCGATCTTCACAAACCTTTCTCAATAACTATTGCCTTGCAGGAGCAATTGATGGCTATTAAACCAAAAAATGGCTTTATTAGATACTGTTTATTTCTTGTCAGAGGCCGGAAAAAATGCCCAGAGGTAGGATCAAGTGTTTACCTCGTTTTTTTTGCCAGAAAAGAAGGGAAAAAAACAATACAGAGAAGCTGCCAATCTAAATAGGGCAAACACTCAAGGCGATATTTACCCTTTTGCAAATACCATGGTTTTCCAAAATGTCACCAGAGACTCCGAAAACTTACGACCTCTACGGAGAAAGAAATATGTTCACGACACCCTCCAGCAAAATGCGAGATACAGTGAGGAAAATAAGTATTTGAACACCATGCTATTTTGCAAGTTCTCCCACTTAGAAATCATGGAGGGGTCTGAAATTGTCATCGTAGGTGCATGTCCACTGTGAGAGACATAATCTAAAAAAAAAAAATCCAGAAATCACAATGTATGATTTTTTAACTTTATTTATATGATACAGCTGCAAATAAGTATTTGAACACCTGAGAAAATTAATGTTAATATTTGGTACAGTAGCCTTTGTTTGCAATTACAGAGGTCAAACGTTTCCTGTAGTTTTTCACCAGGTTTGCACACACTGCAGGAGGGATTTTGGCCCACTCCTCCACACAGATCTTCTTTAGATCAGTCAGGTTTCTGGGCTGTCGCTGAGAAACACAGAGTTTGAGCTCCCTTCAAAGATTCTCTATTGGGTTTAGGTCTGGAGACTGGCTAGGCCACGCCAGAACCTTGATATGCTTCTTACAGAGCCACTCCTTGGTTATCCTGGCTGTGTGCTTCGGGTCATTGTTATGTTGGAAGACCCAGCCTCGACCCATCTTCAATGCTCTAACAGAGGGAAGGAGGTTGTTCCCCAAAATCTCGCAATACATGGCCCCGGTCATCCTCTCAATACAGTGCAGTCGCCCTGTCCCATGTGCAGAAAAACACCCCCAAAGCATGATGCTACCACCCCCATGCTTCACAGTAGGGATGGTGTTCTTGGGATGGTACTCATCATTCTTCTTCCTCCAAACACGGCGAGTGGAATTATGACCAAAAAGTTCTATTTTGGTCTCATCTGACCACATGACTTTCTCCCATGACTCCTCTGGATCATCCAAATGGTCATTGGCAAACTTAAGACGGGACTTGACATGTGCTGGTTAAAGCAGGGGAACCTTCCGTGCAATGCATGATTTCAAACCATGACATCTTAGTGTATTACCAACAGTAACCTTGGAAACGGTGGTCCCAGCTCTTCAGGTCATTGACCAGCTCCTCCCGTGTAGTTCTGGGCTGATTTCTCACCTTTCTTAGGATCATTGAGACCCCACGAGGTGAGATCTTGCATGGAGCCCCAGTCCGAGGGAGATTGACAGTCATGTTTAGCTTCTTCCATTTTCTAATGATTGCTCCAAAAGTGGACCTTTTTTCACCAAGCTGCTTGGCAATTTCCCAGCCTTGTGGAGGTGTACAATTTTCTCTCTAGTGTCTTTGGACAGCTCTTTGGTCTTGGCCATATTAGTAGTTTGATTCTTACTGATTGTATGGGGTGGACAGGTGTCTTTATGCAGCTAACGACCTCAAACAGGTGCATCTAATTTAGGATAATAAATGGAGTGGAGGTGGACATTTTAAAGGCAGACTAACAGGTCTTTGAGGGTCAGAAGTCTAGCTCATATACAGGTGTTCAAATACTTATTTGCAGCTGTATCATACAAATAAATAGTTAAAAAATCATATATTGTGATTTCTGGATTTTTTTTTAGATTATGTCTCTCACAGTGGACATGCACCTACGATGACAATTTCAGACCCCTCCATGATTTCTAAGTGGGAGAACTTGCAAAATAGCAGGGTGTTCAAATACTTATTTTCCTCACTGTATATCAGAACACAAACAAAGTGAATCAATTCTACACAACACTCCTGTTCTGGACTTGACGTGCAAGAATCAGACAAGTTGAGTTTATATGGAAGAAGCGAAGACAGTGTCTCTCTGAATCTAAGGGAGAAAATGTGAATCCCTGTAACTGCTGTGACACTGAAGAGCAAGAGACTGTGAGTAATTCAGAAACACACGATCTGACCTTTTACAACCTTTCCTGCGAATCTGCGCTAATCTCAATGAGGTGAAAGGTTGCTTTTCATCCATCTTATTCTCCGGCAGGTGAAAACTGTAAGTCTGATCACTTAGTAAGCAACAGCACATGACGAATCATTTTGAAATAAGGCACTACAGTGCATTAGCCAGTACATAACTGTAGGGTGATTGAATGGTAGTGCCTATATAATATCTAGATTCAAAGCTTTAGGGGTCGGCAACTGTTTTTGAAAGTCCCTTCTGCTCATCAAGGCTTCGTTTATTTTATAAAAAATAAAAAAAAAGGATCACAGGATTTTATAAATTCTGTGATCAAAGCTGAATTTTCAGCATCATTATTCCTTATTTCTTCAGTGTCACATGATCCTTCAGAAATCATTCTAATATGCTGCTCAAGAAACATTTATGATTATTATCAATGTTGAAAACAGTTGTGCTTCATATTTCTGGAAACCATGATACATTTCTTTGATAAGCAAAAGAACAGCATTTATTTAAAAACAGAAATGTTCACTGTCACTTTTTATCACTTTAATGTGTAATAAATTCTGAATAAATGCATTCATTTTATTAAAATAATTAAATACAAAACCTTACGGACCCCAAACTTTTAAACGGTATTGTATATGGCAATAATATACGGTAATACATTTAAATAGAATTCAACTGATATGCAGTCACTCACAGGTGTGTATATATCAAAGGTTTCAGAGCTGTTTTATAATGAATCTTTAATAATCGGAAACCAGAGGTGTTTTTTTGTGCATGTGCTTCATTCAAATATCAAGCCATGTACTGAATAAGACAGCTGATGCTAAATACTAACAAATCCACACAAATACAGCATCTGCTGAAAATGTTCAGCTTTGTATTACGTCTCACTCCATTCCCCCTAAGCACATAAAGCATAACAGTCACGGTCTTTCTCTTTCATCTGAGCTCATCTGTAGTTCAGACACAGGCACACCGACCCCAAACTGCAGCCGTCGCCGCCTCCCAAATGTCACCAACATTTACCCTGATAAGCCTCATAGGAGGCATTCACTCGTGCTTATCTCCGCCAACAGACCCAGCGAGCTTTACAAATCCTGAGCTGCTCATAAAACTAGTCATATTTTACAGTGTGCACCCTTCCTAGTGTCCACATGCCTACCATTATTATATTCACTCAGTTTAACTGCTAAACGAGACGATGCCAGTGTTAAACTAATTTTTTTTAAAAAAAACAATAAATATATATTTTATGGATGGATGGATGGATGTGGATGGAACGATAAATGATAGATAGAACGATAGATAGAATGATTAATGATAGATACATAGATAGATAGATAGATAGATAGATAGATAGATAGATAGATATGTTGATGGATGGATAACTGCTAAACGAGACGATGCCAGTGTTAAAAAAAAAATTAAGTAAAAAAAAAATGAACAATAAATATATATTTTATGGATGGATGTGGATGGAAAAATAAATGATAGATAGAAAGATAGATAGAATGATTCATGATAGATAAACAATAAATAGAACAATAGATAGAGAGATGGATAGACGGAACGATTGATAGACAGATAGATATATATGTGGACGGATGGATGAAGGATAGATGGCTAGATAGACAAAACAACAGGAGATTATCTATCTCTCTATGACAGAAGGTTTGTTCAAATACAGCTATTAAATTAATATATAATGGGAAGAAAACAATCGCTAGCACCCCCAGCAAACCAGTGAACAGCGGCTACAGAAGAGAAGGCACCACAGTGGACAGAAGATTGGATGGGTCTCTTGTCTCTAGCGGGTAAATAAACAATCAATACTCATCTAAATGCAGATGAGAGCACGGTCCACGCGTCTAACGTTTCTCTTCTGGACCAACTACCCCATCACATCCACTCAAGACGTCTTCTGAGACACCATCTCGGACTAAAACACAAACCATCACCAGGCCGGGACAGGCCAATGGCTCACTGCCCACAGGGCAATTCTGTAGGTTTATTTCCAATTAAACTCCCTCTGAGGGCTCTCTTGGGTTTCTGTCAAATCAATCCGTCTCTGATGAGGCTGTACATCAAACACAAGTACTCTCAAACCACTGAAACTAAATATGCTATTATATAACTGAGAGAGTCTGGCCATCCTTTTAAGAGCTAGGAGTTTTTTTCTCTTTTTTTTTTTTTTAAGCTGACTGAGGCATGTCTAAGATGTCACAAATCCAAAAGGAGAAACTCTGGGATTGTTTTTAAGCCTCAGAGACTTCAACCGCCCTGGAAGATTGAGTTTGCAGTTCCTCTGATACCTTTAAAAAGACAAAGAAACGCATTTATCACCAAGTCGGAGCATTTATTTTTCTTTTATTCTCATAGACTTTGTTGTTTCTAGAAAAGCTGTCAAATACTTGCTTGGTTTTGCAGAAAGAAATGGCAACGGATTGAGTTTCCAACCAAAAATAGCATCCGAAACATTCTCACGTTAGACTATTTGTGAATTTCAAAACACTAAATGGTTTCAAGTGAAAGGCAAATGTCATTGTGATTGATTATCTTTAAAATGACTACAGACAGTTTAGTTGTACTAAAATAGCATGTTGTTGTGATATTTGAGGAAAGAAATTGAAATGTGACTATTTAAAAAAAAAGAAAAGAAGCATGTTTAGTTGTTTATTAAATAATACCTACAAATCAAACCAAAGAACTTCAAAAGATGGATTAAATATATTAAAATCATTTAAAATATGACAAAAACACTGACAAAACCTGGATGTGAGTTTCTGAATTTCAAAAGCTTGATTTCTAGTCCTGGAAAAGTATATAATATAATGTAATGTAATTTAACATAATATAATATAATGTAATTAATATAATATAATATAAAATAATAATTACACATTTAATATACTTAAAAAATATTGTCGTGAAAAATTTGGGAAAAATGAGAAAAAAGTATAACAAAGTGAATGTTTTTGGATTTATACTGTAAATACTTTAGTCACCATTAGGGCTGAATGAGGATTTCTATTGTGATTTCTATATTTCTTCATCTGCTGTTATCATTGAAGACATACTTTTTAATATACTTTTTAATAATAATAAAGATATTGCTCTATTTTCAGTTCTGCCTTAAAATGTATTACAGCATAAAAGTAAGAAAGTGGAATATTTAATATCATATTCCATATCCCTATGTGGATTGTTTTGTATATTTTGTTTGTTGAAATAATCTTTTTTTGTGTGAGATTTGTAAAATTTGTCACATGTTTTTGAGTTATCAATAAAAAGTAGTTGGAGCAGTTATTTTCAGTGTGCGGGCCTCACTACTTTTTACACCTGAGCTCAAGTAGGATGCGTAGGATGTGCACACCTTTGTATTTTTGATTCTTGAAAAAGAGGTGTCTTGATTCCACAAAGGTTGAGAACCACTGCTATAGACTAGCCAATCTGGTGCCGATGAAGGCGTACATGAGCCATAATGACTGTGTGGATACACACGAGGCGAACGTGAAGACTATAGCCGCTTAAAACTGACAGCGCTCGTCCGCAGCACCCTTACTGAAGCGATTTTCTCTCGCTGCAGGCTTTGACCTCAGTGTGTGCTAAATCCAAGAGAGATGAGGCTCCAGTGGCTCTCCACGCACCATCATTTTCTCTGCGTTTCATCCATTTTCTCTCTAATATACTTTCGTTCCCGCACCATTGCTTTCCATTCTTTATGTGCACTTCTCGGTCTCCGAGTCAGTCTGCGGCTCAATCTCCTCTCCTCACCACTGTTATCTCACTGCTGCCCCGGCTCATCATGGCCATCAAAGGGGCGATCCGTTACCTGTGACTTTTTGTATTAAAGTCTCTGGCCTTATCAGATTCGCCCATTCAGCGATGACAAATTAGGACGGCACATCGCCACAGTTATCAGGCTAAATCATCGCAGACAGCTTCACTTACTTTCTAAGATGAAAACTACAGACACACACAAATTCCAGTTCGACTGACAATTCAAATTTTTTAGACATTTGCTACACTTCTTACAGCATTTATTATTTTCCCCTGAAGTCCACTTTTTTGTCAAGGTTTCTTGCACCAAAACATTTCATTTTCATGCCGATATGCAAGTAAAGGCATTTCTGTTGTTATTGAGTTGAATTGTATTTGTTAATTGAAATAAATCTGACATGATGTATATATATATATATATATATAAATAAATAAATTTAAAAAAAGAAAATGTAAAAAAAATTAGAAATTTTACATTGGCAACTAACTAAAATATAAAGTGCTAAAATTACTACAGCTAAAATGGAAATAAAAAAATGATAAATATAAAGAAAAACTAATAAAAATTACAACAAAAATTAATAATGAAAACTAAAACTATAAAAATAAAAGCTAATTCAAAATACTATTTAATTCTAATAATAGCAAATCAATAATATTTAAAATAACATTGCAGGCCAACCAAAATAGATAATCCAACTATAGGGATATAAGCTTGAATCCAAAACATATCTATCAGTTCACATTAAGTGAAATGAATCTTTCAAATGTCTCACCTGATCCTTTCTGGGAGCCCTTCCTCTTTTTGAGGGCCTTCTGCAGAATATCCTTCATGGTCACTTTCAGGCTATCCACCGGGATCAGGGAGAAACCATGAGCGGCGTTTCTGTGGGTGAGGAAGGCAAATCATCAGTCATATTGAATAAATCTTTAACATTTGAGTTAGATGCGAGATTCCTGTCCATCAGAGCATCAACACTGAGATCATGCCCTCAGATTCTCAGGACTGAGCTTTGAGTCTCAACCAATGGCTGAGCATATTATATTCAACTATATGAAAGATATCAAACCATTAGGTTCAAGATGAGTTGAGTTTTTTTCCTAAGGAAACTAGAAAAATAGAACAAAACTATGCTTATGACCACAAAAGAATCAAAAACATCATCAAGTGATATTGTGATCATAACATAGCATTGTATTTTGTTTTGGAATCATTACATCAAATGGCCTAATGAATGGCATAAAAGTGCTTCACAGTGTTGTTATGGATAACTAAAATATTAAGAAACCTTTACGTTAATTGAAACAAAATAAATGTTAAAAGAATGTTTCTTTATTTTATTTCATTTAATTTCAATTTCAGTCTGAAGTATTAGAACTGAAAAAAATGATTACTAAAATAACTAAAATTAACATGAAAACAGAACATCTAAAGATAAAAACCATTTCAAAATATTAATAAACACTATAAGAGTATATTAATGATACTAAAATAACAGCTACTATTACATCTTATGATTCGAATAATTACATATTATCATAATAAACAATGATCACTTAAAATTAAAATGTGCGAGCCAGTGATTTCTACAGGATTTTGAACACAATTACTCTGTAATTTAATTAGCCAAGTTTCATTAACCCTTACATTTTTAAAAAATATTTTCACACTTTTAGAGACATAACCTTTGGTTCAATAAACGAGTGAGTCATCTGAGCTGAGTCAGACCAATGACTCTTGTGATCGAGTCAGACAGCACCACAAAACTCAAGTATAAAAATGAAACCAATATTATTTTGCAGATGTACTTTGAGATTCTAGAGAATCACTCTTGAATGACAGTTTAGCGGTACTGGTGTGAGCAGTTAATGTCAGAAGAAAAGCTTGCACACAGAAAGAGTGTATTGTACTCTTAAGTGGTCAGCTTTATCAGAGCACATAACAGTCCACGAGTCAAACTTTGAGCACATGGACGCATCACTGCGATAGACTACATCAACAGAACAACAACCTCAGGCCAGAAACCGGAGAGCGCACACTTTCTGGACAGAGGACTCGCTTGTCCACTTCCATTTAGCAGTCCTGACCCGTCAGCCTCGGGCCAGGGCTTCTGACAGGCCTCACGTCAGAAGAGGTCGCCGGCCCCGATGGCCCACTGAGGGCCAAGCACTGGCTCAGTTCTCGCCCAGGGTCCTGCAGTGCCACATCAGTGGTCCTCTCGTGAAGGGAGCATGCAGCTGACCCAGAGAGCTCTGAATACCAGCCGACGGCTGAGAGCTGATGAATAAATCACAAATAAATACAGACAAAAGACAATGAAAAGTGCAAAGCAGCTGGGCCATAAATGAAACTTTTGTTTAAAAAAACAAATTAGTTTATGCCACAGGCAAATGGCTACTTATAATAAAGTTATACTACCGTTCAAAAGTTTGGAGTCAGTAGATGATTCAATTTTTGAAAAGTCTCTTCTGCTCACCAAGATTGCATTTAGGTTATCAAACATACAGTAAAAATGTGAAATATTATTGCAGTCTAAAATAACTATTTTCTATGAGGATATATAGTAAAATGTAATTTATTCCTGTGATCAAAGCTGAATTTTCAGCATCATTACTCCAGTCTTCAGTGTCACATGATCTTTCAGAAATCACTCTAATATGATGATTTGCTGCTTAAGAAACACTTGCTGAATGCTGAAAACTGCTGCGTTCCTTAATATTTTTGCGGAAAACCAAGATAATTTTATAGGATCCTTTGATGAATAGAAAGTTCAAACGAACAGCATTTATTTGAAATAGAAATCTTTTGTAACATTACGCAGGTCTTAGCTCTCACTTTTGATCAATTTAATGCAACCTTGCTGAATACAAGCAGAACCCATTTTACAAACCAAATTCAGTATTACAGCCCAAAGCAAGGTTCCCTATCAAAGCCAGGACAGTCTGGCAGGGAGCCATTCAAATCCAATTAGCAACTTCAAATTAATAGGGGTCTCCTAATGCTTTGTCAGTCACATTCACCAAACAGTTGATTAGAGATATTCCCAAACGCACAGAAGAGCAACAATCTAATCTAATCTAATCACAAAGATGAGAGCTTCATGGAGAGACATGAGGAAAAAATCTCCAACAAACTTAAAGGATTGAGTGTTTAAGACTTGAGTGAACGGCCAGGCATTTAAACCTAAAACATTCAGATAGTTCTCATAAGAACCATATGAGAGATTGTGCACTAAAGAAAACTTCAAGACAAAAGCCAATAAGTTGAATAATTGATGACAGTGATAGATTTGTGGTTAGATATGGTTTGTTTTACTCTTCGGACCTATGTATATATACAAATATATACACTACCATTCAAAAGTTTGGGGTTGGTAAGATTGGCCCTAAACTTTTGAACATTAGTGTAGTTAAAATGATGGTATATATATATATATATACAGTTTGTCAACAAAAATCTCTTCCCAACCCATTTTGCTTCTATTATGTATAACGTGTATTATGAGTAATTTAGGTACATTTGATTTGATGTTGACTTTAAATGTATTTATTCTTCACAGAGCTAGTAGTAGTAACTGAAAGTGATAAAGTCAGACTTAAGTGGCTTTCTTACATTCGAACAAAGAGTGACTGTTTGGGCCCCAGTCCAGGAGATGAATACTTCTCGACCAGCGCCAGTGTGCTGAAGCCAAACTTGTGGATGGGTTCGTTAGAGTCCAGCGGAGGGAAGTCTGTGTCCACCTCTCCATCATCCTCAGCGATGTGGAGACAGTAGGTGTTGACATTTTCTCTGTGGAGGCAAGAAAGGAGAAAATAAGAGAGATCAAACTCAAAGAGAATGTTGTTGTTGATGCAAAGTTTACTATTTCAAAAATCATTGTTCGCATTATAAGAAACAAAGGCATTTATTGGTAACAAGTCACATGTATCATATGTGTGAATTTATTGCGATGAATTTCATGTATTATATACCAGATTAAATTGATTATGCTCACCAAGGGTGGATTTATTTTATCGAAAATATAGTAAAAACAATAAAGAAGAACTGTTTTCTATTTTTATACATTAAAATGTCTTCTGAAATGATTGTCTAAAATGATTGTAAAATTACATTACTTCAGACATCAGAGTTATATGATCCTTCAGAAATCATTCTAATGTGGTATTTGGTGTACTAATATTCTAATATTTGGTGCTCAATTATTAATAATGCTTCTTGTTTTTATCCATGTTCAAAACTGTTTTACTATATAATACTTTTTTTTGGAAACCATGATGCATTTTTTTCAGGATTCTTTGCTGAATAAAAAGTTCAAAAGAACAGCATTTATTTGAAATAGAAATGTTTTGTAACATTATAAATGTCTTTACTTGCTTTTAAAACTTACTGTTTGAATGGTAGTGTTTCATTGTTTCCACAAAAATATCAAGTCGCAAAAGCAGTGATTGATAATAATCAGAAGTGTTTCTTGAGCAGCAAATCATCATATTAGAATGATTTCTGAAGGATCATGTGAGACTGAAGTAATGATGCTGAAAATTCAGTTTTGATCTCAGGAATAAATTACATTTTACAATATATTCACATAGAAAATAGTTATTTTACATTATAATATTATTTCACAATTGTACTGTAATTGTGATCACATAAATGCAGTCTTGGTGACTATAAGAGACTTCTTTTAAAAACATGAAAAAATGATTAATTATTCCAAACTTTTGACCAGTTACTACTTCTAAAATTACTTCTAACCCTTCAATTAAAAGAATATTAAAAAATACGTTTTCAAAACTATCTTGTATGTAGTTAATAAGTTCTGTTTGTGGAAAAGTGGCTCTGATGGACTCTTTCTAAAAGCTCTGGTTTGTTGAAGAAGGGCAACAACAACAGGGACATCAAACAAAAGCACCCAGACACAATTTATGAGTCAGGGCATGTAAATGAGGGCTATTCATTGAGGAGCAAAAACATTGAGTGTTTGTTGGGATGCAGCCTGGCACAGAAAGAGGATGAATCAAAAGAGAAGCACTGGGAAGAGTTCACTTCACTGGTTTCATGGTTAAACCTTTTGTTGTATCATTATATATAGTGTAGGCTGGCACTATTCCAGATTACTTTTGCCCAGAGCTTTGTTTTATATCATAATGGATCGACTCCTTAAGGAAAACTGATCCATCAGAAATATTAAACTAACAGCAAACTATTCCACGATTCATTCAGCACAGGCATGTTAAGCTTTGTCTTTATGATATAGCTTTCATCCCTCAAGGCCAGTGCCTGCCCTGGTGTTTGTGCTGGGACGATGGCGTTATAATTTGCTCTGACACACTGTCGAAATCCAGGCCTGAGCTGTAAAGACTAACTGTCACAGTGTTAATCAGACCCATGATCCTGCTCGGGCAGCCTGAGGAGATAACAGCCGACTGAGAGAAGAGGTCTGAATCTGGTATTTTTGTATTTCAATAACATGCACTTCTTACTTTCACCTCCAAATTCTCTGCCATCCAAGATGACTATTGTCTCTTGAATATCTAAAATCCTTGTATGTCTCAAAAGTCTTGATTCTTAACCCTGACATAAGACACAAAGACATGTTTTTTTTTTTTTTGTCGAGTATCATATATGATAAATCAGGCTTTTATGGCTCATATAGTATGATATAGTGAGAATATGAAGCTTGTGTTAAAGGGGGGAAAAACACCTAAATTTCAGGTACAAACCATGCAAAAACATGCAGTTGCTGATATTTAAGATTCAAGATTCAATTCTGATGCTTGTAATGTAAATCAATGACATCCTTTTAACAGTATAGCAGATACTTACATAAAATGTATATAAATAACAGTAATCATTCTATATCTGCCAATAATACATCTTAGTATGATGACACTTAAATAGTACATTTAAATTGTATTATACAACAGCAATATTTTTCAGTCATAATTACTTCAAATTAAACCAATTAACCAAAATACCAAAAAAACCAAAATAAACCAGTTTGTCATGAAGACCTTTGTTTGCAGTGTGTATTTAATGATAACTCGAGGCTATTTTCAGACTAACACCAAATGGTTTGAGTTTAAGTTTTAGACCTTATTTACATCTGTATTAAACACAGTCCAAATGTGATTGTTCTTCTTGATTGTTCGCACAGCCCTAAAACTTGTTAAACCACTAAAGCATTATCGATATAACATTCTGACTTTCTGTAAAGCTGCTTGAAAACTGTTTATTGTGAAACGCTATTTTAGAGCCCTTTTTAGAACACAAGGCTCATTAGTAAATGCAGACAAAAGTTTTACAGTTAAGCATAATTTAAGCAGCTAAATATTTCATTGAGGAGTTATATAACCTAGGGTATGATTTTACCGCAAAAATTCAACATATCTGACAAAATGGTAACTGCGAATTGGTATTTCGCTGCCTAGTTAAGTTGTTTCGGCAAATTGTGTCAATCCATTTTCTTCTCTTTTCTGAAGCTTTCAGAAGTCTGTAAAAAGATAGCACCGTTTACTTGTTGAATCGGATTGCACAGTCGATCGCACAGCTCTTTTCCATTTTAGATGTGTTTTTGTGTGTTTTCTCCACCAACACTGCCACTCAGCCTTTTTGCCACTCAGTGGGTGTAACCGTATTGACTCCCACCAACTGTGACATCATGTGCATACCCTCTATACTAGATGTAAACAGAGTCTAGGATTCATTTTAATAAACTGCTCAAAAACTGGATCGGCAGAAGCAGTTCAGCTTAACTGTAGGAGAATGGGTGATGGGAAATCAGAGGTTGACAGCACTGACAGCGATCTGAATGTCCTGAAAGAACCATCTTTGAATTCAAGAGGGGCATCCCTTTACCTTGATCCTCACTCAAAAGCAGCTTTCAGGAGGTTTCTAGTAATGGCCAAAGCCGTACGGAGGTAGTAGACTCATTGAAATCCCACACAAGTAGTGGATCTCTTCCTCTCTACAGCCTGACCCTCCTCCAGGGGGAAAAGGCTCATTGCTATGCCAATCAGGTCTCACATCAACCACCAAGACTGTCTGTGTGAGGCACCAAGCTGCCCAAGAGGGAATCTGCTTTTTTCTTCTTTCTCGTCTTCTCTCCATTTTAATGGTTACCCTCTCCTCAGTCTGACCGAAGTATAAATCTTCATATTGTACCATGTACCAGGGAGAAAATTCCTGCGCTATTCGGTCAGCAAACCTCGGAGACGCACTGAATGAGGAGATGAGAAAGAAACCCAGGGGAATCCCTGCCTTGGCTGGGAAAGATCAAGACTGGCATTAGCAGCAAAGGTAGATGGAAAAGGAATATAAATGCCTCTGGGAAGGATCATTAGTACATTACTAGGAGAGTAGCACTTTCCAAGCAGCTTGACAACAAACATTTTATTTATGGCACCCTAAACAAGCATCCATTAAAGGCCCCGATATACTCATAGCGAAGGCATTTAACTCCCGAAATGAACTCAAAATTTGTTCTAAATGACATCACACAAGTCCGTTCTTCGATTTCGATAAGTACAGGTAAAACTTGAAAAATTAGAATATCATGCAAAAATTCATGTATTTCAGTAATTCAATTTAAAAGTTGAAACCAATATATTTAGTATATATAACTGTATACATATGCATGATTTTACTTTTCAGAGGGCCGACACTTCTGTATTTTAAATTCTTTTTTTAAAATTGATTTCATATAATATTCTAATTTTCTGAGATTTTGAATTTGGGGTTTTTAATAAGCTGTAAGACATAATCATCAAAATTATAACTTTTGCACGATATTCAAATTTTTCGAGTTTCACCATTATACTGATGCCTAAAGGATAAAGTTAACATCAACGCACTGTACTGTTCTTATATAGGATGCATGTGTGAAGTTTTTTCTACTAACATGAGCTTGGGTTCACGGCCCTCACAGGTGTACTGCCAGCAGATGAGCCCGATCAGATCGTGGACCCGAGCGTTAGCCATCGTGACCACCGTCATGGGGTGAAGCTTTTCTTGGGTCGACTGCATCGAGAGGTAGACGTCAATTTTTTTGGTTGCCGTTGTACCAACATGGCCCTGAAAAAGAAAGGTGAAGAAAGCATGTCTGTAAGCAGTTCTGTGATTGAAAAGATCCTGCAAATTTGAAAGCAAAAAGCAGGTGAATAGGTAAAAATAGTGAAACTATGGCCTTTTTTTTAGCCTAGGTGTCATATCCTGACTACATTAGTGATCTCTATCCTCAAAATAATTTAGTTTCCTCTAAGTTTGTCAGTACAAGTAGAAAAATGACCCCCAATGAAAAATACAATTCTAAAAAAATTATAAAAATTAAAAGAATCAGATGGTAAAAAAAAAAAACAATCACTTACAAGATTCAAATAAACTTGCACTCATTTTTATGGATTGTATTTAAGATTTTACTGGAAAAGGGGAAGCCTTTATGCATTCCTGACAAATTTATAGTACAGAAAGCAGAGTGTTTGTAAAAACATGAATCCTAAAGAGCCAAAGGGGAACAGGTGATAAAGACAGCTGTAATTGATGCACAATGACAAACTACACCTAAAATCTCCAAGACTGTCCAAAAATGAAAACGGCAGTCTTTCTCTTTTCTGTGAAGGTGTTATAGCCTGAAGCTGATGCTAATGCACAGAGACAGGAGAGAAACCTGTGTGACACCAGGTGTTTCTGTTCTGTGTTTTACAAAGAGCATGCTTAGAGGATGATGAAAACACTCTTAAATAACTGTTTTGATTAAATTAACTTTGCCATTCATTTAAAGCCTCATTACATATTTTTCAACAAATGGGTGTTACTAGTGATTTCTTAAGTTATGTTCATCGTTTTTAATCATGCAAGAGAGGAAGGGTTCAGCCCTGCAACATTCATGACCAGTTAAAAATGATGAGGGTTAATGTTAGGGCTGTCGGTTGAACATATTAATTTAATTAATTAGTTATGTGAAAAAGTAATGCGTTAAACAACACATTTATCGCCTAAAGCCTAAAAGTTTGTGTAATAAATTCTGTTGAATCAATAACAACTTTTTGTAATGACTAATTGCTTTTCTCATTTAACACAATAATGACTTTCTCAGCCAAATTCGATGTGCGATTAATTAGATTGTGTAAATAAATTAAAAATGGTAATCGCTTCACAGTCCTAGTTATTATAGTTATCTAAGACAGAAAATAAAACCAATAAAAAAAATGAATTACTTGAAATAAAATACACATTAACTAGATAAAATACAATATAAAAAACATTAACTTATTTGAAATAATGCACTGTGAATTAGCATGAACAAACAATGAACAGTAGTATTTTTTTATCAACTAATGTTAACTAAGATTAATAATAACGTTAAGAATTAAGAAACGTTAAGAAACCTTAAGAATGTATTGTTCATTGTTAGTTAACAAATGAGACCGTATTGTAAAGTGTTACCTAAAAAACTATTAAAAAATGACAAATACACAACCAAATCACCAAAACATTAACTAAAATGAAAAACAATAAATAATAAAAACACTATAATAGTATCTCAATAATTCTAAAATAACACTGATAATGATGCATTATTTTTTCTAACTATAGATAAAGGGAAATTTATTAAGAAAGTGAATTTTGATCTCATGTTGACTTTAAAAAACCTCTGTATTCAAAGATAATCCAGCATGTAATTTTAGAGGAAAAGTACTTGGTCTAAACACAGATGTGCTCACCTTGCCATCAAACTTGGAGTATTCGTTGAAGGGGTTGTTGAGCTGTTGGGGACACTGTTCGAGCCTCAGCGAGAGTGTGGATTTACTGCCTGTGCTCCGGGGCCTGTCCTTAAAGTCCTTCTTCTCAAAAAGCGAGCTCAAGTCATCTACTACAAAAATCAACAGAGGAAAAAGCATTTAGAGGAGATAATGAATGTGAACTTCTCTTTTGAGTATGGCCACCGCTACTGTACCTGACTGAGACGAGCTTCTCTCTTTCCACTGGATATTTTTGCACTTGATCTGGTTCTGTCGTTCTTTCCTCAGTCGCTCCAGTCTTTGAGCTTTAAATGAAAAGACTTTCATCTCATTAACAGTGTCAGTGGTGTGACCCCATTAGAGTTCAAAATGGTCAACTTCAGTTCAATGAAAAGCAGATTCTGTTACAACTGTGATTGACAAATACAAGGGCTGAATTCACCAGGTAAAAAAAAAAAACAAAGGGGGTTGTGACACCTTTCAAGCTATGATACATCTTTGATTAAAATGCTGAAGACAGACAGGTTACTATTAGATGGAGGATTTAAATATTAAAGTGCTGATCATCTAACAAACCACTGTTTAACTTGACCCACTATTACATTAGTCTTGGTTTTCCTTGACAATAAACTGCAAAAAACGTGTTTCGCCGAAATATGACCTTAACATTTGTTTGTGAGATTCAATTAAAAAGAAATAAAAATAATAAACAGTATATTTCGCATAAAGAAAAAGATGATTATTTTTGGGATGGTGATCAAGACAATAAAAAAAAAATCTCATTAAAATAGCTGCTAATCCTGTCTGGATTTTTTAATCAGCATGAATTCCATTTCTTACAGCAAACACTACAATGATGTATACTTAAACATTTGTACTTTACAAATCTAATTTAATACTATAACATTATTTTTCCCATTACATTAATAAGAATACATTTTATTAAGGGACATCATGAAAGCAATGTCACGGGGGTAGGGGGGGCTCAAAATGCATAACAGTATACAAAAAAAAACGTTTGCATTGAAATACCATCTGAAGCAAACTTGGAAAAAACACAACATGACATTCACTGTTAGCCAGACAATCACTGCCTGAAAAAAAAACACTTAACTTAAGTCTTTCATTCATGTCATTACTTTATATTAGGACAAGAATATTCTGGAATGTCTTCAAAGAAAACATTTTCCATTTATTTCATGAGGTCTAAAACTGTTCTGCATATTTTTTTATTTTACAAACGCATAGTGAATATGCCTATATGGAGCTCGTAGAAAATAGCATAAACGCTTATTGTTTAGAATACATTTGGATGTGTTTGGAAAATGTTATAATCAGAGTAGTTTCTGTACACTTTATACCCATTTGTGTCCTTAAAACTAAAATATTCTGCATTTTAAGAGCGAGTACAAATACGCAGCACTCAAACTTGAAGTATGCAAATGTATTCCTCTTTAATTACAGGGCAAAAGTTTCCCTTAAAGGATTTTTGCTCTGTAACATCTCTTATACTCAATATATAAAAGCGACCACAAAGCATGAAATATGCTCTTCACAAATATGTGAATGCAGACATTCAACTTTGTCCATTGTTGCATTATGAACTGTCACTATTGCAAATCATAACACAACATGAAGTAAACTATAGTTGTCTTGAATACTGGGGATTGTTGGTATAGTATCTTTTCTATTTCACAATGTGTACTTTTGACTTTACCTTACCTGACTGGAGCCTTTAAGAAAGTAGGTATTATTTAGTTACAATATTGACCATGATTATTCGTTTCTACGCAAAACATTATTAGCCATTTGTAGTAGACTCAATTTCTATATTAAGTACACCTGAACAGCCGTGGCACTGTGGCAGTGATATAACAATCTCAATAAGATAATTATGGACCACAAATTCCATAATGCCCATATCCAAAAAACTGAATCAAATTGATTCGATCAGTGTTTCTAGAGGACCAAGTCGGACTTCAACTCAATTAAAAAATAAAATTAAAAAACAACTATGAAGATCATTAGAAGTCACGAAATAATTAGAAAAATGATTCTGTCAAATTAAAGATTATTATTTTGAGATCACAAATTGAATAGCTGAAATTCAAACTGAATATGATTCATAGATAAGATTAATCAGATTCATATTGATATTTTCAGCACTGTTTCCTGTCCTGAACACTTGCTTACCAGCAGGCTCAGGTCTCACGAAACTGTCTTGTCGTCCTGGGGACAAGTTGTTCAGATGGTTGATAATAGAGGAATATGTCAAAGATCCCCTCTCCAACAAAAGCATTGCAAAACCAGAGCTGAGCCACATCCATTTCATTAAAGTAACAAAGTGATTATCAATCCCTAGCCCAGGATTAATTCATAAATTTGCCATGACAAGAGATACTGACTGAAACTGAATGACTCCAAGAACAAACCTCAACACAACCAGGCATCAATATTTCAATCCTTTTTACACAGACTAGAAACATTTTTGTGTTCAAACAAGCATAACGTAATTAGAGCCTCACTTACTCATGTCTAAATCTGCAGTTATAATTGCTGTATTGTTTCCAAAGCAAAAAGTAACTCCCCTGTAATGTGAAAAACTGAGTGACTGAAGAGGTGGTTTTGTGGAATTACTGATTTAATTTAATAAGAGAATCACTCAAAACCATTTTAGTTAAAAAACAGCATAAAACATTGTGTGTTTGCTGGTATCTACTGAAAAACATACATGAGACACATGAGATATTCTCTGAAATTGTCCAATATCGAAACACTCAAATTTGTGTTAATACTGATTATTTGGAATACGATTAATAAACAAGAAAGACCATATTTAATGAAAATCATCAGATAACTGATCCCAAACAACAAAAGATCAAATTTCACCAGAGACAGGTTTGCAAAGGCAAGATCGTCTAAGAGTACAAATCAATTTCAGTCAGTTGCCATTCCCAGATAACAAGCACAATCAGATTAACCCTTGATCACGAGAAAAAAAAAAAAAAATCACATAAAATAACATCCCCCAACAAACAATTAATTTGATATCAAATGGTACCTATTGAGATTAAAATGTGTTGTGAAATTTCTTTTTAGTTATGTAAACATTTATTGAGCCCCAGATTATTTTTCCTGCTCAATTCTCTGTGGCTGGTACAGTAAAGCACATGATAAATGTAGCGCTGCATTAACAAGACGCTTCATCTTTCATTGAGTGAAAGATGAAGCAGCTAAAGGATATAGTGTTTACATCTAGCCTAATTCAAAACTGACTTTCTGCTTTGTTTTGCTCCCAGGTTTCAGCCTATTGATAATCAGTAGGGATGGGAATAGTAAGAAAACTAACGATTCTGGCTCCAATTCAGATTCCACTAAAATAGTCTGGTTCCTCAAGGTTTGCATTAACAATTCTCTCAGCTTTTCAGAATGAACACTATTTAGAAAGCAATTCTTTTGATTGCAATCCATTGCATTTAAGGCCTAGTGTCAAATGATTTCAGATATTCCTCTGATGCCATACTTTGCTAAATTAATAAATGTTTTAGATCAATGATAACTTTCTGGAGGCCTGTTATTGGAAAATGAGCCAGTTCTTGATTCCCAACCCTAATAAGCTGTGATGTCTGTCCATCTGCAAGCCATGGAGCAGTTTAGTTGATGACCAAATAAATACTAGTCTTGATGTAGAGATAACACATCACACTTATTTAACTTAAGACTTTGTTGTTGTTGAACTTCTTTCAAAGCAAGCTAAGGCTGTACTTCCTTATTATTCTTATTCCTTACTTCCACAAGTCTTATTTCAACTGAGACTTCTTCTGAAATGTCGGAGTTCAATGCAGGATTCGCAAAACGCTTGCTCTTGAAAGATGGTGTTCAAACTTAGTTTTGAGTTTTATATAGTGTAGGTCTCCTGCTAACTGGTTAACTCACATCATACTTTCTTAATGAAATACTTCTGCTAATCAGTTGTGGGCCACTATTACCTAAAACTGCGTCTATTAATGTAGATTGTCTGTTGTTTTCACTACTTTGAGGAAAGATTAAGCATGGAACAAGATTTGTTTTACCAACGTTTATGTTTCATCAGTCATTCACGCTAGAGCTCGGCTTATGTATGCATGCACTGTTATTGATACAGTTTCCACATGTTCACCGCAATAAATTAGAAAAATACTCTGTAAATAAACAAGTACAAGTAAAATAATCGGTTTGTTGATGGACATGGACTTGTTAATGCTGATTACAGTTGTAACATCTCATAATGTATCTCAAAATTGTCACTTTCACACAGAGATTCCGGAAAATACACGGATAAAGTGACCCGGGATTTGACCCGGGTTCGTTTGATTTTGGTTCATTCACACTGCCAGTGATTTTCCGGAATCAGAGAGTGCGTTCACACACAACCCGTAAAAATCCTGTAAAGACACGTGACATCGATGTGACTTGTAATCTCAGCAGCGTCTTAAGTTTGCTTATGAGCTGCGATCTCTCTCTCTCATGAAACCACGCTTCTGCATGTTTTTTCTGATTCGACCCTAAACTTGCGCTTTACGCACCATTTCACAGCTGGCGAAGGATCCCGGCTTCAGCGTCATCACTACGACACGGCATTATTTCGGCTTTTGTTCACACAGCGCGCGTTCCGGGACTGAACACGGCAATGTTACTAGGTCCCCAACCCGGCATCGATCCCCGATAAATCCCGGGTCGAGTTTGCGTTCACACAGAAAGCGTTCTGTCAATTTGCCGGGTTCAAAGCGCTGTGTGAAAGGGGCTAATGAGTAGTGCATCACTGATGAGAAACGTCCTGCCCGAGTCGTTCTTGCGATGGAGGTTCGGATTGAATAACTAGTTCTTTCAGTGTTTCATCATCGGATTCACGCTCGGATTGATATGGTAAAATCGACGTCATTGTTCGTTACTGTGTTTAGTTTACGTTGTAAGAAGCCTCGGGACAAGCAGAGCTGACGTTGTTATGGAAATGAGTGTTTTTGTTTTCGATGCACGCACTGTACGCGGTAGACCAATCACAAGAGACTGAGCTGTCTGGCCAATCAGAGCAGAGTAGCTTGCGGAAAGGAGGGATTTAGAGAGATTGATTCATCTGATAAAGTCGTTTGAGAATCATTGAAAATGTGGTGATGTGCAAATGTACATTATGAGAAAATTAAACCGTTTTTTGACCTTTGATGCATGCAAACCTGTTGCAGGAGACTCCAAAACAACATTAGGAAACTTTAAAATAGCATAATAGGGGCACTTTAAAACCAAGTGTGAGAAGGTTTTGTGCAATATGTCTTTACCTGTACCAACCACATCAGTAAGCCGGAGATTCAGGCCCCCGAAAGCAGAACAGTGAGAGTCAGACAGCTACTTGCCTGTGTTGGAGCGCCGTCGGATGCCAAAGTCCCAGCTGGAAGTGATGTCGACAGACTGAGAGAGTTCACAGGTCTGGCCCTCTCCTCCACTGCTGGTGTCTCCATATGAACCCCCGGACGAGCCTCCGCCAGCGGACACCACCGACGAATGGCACTTCTCCAGATCCACGTCGTGATCGATCAAGACCATCTCACACATCCCGGTGTCATCGCTGGTCACGTGGGACTGCCGGATGTGGGCCAGGATGATGGCGGGGTTGTCGAGGAAAGCCATTCTGAGCACCAGCCCCTCGCCCCTCTGTCGCTCTCCGGGTCTCTGTCCGGATGTGCCGACCCTCAGTCGGAGTTAGAGGCTGAAGATTCCTCAGCGATGCAGCGTCTTCTTTTCCTTCTTTTTGGGGTTATTTTCTCCTCTCCATGCCGGGACATGGATGCCTGCCTGCAGGGTAACACAGCCCAGATGTTTAATCATTAAGCCACAACACTCCCACATATCATAAAATCACTTAAAGGGATAGGTCACCCAAAAATCAAATTTCTGTCATCATTTACTCACCCTCAAGTTGTTCCAAACCTGTTTAATTTAATTTCTTTCTTCTGCTGAACACAAAAGAAATTATGGTAACACTTTACAATAAGGTTCATTAGCTAACATTAGTTAAAGTATTTTTTAACATGAATTAAAAATGAGCAATACATTTGTTACAGTATTTATTAATCTTTGTTAATGTTAGTTAAAAAAAATAGAGCTGTTCATTGTTTGTTCAAGTTGGTTCACAGTGCATTAACTAAGGTTAACATTCAACCTATGATTTTAATAACGTATTAGTAAATGTTGAAATTAATAAATGCTGAAGAATTATTGTTCATTCTTAAATCATGTTAACTAAGGTAGTTCACTAATGTTAAATAATGAACCTTATTGTAAAGTGTTACCGAAATTATTTTGAAGAATATGGTTAACCAAACATTTGCTAGTCCCCACTGACTTCCATAGTATAGGGGGGAAAAATACTTTAAGTCAATGGGGTCCATCAACTGCTTGGCTACCGACTTTCTTCAAAATATCTTCTTTTGTGTTCAGCAGAAGAAAGAAATTTGTACAGGTTTGGAACAAGTTGAGGGTGAGTAGCTAAATGATGACAGAATGTATCTATCCCTTTAAGTAATATTTAAACTTATAAAGCCTACTGTATCATATTTGATATACATGAATTACTAAGGCCTCTAAATGACTTCTGATGATAGTTCATACTTTTTAGTTATAAGTATAACACCTTTAGTATAATTGCAAAAACGTCCCAAGTCAGCTCATTATGCTGTGAAATCAGATTGTTATAAGGTAAATGTAAAAAAAAAAAAAAAAAAAAAAAAAAACATTTTTTTGTTTTGTTAGTAATATTTAAAGATAAACACTTATAAACACAAATATCCTCTTATTAAGACCGGGAGATATAGAGTGACAAATGATATATATGGATTTTAGTCTGTATGGAAGTAGTCTGTATCACGGTTATATCAATATATCATGGTTATAATAAAGTTACTGATTTACATTACAAGGTATCAGAACTTAATCCTACTTTTTGGCCATATAAATAACATCAGCACCAAACTGCACTTTGAAAAAGATTAAAAAAAGATCAATAAACTAAAATCCATTCAACTAGTTTGGGACAAAAATCAAGAGGAATATACACAGGTATAAGGGACAAACCGGTCTTCCAGGCTCTAGTCTTACTCTTATAAGGATATGTTTATGACCCAAACACACAGTAAACACATGATGCATGGTGGTTAGTTACTTACTAGATTACTAACTAACTTTATACAAGCTGTCATGATCGCTCCTGTCACCAGAAAACATAAATAAGCAGGGACAACCGTACCAAATAACTACACAACATGTTCAAATGGTTTTAAAATCATTCATTGTAAACAAAATGAGAACTGATGGAGCTAAGATGCTAACTAGCCAGAAAGCTAACAAATTCTTATTTCTAACCGCATTAATTGAGTTCGTTATAAAGGGAAACTGATCACAATTGTACTCATGTTGCTGTCTGAAAAGAATACGATTACATTTGAATAATACTGTTGGTAAAACAGACGTAAGTAACAGCTGACTGAACGCGCTAGTCAGGCCCTGCTAAAGCTCGTGCTAATCTGCTCGATAAGCCTCAAACATCACCTCATCATTACCTTCATTCATGCCTATAACAGCGGCTGAAAACATCACCGACACGCCACACCGTCTGAGCGAGGGACTGACTGTATTGTCTCATTTCATACTTGTGGAGATATCGTCCCAAAAACAGAATAAACGTGTCTGTTGTTTACTCTGTTGTTCCTGTGTTGGTGGTCCTGTAAGCTACTTCCTGCGGGTTTACCCCTCATACCGGAAGTACATCACTCTGGGAAACACCCTCAAGAACCAAAGATGGACAAGACATGCGGCCAATCGAGAGAAAGTAGATAGATAGATAGATAGATAGATAGATAGATAGATAGATAGATAGATAGATAGATAGATAGATAGATAGATAGATAGATAGATAGATAGATAGATGATAGATAGATAGATAGATAGATAGATAGATAGATAGATAGATAGATAGATAGATAGATAGATAGATAGATTAGTGTCAATAGTACATCTTATTTTATTAAGTCTTCATAAACAGCATTATCAATTCACAGTAACTGCACAGAGATTGAGTCGTAATTCTTCAGTCAACTTCTTCACTGTAAAAAGTGAAAATGTGCCATTTTAGTGTAGTGGGCTATATTTCT
>CM060620.1:44722466-44857466 GCA_030578275.1 Meda fulgida
CATTCATCCAGGAACATGTTGTACTTGGTGAAATCAGGTTCTGCGGCACAGTATTGGATAATACAGTAAGTCAAATCAGTTATGAAACCATCAAATAGCTATTGTTGATTTAAAAAAAAAAAGCTTAGCTTTACAATATTTAATTTGCTTGATGTTTCTTTGTAAGAAACATTGTAATGTATGAAATAATTAAAAATCCTTATCCACTAATCACAAATACCTTTGAAAGTCATGGAAACTCATTGGTGAACTGTATGGGGCAATTGGTTGTGTAAAAGTAGCACAAAACATTCCTTAGTCATGACAGCAGTTCAGTGCCAGCGCAGTAAACACTCTGACATTGCCATGGCAGTGAGCAACTCCTCTTTCAACACTGAACATTTTCATAAACGCAAGTTTTGCAGTGCATGCATATTTGTATAAATATGCATCTCTCAATCTGCAAAATCAATTGTCAGCTTTAAGTAAAGCAAAGCAATTGCATCTGATTCATTAGGTTGATTTACAGGCATGCTTTATATTAGGTAAGCACTTCTGAAGTCTACTGGGGGCATTTTAATATTGACGCAATTCGACAGAGCTAATGAGGGAAATAAATCAAGCTGAATATTATATCTCTATTTGGCCAATAAAGAAATATAACAAAAGTTAAATACAGCTCATTCTGGCTGTTGTGTTAGCGATAGAGATAATAGTCATGCAGAAAGTGGTTTGATAGAGGTTTATGAATGATAAAGCAGTAGATTTGAGCATTTTCTTAAGAAAATGTGAGTGGTGCACATGCTTAGCTTTCCAGGGTGATGCTAAATGGTTGTTGGTGCATTGCTAAGAGGTTGCAAGGCATTCTGAGTGGTTGCTGGCTGGATATCTATTATATATTATTCTGATTTCTAGATGTGGATCAGGTCCCACATTCAGTTTAAACAAATTTTTTAAAGGGATGCTTCTTAAAGTTTTCCTTGTAATGTATCTGTTTGTGCACGTAGAAGCTTTTTCTTTGTTATGTGAATGATAAGGAAACATTCTGTTATTTCATTCTTCAGTTCAAACATTACGGGATTGGGAACGTTACTTTTGAATGTTCTCTGAACAAGTAGTTACATTTAGAAATTGTTAGATTTACGTCCTATTAAAACATTTCAGAAAAAAACATTCCATGAACAATGTATGAAAAAAAAAGTGTGCTAAGGTTTTGAGGACATTATTAAAGACTAGATAACTTTGAATGAACGTACTATTAGCGTTACTGGAAGAACGTTTGTTCATAAATTTGAGAAAGCCTTGCCAGATCTGTGAATGTTTTCTTTTAGTATATATAAACCTCTCTTCAGTACAACACTTAACTTTTTAGGTATCATGTTGCACCATTCAATCACCATTTCAATATTTCCATCATATTGGTATTATGAAGTGCACTACTGTACTAAGATATAAGAAAACCATGAACATGACTAAAAAGTTACCTAAATATGATTATGAGAATGTGCACCTGAATCTGTCAGTCATACCTGTGTTTATATGCACACACAGAGTGCAATTAAGTGTCTTCACAGTGGTTAAGATGTGCTTGACGGTGGTGGGTGGATCATTACACTCTCTCGGCCCCGGCGGCTTGTGTTCAGCTTGCGGAGGACTGTCAGAGACGGGCGGCATGGATCAGTGGCCTGGAAAATGGACACGAGAATGGAGCATAATTGATTTAAATCCCCGGCATTTCCTCCCTGCTTATGCACGTCTATGTCGGCATATAGAACTAAAAGCATAATGTACATTTCTTGAGCAAATGTGCTCTGTGAGTGTAGTGATTGCGAAGCCAAAAGCATTCAGCCAGAGCTTTGTCTTTTATGAAGAAAAATAGCAACAAACAAACAAAAAAACACTGTGTGTGAAGCATTAATGGAGTAGTTAATAACATGATGAACTTTACCTGCACTCAGAGAAAAGGCACAAAAGCTGTCATTTGGGTGATACCCTTTCAAATGATACTAATGTGTACTATACTTATATACTAATACCTTTTAGGGGTAAATAAGGTACCTTTTAAAGATACCACCCCAGTGCTTTTCTGTGTATGAACTTTCTTCCCCAGTATTTTTGTCTTGTTTTCCAGTGCAAAAATCTAAACATTCATGATACATTTACTTGAGAAGCAAAATTAAGATATTAAGCCTAAACAAATCTGTACCACTTTACAATAAGGTTCTATAGCTAACATTAGTTAATGTATTATCTAACATGAACTAAAAATAAGCAATACATTTGCTACAGTATTTATTAATCTTTATTAATGTTAGTTATAAATAAAAATACAGCTGTTCATTGTTTGTTCATGTTAGTTCACAGTGCATTAACTAATGTTAACATACAACCTATGATTTTAATAACAAATTAGTAAATAATGAAATTAATATGAACTAAGATTAATTGTTTTAAGCATAAACTCTCTTCATTTTTGATATATTTTCCAGAAACCAAGACTTCATATCTTCAGTCATTTTGTGTCTCAAGTATGGTAAATGGATCTTGATAATCTTCAGATATTTGAACTGGAAACCAGACAAAAATACAGAGGAAGAAAATCCTGTTTTGCAATGAGAATTGACTTCATACATCTGCTAAAAATAACCTAAACACCAAGATTAAAAGACATCAAGCTAAATGTATGAAATGAAGGGAATGTTAGACAGTCAGCTGTCGGAACCACCTGACAGATGTGACACTGATTTCGGTCTGTCAGCACAACCTTGCACTCTCGACAGGTTAACTTAAATAAGCTTAAGTATCACTGCATTCATTTTTCATTTCCCCAAAGTAAACGCTGCCCCCCTTCCCCCCGTCTATTTTAATACCTTACATTTCCCCTGTGACATGCATACATTATAAGTGCCATTTTTGATCTGCAGTCGTCCATAATTTTTCCACATGGGATAAAAGCCTGAGAGGGAAGGGTCGTATATTAGAGAGAAAATATAACACGAGTCGGGCTGATCAAGCCGTCATGTCTGACTTTCACACAAGGCCGTTTCCTCTTTTTATCATTCATCAGGAAGTTTTCTCATTCATGGCAACGCAGGTGTGTTCTCTATTTTATTCCAGGTGCATGATAGAATTAATATTCAAATTATTTCAAGAAATTCCTTCATATTAAATCTTTATGGGTCATTCTTTGTGATTTAAAACTGAAACTTATTGAAAAAAGTAGTGCTTTTGTGTTTGGCTACTCTGCCATTCTTGAAGAAAATGTTAATATTGGTAAAGTTAATATTGGTGATTTTTAAATTATGGACACTTTTGACAACTTTGAATCTTGCAAAATTAAACTTTTATCTTATATCCATGAATAAGTGGCTTTGATCACACGGAAATTAGTATAAAGTGACAATGTGGATTTTTTTTTATATCACTTTTCTTTTCTAACTGTTTTGAAGAAAATAGGATAAGCCTGGCATTTTCTAACAATAAGTTAGCTAGCATGCAGTCACTTTATTTAAAAAAAAAATTGTTCAGAATTGTACAATAGTACAGAATTTACGTTTTCTGTCACTGAATTTAAAACAATTTTTTACTTTTTACTGTTTTTTTTTACAATTGCAAAAAAAAAGCAATTGTTCTCCAAAATGCTTGATGTGATGACAGCAGTATAAGAGATAGATTGAAGTTTGTAGGAAAAGCGCAAAGTGAATATATATATATATATATATAAAAGAATGACAAAGACAAAGACACATCAGCAATGATTGACAGGCAGAGATGCTTTCTGATTGGCTAAAAAAAACAACAATGGCCACTCCCCTGACTTGTTTGTTTGTTTGTTTACAGAGTCTAGAGATGTCACACAGAAAGAGGTAATTTCCGCAATACCTATTTCAATGATATCAGTCATTTATTAGAGACATTTATTTGTGCTCTTCCAATGAGAAAAAAACCCCCTGATCTGGCACTAAGTGTAAATACTAGCTAGTTATATGCCATTTATACTTATAGATAGTGGCAGATACTATTTGCACCTCAGTGTTGCTGTTGTACATTAAACATCATGTAATAATAACAGAGTGTAAATTATAATTATTAAAATTGTTAAATGGATGCCGCCTTATCGGGACAATAAAGCCCTCGCTACACCCCTAACCCTAAACACTTTAATATTAAACACACATTAGACACTTTATTTTCACTATTTTCGTCATTTTTATTGAAAATAAATGCCTTTCCGATCTGTATAGACACTCCGTTAAAATAAAGTATCTAATAATATGATCAGTAGAAGTCACAGACATGTAGTTTCCTCTCTGTAGGACTGATACACCTCGTCCATCAGATATTTCACGGCAGAAAGTGTGGTGCAAAAAGACTGCAGCGAAATGAAAATTTAATCAGCATTTCCTCTGCCTTAACAAGGCAAGAAACCCTCATTTGCTATAGAGGGGAAGAAACTGATATTTTATTCATAACCGTTTTGGAAGTTGGTATACTTCATTTTTCTGAAGTGCTCAGAAATTTTTTTTTTCTGAACAAATGAAAGCTTAAAACTTGCTGCAAAGCACAACGGCCTAAAACTTCATATATTCTGTAATGCAATATGTGTTTGTTTATGTAATCTCATTAGCATTCATAGCAATTCTCATTTGTTCTAGCACACGTACATTTTCATACGTTTGGAGACACAACATCATAAAACATCAACAAATTGGCAGCATGTAAACCCATTTACGTATGGACAACTTTAAAGACATAAAAATGCTTACAAATGTTTGTGATTGTTGAGTTTTATGCTAATTACAAATAATACACAATTTGGATTAGATTTATAACTTAATTTGCGATTAAAATAAAGTATTTCTCTTTTAAAGTTTCTTCATTTACTGATAACCAAGAGTCTTGATGTGGGATTGTGTTCGAGTTGTGGTTTTGCTTTCCTTCAATTTAAGTTCACTTTAATGGATTTGTAAACATTTGTAGACATTTAAAGGAAGACTTTACGCTATATATATATATATATATATATTCATGCTGTCAGTATGTCGATATTGTGAATGGATATGATTGATGATTATCACCCAGGTTTTGTTAAAAGGAAGAGCTCATCAATTCTTTGCTCTGGACTTGATTTTCCCACAGTGCACTTCTCTTTTCCCTGGTCTTTTATCATCAGATCTCTTTTATAGCCTATCTCTGTTTAGCAGGTTTGGTTTATGACTGTCTATCAGTTGTGTCAATAGAGCCTCCTGGGAATCTCATGGTGGACGTACTCAGATACAGTAGCTGAATGTTCAAGGGACTTTTAACTGATATGTTCTGCGATAACATGATAAAATACAACTAATGTTGGATACACACTGTACGATTTTCACAGTCTTCACAGTCGTCGGATCGCTGTTCTTCTCACACTGCACGACTGTCTGGGGTCACATCACATGACAGATCGGGTCACTAATGATATATTAACAAACCCCAATGTAAAAAATCTAGACAATATACAAGTTGATAGGAATAAAACTATAGTTTGGCGTGTGTAAAGCTGCTGAAGTGGCATGTATTGACTATGTATATATATTTAGACTATATTGTAATTGAAATCTACAGACTCAAATGCATAAAGTGTAATAATTAATGTATTCTGGATGTTTTCTTTCCACTAGTCTGAAAGAAGACATATAATGGAAGCAAAATAGCCCAAAATCTCAAAATTGACCAGTGGTTTTGCCTGTAGGGTCTTGACTTAACATATTAGTTTCTTCTCTTTTCTCCCCCAAACACATAATTGCAACAAGTGAGGGTTAGAAACAACACAAGGACACCGGACAGCATGTTATTACACACACGTATGCGGTGTCATCGAAGCCTGTGAAGGAGTCTCGCACTCTCCTATCACGGGAGGGGGAAAATCAATAGTGCAATCCTCCCCGTTCCCGTCCTCGCTGGCGGTAATTGAAATAGAAAATCAAATGAGCGGCGGGCAGATAATTGTTTTATCAATATCCTCCTGCCCGCCCTCCGCGGGTCAGTGGCGCATGATCACCGCGCTCTGGATATGACGAGGACGAAATGTGAAATTGAACAGCTCGGCTCTCGTTTATCAGACCTGACAACTCGGAGTGACCGGACCCCGCAGCTGCTCCCCCTGAAACATCCCGTCTGCTCACACTCACGCTTAAACATCTTAACATGATAGAGTGTGTGCCGTCGCCAACGCTGTCATCAGGCCCACAAGATGTGAATGTATTCTTGCTCTAATATGTCCTTTAGTTGGACTGTAATATGATAGATTACAGTGATCAATGTATATTCACTCGCGGCCACCCATTCAAAGGGCAATTGTATTGTAAATATTGTAGAATATGGTTGGAGGACATTTGGATCGCACAACAATGTAAAGGGTAAACATTTGTGCTTTGGTTTCTCATTTTGGTTGTTTAAAAGCACAACTGTCTCCGATGAAATTAGGATAAAACCCAGCCGCCTCCCAGAACAACCGAAAAGCAATTGTTCAAAGGCTATTAACATTTTAATGTCATTATTCAGGTGTTAAAAATTATTGTCCAGCCTTCAAGTAGGAGCTGATGTCATGTGGTACTTAATATTTTACTCAATATAGACTACTAGACATGACTAGATTTTTAAGATATTTGGAGGTCAGATGACAGACAGACAGACAGACAGTGAGATAGACAGACAGAGAGATAGACAGATAGAGAGATAGATAGATAGAGAGACAGATAGCTAGATAGACAGATAGAGAGATAGATAGACAGACAGACAGAAAGATAGATAGATAGATAGATAGATAGATAGACAGACAGACAGACAGATAGACAGATAGAGAGATAGATAGACAGATAGAGAGATAGATAGACAGACAGATAGCTAGATAGACAGATAGAGAGATAGATAGACAGACAGACAGATAGAGAGATAGATAGACAGACAGACAGATAGATAGATAGACAGATAGAGAGATAGATAGACAGACAGACAGACAGGCATACAGACAGATAGATAGATAGATAGATAGATAGATAGATAGATAGATAGATAGATAGATAGATAGATAGATAGACAGATAGATAGATAGATAGATAGATAGATAGATAGATAGATAGATAGATAGATTTACTTATAAAATGTAAATCCTTTCAGTTAATAGATAATAGATTTGCCTTATAAAGTTAAGTAGATTTAGCTTAATTTTAATCTACTGAAAATATGGATGCAGTCAGGTGAAAGAAGGTTGAACATTTTTTAACCGAAACCATTACTTTAAAATACAATAAGAGAAAACACTCACACAGAAAAAAGGCCCAGTTCATGTGAAATGATACAGATTCAGTCGCATTTAATGTAAACAGTGACAATGGACGATTCACTGATGCACAGTTGAGACCCTATGATGAGAATATATATTAGGATTGTTCCCATGCTCATGAAAGAGTCATGCATGACTTACAACAGTTTTGATTTGGGTAATGATGAATAGCAGCAGTAAATCTTTGGTTATAGTGTTTGTTTTAAGATGCTGATGTCTGCTCATGGTTTAATTGCTCTCCTGTACTCTTGACTCTCTTGAGTGGCCGGTATATATCACACACAGCCATAATGAATTAGTCCACTTCACACACAGCATATTTCTGTGTGATAGATAACGCTCTGGAGAAACGACCTGTCTTAATTTATGATATCTCACGGAAACGAGGCGAGGAATATGATGAATGCATGAATGCAGGGAAAATAAATGTTAACCTAGAGTCAGATTGAAACATTGTTTTAGACTTGCTGTAAGGCAACTTTTTCAAATCCTGTTAGATTTATCTGTATAGTTTTAAATGCTTGCTGAAGAACCTGTGAACACACAATCTCTATTAATGCACCAAGTTGCTCATTTGGCAACTGTAAACTTTTATTATTGGAATTAATATTTAATCAGATTGTTTTAATTAATTAATGAATTAAGCTTTTTATTGAACATCAGTGTCTTTGATCAGGCACTTTAAGACTTCCTGCTTTATTAAAATGAATGCATTACATTAGGCATCTGAAGAAACGTATGTCCCTGATAAAAGCCCTTATAAAACTGGTACTTAATGACTACTTTGCACAATCCAATCAATAATATCTTTAAATATCTAGTTTCACTTGAAAATTGCATCATTACAGAGATGTTAAATGGGTTGCCAACACTGTTTAATAGTGACTTTACATCTACAGTTCAGCTGGGAACAGCTTGGCTTGGCAGCGTTGAAATATTCTAAACATGCTCTCGTGCTATCGTAAAATCCCATCCAAGAAACACTATATACACATATATATATATATATATATATATATATATATATATATATATATATATATATATATAAAGTAAGGTTTATTTAAAATGTCAATTTTGAGTGGTTTCAGTGGTATGATATCAAGTACAATCTACTTAATTTTCCAGTGAAACATAAAACAAAGTGAGTAAATAAGTCATTTTAGACAATAGATTTTCACTCAGAACAATTTTCACTCAGAAACTGCTTGTAAGTTTCCCAAATAATTGCAAAGAAACGTAATGAATTAAACTCAATTTTGAAGTAGAAATACTGAAAAAGAATTTTCGCATAAAATGTACAGATCTGGTGCAATGTATTTAAAACAACATAAAACAATATATCCAAATGTTATACTTGGTAGACCCTGTTTGTAACAGGAATTGAGAGGGAATTGTCGACTCGTTTCAGCAGTTGAGAATCGATTCTTTCTTTTAGGAGACAATAACTTTTTTTGTTGTGCACTTTGATCTTTGAAACTTTGCAGACCTTTTACATTCACAAACAGATAATACTCGTAAAAGCATAATAGAGGCACTAAACAACCCAATGAAAGGAATAGATGAATGTATGTTGCCTTTATTAAAACATATACAGTATATAATATGTTTTAATCAGCAGGTCGTAAAGAAAACATTTCCATTGAGACTTTTTGATATGTCTTGTAAGCAACCATATTAATGCTTTAGTTCCTTGATAATTGTGAGGCGTCTTTTGTCGGCAAAGTTCAGCAGCAAAAACTGTCTCTGCATTCCCTTCTGCAGCAAACACAAATATAAACACCTTCGTCCCTGAAGCGAACAGTCTTGGTTTCTCTGAGCTTGGTGTCTCACCTGTATGGTAGCTGTCAGGGATTGATTCTTTCATCTAGAACAAGGGAACAAAGACTGCTTTTAGGTGATGCCAAGAAAAGCACCAGAGCCAAGGTGAAGTATTGCGTGCCTTGTCTCCAGTGGAGCGTACGGCTTTGATCAGACGTACTCTACGCTTTTGGCACACAAGAGCTTGAAAAGCCCAAACACACCATATTAATGGGTATGTGTGCGCTCCAACCACACCCGACTCCTCTGCCCTCATCTGAAATGTATGTACTGTGTGATTTTGACAGACTGAATAACAATGTGCTTTTAAAATGTCCTCATGAAATGTTGCGTTTGCACCTGAGACAGAAAACTGGGTGCAAGACTGGATCTTCCCGTTGAGTGGGAAGTGTCTGGAGTGTTTAATAGACCACAAAAGCATAGCACTAATATATCGTCTTTTTGTTATTAAAGGGATAGTTTAACCAATTCGAAATCAATCAATCAAACATGCCGTGAAAACATTTGCAAGACCGTTTTTGCATTTTATAACAAAACATGTCGTGCCAAGTTTGAATATGCACAAGAATTCCCTCCATTGACTAAACACATTATTCTCTAAAATCTGGAGGAGCAGCAAATCAGCACATTAGAATGATTTCTGAAGGATCATGTGACACTATTTTTTACATTTTTAAATATATCCAAATAGAAAATAGATATTTTAAATTGTAATAATTTTTCACAATATTACAGTTTTTTAACAAATAAATGCAGCCTTGATGAGCAGTAGAGACTTCTTTCAAAAACTTCACAAAACTTACCGATCCCAATCTTTTGAACAGGAGTGCATCATGAAAAATTATAAATAATAATATAAAATATGCACAAGAATGGTGAGATTTAGACAGAGTGGAAGATGTTCAGTAAATAATAACTTAAATGTCAGTCTCTATTCCACACACAAATCTATTCTACGGTATAACTTGAAAAGACTTGAAATAGTGCATGAGTCATATAGACTAATGTTTTGATTTATTTTGTGTTTGTCGGCTCCTGGTAACCACATGCTTTCATTGTATGGAAAAGAGCAGCTCAGACATTGATTCATATTATATGGAAGAAAGTCATACAGGCTTGGAATGACTTAAGGGTCAACAAATGTGCCTTTATTTTTGACCCTCTGGTTAAAATTTCTCACAAAAGACAGTGTTAAGCTGTAGAAGCTCAGTAAACCGTTGATTCAGACGGTCCTTGAGAAAACATTGAAAAAACAGTTAGTCCTCCTCACACCCGACTCAATGGAGTCTTGGGAAATCATATCGATCGATAGTTCCTGTTCAAGAAAGATTGCTGTGCACACTAAAGGGCGATGGATGTTCTCTGTGGCCTTCATTTACAGTTTCCAATCAATAAATCTACATGACTAAGCATGAGCGTCAGAGGTAAATTACAGTTCACATTAGTGAACCACTTTGAATCACTTTAGTGGCTTCCTTATTTTTCCCACCCATTCTAATGTTAACACAATTCAGGCTACTTCTACACTAACCCGGATACATTTGGAAATGCGTATTTTTCTCTACATTTTGGCCTTCTGTCTACACTGCGAAAACTGAGCTTTTTGAAGACGCTTTCCCAAGTGGATACATTTGAAAACATCTTCAGCATTTTCACTGGCCACAATTTGAACATACCATGGGGAAAACTGCCATGAAGATATTTTTTATATTATCTCATAATTTGGCAGCAGGCATATTGGGCTGCTGTCACTTTAAGACCCAGTATACTGTTACACGTCAAAACATGTTTACGTGACTATTCGCCAAGACCGGCATTTTGACGTTATTTTGTGTGTATTTGACTGTTTAATCTCAATAAAGAGTGAAAAAGGACACAATTTAATACTGAGAGGCTTTATGTTTGCACTTTGTGTGTGAGCACAAAATCTGCGGTAATGAGTAAAATGATGCGCAATGCACAATCCAACGCTGAAGTTCAAGCGAATAAAGAAACAATATTCATCCGGAGCAAATGAAACGAGTGAGTGAGTGGAGGCGGGTTTGTGTGTCACTCGCACACACAAATCATATCAGTATCATATCAGAATACGATACCAGCAGCTGGTATCATATTCTGCGGAAAATGAGTATTGGAAGTGTTTCAGATATTTCAGTATGAATATGTATCGAAAAAAATCTATATTTTTGACAATACTACATTGAACTTATAACTATAGTTTATTATTTCAGATGCCTTTTTTAAGACTACAGATGACTACAATTGATCAATGTATTTACAATATATACAATTCAGGAGTGACTGTGTTACACGCATTTGGCGGGTGTTAATGTCAAGCCCTGACCCGGATTAATGTAGAGTAGTCTCAGTGTTGGACAACACTTTTATTGTTATTTGGTATGTTTGCTAATGCAAGTTTATTGAGGTATATTAGGAGCAGATATCTGTGAATAGTTCTCATAAAACAGGAAGAGAGTTTTATCATGCCATGCGTCTGAATCATTGCATACAATATGATTTGTGATATCAGTGTTTGGATTGTCCTGTTCCAGTGAAGCGTGCGTTTTGTTACAGAAAATCGTTGCAATGCTTTTCTCGTCAGGTTGTGTTTTGACAACATATAATATCTCTGCAAAGCCCTTTTGGAAAGATTTCTGTAGGTTGTTTGCCTGCTGTGATAACAAGTGGTCACACGGTTTATCCATGAAATGACTCCTCAAAGACAAAATGATTTTCGAGGACGAAAATGACTTTCGAATTGATCTGTCGCTATCGACAACATGCCCCACCGCCACCGAGCCGCCACTGAGCCGGTCATTATTCACGTCGTTTCCCACAGCAGGGTCCAAATGTCTGAGACTCCATTGAGAAGCTGGGATTTTCTCATTTAAAACCTGGAAAGAAACAAAGTCTCAGGGTTTAATAAACATACTAAACAATAAAAGAAACAGATGTACAATTAAGAACATGTCATTCAGATTCTGCACTATTGTGCAAATTGTAAACACCATGTGGCACCTTATCCTGTGTGTATCCAATCTTTCATCAAGAATATGAACCACCAGCCCTGCTGATAAAAACATGTTTCTTCCCATGATGCCGTTATTGCATCCCAGAGCTGCCGTTCTTCAGCCTTGTCACACTGACTGCTCTACAGTCTCTCCACGCACTCCAATTAACACATAAGCCTCAATTACCCGTTATCCGGGCCGAGAGTGCCCGTGTGTGTGGGCGTGTGTGTGTGTGTGTGTGTGCGTGTGTGTGTGTGTCACTTCTGCTGCATTGAATGCAATGTTGAGTGTGGCTGTCGTGTGAGGCTGACGGTGACAGGGATGCTGGGATGAGGGTGCAAGGTTGAGGTGAGCAAACATTATATTTCTATGTCGTTTCTATGATGTTCTGAGTTGTTTCTAGGGTGTTGCTGTGTGATTGCTAGGGTGTTGCTGTGTGATTGCTAGGGTGTTGCTGTGTGATTGCTAGGGTGTTCTGGGTTGTTTCTAGGGTGTTGCTGTGTGATTGCTAGGGTGTTCTGAGTTGTTTCTAGGGTGTGCTGTGTGATTGCTAGGGTGTTCTGGGTTGTTGCTAGGGTGTTGCTGTGTGATTGCTAGGGTGTTCTGAGTTGTTTCTAGGGTGTTGCTGTGTGATTGCTAGGGTGTTCTGAGTTGTTTCTAGGGTGTTGCTGTGTGATTGCTAGGGTGTTCTGGGTTGTTTCTAGGGTGTTGCTGTGTGATTGCTAGGGTGTTCTGAGTTGTTTCTAGGGTGTTGCTGTGTGATTGCTAGGGTGTTCTGGGTTGTTTCTAGGGTGTTGCTGTGTGATTGCTAGGGTGTTCTGAGTTGTTTCTAGAGTGTTGCTGTGTGATTGCTAGGGTGTTTTGGGTTGTTTCTAGGGTGTTCTGGGTTGTTTCTAGGGTGTTGCTGTGTGATTGCTAGGGTGTTCTGGGTTGTTTCTAGGGTGTTCTGGGTTGTTTCTAGGGTGTTCTGGGTTGTTTCTAGGGTGTTCTGGGTTGTTTCTAGGGTGTTGCTGTGTGATTGCTAGGGTGTTCTGAGTTGTTTCTAGGGTGTTGCTGTGTGATTGCTAGGGTGTTCTGAGTTGTTTCTAGGGTGTTGCTGTGTGATTGCTAGGGTGTTCTTAGTTGTTTCTAGGGTGTTGCTGTGTGATTGCTATAGGGTGTTCTGGGTTGTTTCTAGGGTGTTCTGGGTTGTTTCTAGGGTGTTGCTTTGTGATTGCTAGGGTGTTCTGGGTTGTTTTTAGGGTGTTCTGGGTTGTTTCTAGGGTGTTCTGGGTTGTTTCTAGGCTGTTCTGGGTTGTTTCTAGGGTGTTGCTGTGTGATTGCCAGGGTGTTCTGGGTTGTTTCTAGGGTGTTGCTTTGTGATTGCTAGGGTGTTCTGGGTTGTTTTTAGGGTGTTCTGGGTTGTTTCTAGGGTGTTCTGGGTTGTTGCTAGGGTGTTCTGGGTTGTTTCTAGGGTGTTGCTGTGTGATTGCCAGGGTGTTGCTGTGTGATTGCCAGGGTGTTGCTGTGTGATTGCTAGGGTGTTCTGGGTTGTTTCTAGGGTGTTGCTGTGTGATTGCTAGGGTGTTCTGAGTTGTTTCTAGGGTGTTGCTGTGTGATTGCTAGGGTGTTCTGGGTTGTTTCTAGGGTGTTGCTGTGTGATTGCTAGGGTGTTCTGAGTTGTTTCTAGGGTGTTGCTGTGTGATTGCTAGGGTGTTCTGGGTTGTTTCTAGGGTGTTGCTGTGTGATTGCTAGGGTGTTCTGGGTTGTTTCTAGGGTGTTCTGGGTTGTTTCTAGGGTGTTCTGGGTTGTTTCTAGGGTGTTGCTGTGTGATTGCTAGGGTGTTCTGAGTTGTTTCTAGGGTGTTGCTGTGTGATTGCTAGGGTGTTCTTAGTTGTTTCTAGGGTGTTGCTGTGTGATTGCTATAGGGTGTTCTGGGTTGTTTCTAGGGTGTTCTGGGTTGTTTCTATGGTGTTGCTGTGTGATTGCCAGGGTGTTCTGGGTTGTTGCTAGGGTGTTCTGGGTTGTTGCTAGGGTGTTGCTGTGTGATTGCTAGGGTGTTCCGGGTTGTTTCTAGGGTGTTGCTGTGTGATTGCTAGGGTGTTCTGGGTTGTTTCTAGGGTGTTGCTGTGGTATTGCTAGGGTGTTCTGGGTGGTTTCTATAGGGTTTTCTGGGTTGTTGCTAGGGTGTTCTGGGTTGTTTCTAGGGTGTTGCTGTGTGATTGCAAGGATGTTCTGAGTTGTTTCTAGGGTGTTGCTGTGTGATTGCTAGGGTGTTCTTAGTTGTTTCTAGGTTGTTGCTGTGTGATTGCTAGGGTGTTCTGGGTTGTTCTAGGGTTCTGGTTGTTCTAGGGTGTTCTGGGTTGTTTCTAGGGTGTTGCTGTGTGATTGCTAAGGTGTTCTGAGTTGTTTCTAGGGTGTTGCTGTGTGATTGCTAGGGTGTTTTGGGTTGTTTCTAGGGTGTTCTAGGTTGTTTCTAGGGTGTTGCTGTGTGACTGCTAGGGTGTTCTGGGTTGTTTCTAGGGTGTTCTGGGTTGTTTCTAGGGTGTTGCTGTGTGATTGCTAGGGTGTTCTTAGTTGTTTCTAGGGTGTTGCTGTGTGATTGCTAGGGTGTTCTGGGTTGTTTCTAGGGTGTTCTGGGTTGTTTCTAGGGTGTTGCTGTGTGATTGCCAGGGTGTTCTGGGTTGTTGCTAGGGTGTTCTGGGTTGTTGCTAGGGTGTTGCTGTGTGATTGCTAGGGTGTTCCTGTGTGATTCCTAGGGTGTTCTGGGTTGTTTCTAGGGTGTTGCTGTGTGATTGCTAGGGTGTTTTGGGTTGTTTCTAGGGTGTTCTGGGTTGTTTCTAGGGTGTTGCAAGGGTGTTCTGAGTTGTTTCTAGGGTGTTTTGGGTTGTTTCTAGGGTGTTCTGGGTTGTTTCTAGGGTGTTGCAAGGGTGTTCTGAGTTGTTTCTAGGGTGTTGCTGTGTGATTGCTAGGGTGTTCTGGGTTGTTTCTAGGGTGTTGCTGTGTGATTGCTAGGGTGTTCTGGGTTGTTGCTAGGGTGTTGCTGTGTGATTGCTAGGGTGTTCCGGGTTGTTTCTAGGGTGTTGCTGTGTGATTGCTAGGGTGTTCTGGGTTGTTTCTAGGGTGTTCTGGGTTGTTTCTAGGGTGTTGCTGTGTGATTGCTAGGGTGTTCTGGGTTGTTTCTAGAGTGTTGCTGTGTGATTGCTAGGGTGTTCTTAGTTGTTTCTAGGTTGTTGCTGTGTGATTGCTAGGGTGTTCTGGGTTGTTTCTAGGGTGTTCTGGGTTGTTTCTAGGGTGTTGCTGTGTGATTGCTAGGGTGTTCTGAGTTGTTTCTAGGGTGTTGCTGTGTGATTGCTAGGGTGTTCTGAGTTGTTTCTAGGGTGTTGCTGTGTGATTGCTAGGGTGTTCTGGGTTGTTTCTAGGGTGTTCTGGGTTGTTTCTAGGGTGTTGCTGTGTGATTGCTAGGGTGTTCTGAGTTGTTTCTAGGGTGTTGCTGTGTGATTTCTAGGGTGTTCTGGGTTGTTTCTAGGGTGTTCTGGGTTGTTTCTAGGGTGTTCTGGGTTGTTTCTAGGGTGTTTCTCTGTGATTGCTAGGGTGTTCTGGGTTGTTTCTAGGGTGTTGCTGTGTGATTGCTAGGGTGTTCTGGGTTGTTTCTAGGGTGTTGCTGTGTGATTGCTAGAGTGTTCTGGGTTGTTGCTAGGGTGTTGCTATGTGATTGCTAGGGTGTTGCTGTGTTGTTTCTAGGGTTTTCTGGGTTGTTTCTAGGGTGTTTCTCTGTGATTGCTAGGGTGTTCTGGGTTGTTTCTAGGGTGTTGCTGTGTGATTGCTAGGGTGTTCTTAGTTGTTTCTAGGGTGTTGCTGTGTGATTGCTAGGGTGTTCTGGGTTGTTTCTAGGGTGTTCTGGGTTGTTTCTAGGGTGTTGCTGTGGGATTGCCAGGGTGTTCTGGGTTGTTGCTAGGGTGTTCTGGGTTGTTGCTGTGTGATTGCTAGGGTGTTCTGGGTTGTTTCTAGGGTGTTGCTGTGTGATTGCTAGGGTGTTCTGGGTTGTTTTTAGGGTGTTCTGGGTTTGTGTCTAGGGTGTTCTGGGTTGTTTCTAGGGTGTTGCTGTGTGATTGCCAGGGTGTTTTGGGTTGTTGCTAGGGTGTTCTGGGTTGTTGCTAGGGTGTTGCTATGTGATTGCTAGGGTGTTGCTGTGTTGTTTCTAGGGTGTTCTGGGTTGTTTCTAGGGTGTTTCTCTGTGATTGCTAGGGTGTTCTGGGTTGTTTCTAGGGTGTTGCTGTGTGATTGCTAGGGTGTTCTGGGTTGTTTCTAGGGTGTTGCTGTGTGATTGCTAGGGTGTTCTGGGTTGTTTTTAGGGTGTTCTGGGTTGTTTCTAGGGTGTTCTGGGGTGTTCTGGGTTGTTTCTAGGGTGTTCTGAGTTGTTTCTAGGGTGTTGCTGTGTGATTGCCAGGGTGTTCTGGGTTGTTTTTAGGGTGTTCTGGGTTGTTTCTAGGGTGTTCTGGGTTGTTTCTAGGGTGTTGCTGTGTGATTGCCAGGGTGTTCTGGTGATTTACTTACTGTCTTACTTGAAAGAGTCCTGCACTCTCAAAAAATCCAACAGTAGCATGCCTCATCTCAACAAGTTGCATGATTCATTCATGTTTATAGCACATTTAAGTCCAGTAGTGATAGTGATTTGAACAAACCTCAAACACTATGAACAATAGTATTATAACTTAGACTTAAATGGCAAATGATTAAGTTTATGCTTCATTTCGAAATTGTAAAAATGTCTATTGCAAATTTTACTGCATACAAAATAAATTCACAGGAACGAACGATTGATTGATAAAGCTCAAATTTCACTCACCAATGCATACTGAATATATAGCAGTAGCACACTTGTGTTTGATCGACAGATGCTTTACACTTCAGCAGAAGAAGACATTCATTGTGATGTAAATTCACACGCTTCGAAGAGCCTCTGAGAGCTTAACCACGGTGTGTTGCGTTTAGAAGCCAGCAGCAGCCATTTTCCCGTTGATTTGTGATGAGCTTATGTGAGAATAATTAATGCCAATTATCTCTTAATTACAGTGATTAGAGCTGCAGCTGTAGGATCCTCATCCTGTAGTGAAGAGAGAAACTGATGCGCTTTAAATGGTTAAAGTGTGTGTGTGTGTGTGTGTGTGTGTGTGTGTGTGTGTGTGTGTGTGTGTGTGTGTGTGTGTGTGTGTGTGTGTGTGTGTGTGTGTGTGTGTGTGTGTGTGTGTGTGTAAACTGACATAAATGTGGGAAATACCAGTGGAATGATAAATATAGATTATTAAATCACATGAGCATTGTCCACTTTGAGAAAGATCCAGCCTAATAAACGGAGACAATGACATCATAAACTTTTTCTTTCATTTAATTTACATTAAATATCAAGTGTGTCATTGCAGCGCTCCGAGTAGCACCAAAGTGGAATTGTAAAAATAATGTATAAATAAATACATAAATAAATGATAATAATAATAATTAATTATCCTATTATAATATGTTCTTTTTATCCTTTAAAAAATATTTAAACATCTTTAAAACATTCAAAGCACAATTAGGAAAGTTATAAGGAATACATTTAAGAAATACAATAGTTTTAGAGAGAGAAAGAAAGAAATCCGCCCAAATGCAATTTAAGAAATTAATTTTTCTTACCCAATTAGCAAATAGTTTTTTCTAAATAAATAAATAAAGTAGAGTGCCAGACACACACTCTAAATATATGTCACATAACTCACAAAATACATCCAAATATACAGTTATGGTAATGGGTATTTCGTTTTCCTTCTGCTAAGTGCCTCAAAAAAAAAACTAAATATTTTTTTAGAAGATTTGAATCCATCATCTTGGCATACGTTCATTGTCTAGTTTTCTCAGAAAAGCTCCTAGTTTCAAGCTAGTGAACACAAATGTGTTTCCTGGCAGAGCCTGTGAGTTTGTCGACTTCTTGCACTCAGTGTGCCGCAGGATTCATTAATATAGTTGGTGTTTGACAGCAGCAATTAAAGCTTTAATCTGAGCTATATTCATCCCAATTAACCAATATGACTGAAAGACTAATTAGAATACAAATTCTAATTAGCAAATTATAAAGCTTAAACCCACACAAATATGTTTTAGTAACAAAGTGTGAATAAATTAAGATAAGGCATCCATAACGCTTTCTAGAAAACCACATTAAATGCCTGAAACTATCCAGCGTGCGTCTATTTTCTGACATAAGAAGGTTTAACATGAAAAAAACAAAAAAAAACAATTTTTATTTCTGTAGCCGTTGGTATAAGCCAACTTATTTTCGATCCCAGTGCTAATTAAGTGCAGGCTGTGGCTTTGAGAAGATTTTCTGAGCGCGAACCTGGACGTCGTGGGAGAGAGAATGGCGTCTATTACAGTCTTTATGCATCAAATATGCATTTCAGCAATTGGTTTTGCTCTGTGAAGAAATCCAAAACCACCCACAGCTCCTTCCAGCTGTACAGTAACTCGGCTTTTAAAACTGTCATTGCTCAGCGATGAAACCGGCTTTGAGCGTTTCGCTGAGCAGATTAAATTAGACTTGTAAATGTGGGGTTGTGAAGATTTGAGAGCTCTGGATTATATTTACTTTGGAGCAAGACCTCACTCGTGAAGCCTTTTACTAGAGGACAGGAGTTAGTTCTCTTATGATTTATTTCGAGGGTCTGTTAAAGGAATAATTGACCTAAAAATGAAAAGTCATTAATTCACCCTCATGTTGTACCAAACCTCATATGGCTTTTTTTCTTCTGTGGAACACAAAAGGAGATGTTTAGCAGGACGTCCTGATCGTGGCTTATTTTATATGCGAAAGTGAATAAGAACAATGTTAATGTCCAAAAATGACAAAAAACTCCATAACAGGAGTTAATGTGACTCACCCACTATATTCAATGCCTTCTAAAGTCATGTATGGAGGGCAGACAGAAATTATGAATAAATTAGCTGAAACTGAAAGTCAAAAAAGCCATAATTGAAGTGAATAAGATTTGAAAGCTAAAGGCAAAAGTTTTTAGATCACTTAAAGTGCCCTGTTATGCTATTTTAAATGTCCCTAACTTAGTTTTGGAGTCTCCTACAATAGGTTTCCGTGTATCCAAGGTCAAAAAACACTTATATTTTCTCATCATTTACATTGCAGCATCAGCTCTTTTCTCACAGTGTCTGAAATGGTTTGTTCGAAGATTAAGTCTCTCTAAACCCCTGCTTTCTGAGAGCCTACTCTGCTCTGATTGGTCAGAAGGCCCAGTCTTTTGTGATTGGTCTACCGCTTACAGCACATGTTGGAAACCAAATGCTTATTACCATATCTGGATTTCTGCTCCAGATTTTCCTCAGCACTTTATACACAGTGATGCGAACAGTAACTATATCCGGGCAGCCAATAGCAGGCATTATGCAAATTAGTTCAGGCAGGAATTACGACTGAAATTACTGATTGGTTCTTTCTTTGGGAGACAATAACTCCATTTATATGCATTTAGATTTTTGACCCTTTTACATTCACAAACATGTATATAACAAAGGGGTATATAACAAAGGGCTTATCAGAGGTACCTTAAATGTGTTCTGTTCCTCGCACAAACCTATAGAATTAATATACCGTAGCTCACATGTCATAAGGATTTCTTTTATGGCGTTTTTGGTGGTCATTTTTGGAGCTCACCCCAGTGGAATAATAATATGGGCTTGGAGAGACATGAAAGAAAGAAAATTATGGGAGAATTTTCATTTTATTGGTGAACTACACCTTTTATCCATCTTATATGTGCATCATCAATTTTGCTTATCATATAAATCTTTAAAATGAGACAAAACAAAACACTGACCATGAAAAGTACACAATAAATGCATTGTACATGTCTGAAGAACAGTGTTGTTACTTTTAAATGAAAATGCAAACAAAAAAAGATATTTCGAAGTTGTAAACAAAGATTATAGGAGTACATTTTTTTTAAGATAATACTAGTCCATCAACTTCAAAATGTAATGTTTAATTGTGTTATTTGCCATTTCATTGTAAATATTTGTGAAATTTCCCAGCAATTTCTGAGTGAAATTGTTTCAAAGTAAATCCTACATCGTTTTTTTTGTGTGTGTGTGTGTGTGTGTAAAACTTAAAAATAGTTTTTGGTAATTAAAATACAGCTGAAATAAAATTAGATATTAGATGAAGATTTAAATTATACAAAACTTAAACAGAAATTATAAATGTGGCCTCGGAAATTAAATGAAATGAGTTTAAGTTGAAGGTTGAAATTAAAGGTATATGAAAATAACAAAATTTAAAATAAACCTAAAATATAAGCAAAAAAGCTAATCAAAATAATTAATTAGTATATAATAAAATAATAAAATACCATTCAAAACTCTCTTGACGTGAGCTGATTGAACAACATATCTTGTATGCACCACAACATCAAATCCCAGTCGCCCAGGCAACTTCCTCGAGTGATTAAAGATGATTATCGGAAGTCTTTGTTTGACTAATCCGGATTAATCGCATTGAAGGATTAACGCACTTGTGCTTGAACTCATGTGACCTGTCTGTGCTTCCAGCAGTCAGTGGGATCCTGGAAAAGGACATAAACATTGCAGAGGTTGAGTGAGGGAATGGAGGTCATGGATTTATTCTGTAAGATCTCTCCCAGGGTAGCTGAGTGTTTAACCACACCAGACCTAAGCAGATAAAAACACAATACAGGCTCAAACCTGCCATTTATCTTCTCGTATTGAGCATTTTAATGTCATTCAAGTAAAAGCTTGTTATACACATTTTTACAGTCCAAATAAAGGCTAGAGGTCTACATGTCTACAATTTAATAAAAACAGCCACAAAGCTGCTATGGCGGGTCTATGTAAGGGATAATCTACAGTCAGACAGTTTTTTTTTTTTTTACAAAATAAACTAATATGTTCACCTGAACCCTGGTGTGAAACATGCGCTTATTAAACATTTACCAAAAAAATTAATATGTGGACATGAAATATTGATTTGCACAAATGTACAGGGGTTGGACAATGAAAATTTATAATTTATTAGTATGATGTAGGGTCTCCTTTTGCAGCCAATTCATCAATTCATCTTCAATTTTGAGCCGTTAATCCTCCAGAACAGCGTATGTGATGCTGGTGGAGGAAAACGTTTTCTGACTTGCTACTTAAAAACACCCCAAACTGCTTCAAAAATATTAAATCTCGTGACTGTATAGGCCATGGGAGATGTTCAGCTTCACTGGTCCCTTTTCCATTACAGATTTGCTCAAAACTTTTGCGAGATTTTCTAAATGTCGATAAAAAACTATAGCGAAATGATGGCGTTTTCGTTAACCAATAATATTCGACTAGAAAGTAATTTTTTCAAAAAAATTCATGGCAATGGATGTTGGTAGGTTTATGTATATCGCACTAGCCAAGGTGTGTTATACAAGCAAGGAAAGCCCCTTATACTTGGGAGCGTCATGTATGAGATGTTTCTGGGTGTTTCTCCCTCATATCTGCGTCAAGGTCTTGATAAATTGTGGCACTTTGTGTGCAGTATTCCCATAATACTTTTGTCTTTCATGAGTTTAATAAAGAACTCTGTCTTGTCTTCTGTCCAAACATACTTTAGAGAGTGATCGTCGTTTACGTATACGCCAGGTGACCTGTAAATGCATGTTTCATCGCAGTTTTGCGGCATATTTCTTTTTCGAATTGCCTGATAAACCACCTCTTGCAAGCGTAAAAACTTTTTTTTTGCGATATATGGGAGTATTTACGAAATTGACGTGTTTCCATATGTGTATTTTCAATTCGTTATTTCAATTTGCGCAATTTGAAGGGTAATGGAAACGGGGCTACTTTCATGTTCAAACCATTCTGTCACAAGTCTTGCTGTGTGTATTGGTGCATTATCCTGCTGATATACGGCAGCCTCTTCAGGGCACAGTGTTTGAAGCATCAGGAGCACATGATCCTCCAGAAAGGTTCGCTAGTTCTTGGCAGTGACGCCTTCATCAAGCACAGTCCAAACCATCACTGATCCACTACAGTCCGGTGTTGAGCCTCTTTAGGGATTCTCCACTTTAACTCCCACGGATGTGGGAAAGACAGTCAAGGTGGACTGCTCAGAGAACAATACATGTTCACATTGTCCACTTGCCAGGATTTCCAGAATGTGAATCTGATACTTATGGGGCGTTTCAACAGAACCAGGAAAAAAATTGCCTCTGCACTCAATTGGATAGACCCATGACCAATCAGAGCAACGGAGTAAATGACGTATGTTGAGCGAAGCAAATGCCTTGATCGCGGTTCTCTGTTCCTCTTTTAAAATGAATGTGCTGTCTAGATCTTCTATAACACACGCGATGGCTGAATCTACACATCTCAATTCTCCAGCGGCAGCCATTCTTTGTTGTAAACGAATTCAACCCAAGCGCTCTTTGGTGACGTGGATGATTACATTACTGTTGATCATCTGTCCATCATCGTATAAAGCCCGCCCTGACAATTTGATTGGTCCGAACAGCTTTGGTTCGGGGATAGTTGCTCCACAACGGATCAAGTCCAGACCGAACTTCCCATCCTCAAATGTTGTGGGCGGGGCTAAGTTCAGCTGGCACCCAGGCTACAGATGTGGTTTTATGTTTTTGGATCTGATCCGAGTTTATACCTTGACATCCCTGTCAGACAGGACAGATTTTTCTTGTTCAGACAGTTATTCCTGTTGGATGTGGTTCTTCCTATGTGGAGGTATGCCGACATTACCCTGGATACCAGAGCTCTCGATACAACACAAAGACTTGCTGTCCTGGTCACAGATGAAATAAAGATGAAAAACCGCACTCTCTAGTTAGATCTCATATATTTATACCATGTCCACACAGAAGCGTTTCAGCCTGAGCCATCATCTGTGTGCCGGCAATGAGTTTGCATTGTACAGATGAGCCAGCGAACCGACACCAACGGCTCTTACTGATGGAATGTAAAATCAGTGAAGATTATAGATATATGTAGGCTTGAAACCTCCAACACTATATTGGCCAGTGTTTCAGAACATAGAGAGAATGTCACGATACGCTAAATAGAACCCAAGCGCAGACAGTAACTTTCACAAAAACACAGTTTATTTACAAACGGAAAACAAGAACCCATGATGGGGCAAACTAACATAAATAAACAGAACTAGAACTGGACGATGACAAACAGGAACTCTGACGATAACTAGACTTGACAATAAAAATGAACTGGAACTCACAGACAGATTACAAAGCTCACCGAACCAGATGATAACGAGACGAACAAGCACTGAGAAACAAACACAGGGATCTTACATAGAACACATAATCACAAGGGTACAGGTGACACCGATGAACATCAAGACTAACGAGGGAACAAGGGGTGTGGTAAGGACACAATCACAAGTCATAAGTGACACTGATACAACATTAACTGACAAGGAAACGAGGTAATGACACAAGACAATGCAAACACATAGCCCAAAAACAACCGGCCATGTGCTTGCACACAAAACAAGAGACAAGTACTTGACAGAAAGGCATCCACCTCCATATCATGATCCAATTACAACAATGATTAGGAGGAAATAGGATCCAAAATAAACACCAAAGTTCACAACTTAATCAAACAGTGCTTATAACAAATATCTATAAGCTAGACATCCATGGTTCAGGAGACTTTGGGGCTGTTTACACAACACCCGTTTTAATTAAAAACGGTCATTTACATGACAATGGCATTATAGGGGCCTTTCAAAAACTTTTGAAAAACGGTTTCAGAGTCCAAGTTTTTGAAAATGATATTGTTATTGTGTCCTTGTAAACTACAAAAACGGCAATTTGTGAAAACGTTGACGTCATGTGCATGTGTATTATGTGGTCGGTCTATAGGCAAGGCAAGGCAAGTTTATTTATATAGCACATTTCATACACAATGGTAATTCAAAGTGCTTTACATAGAAAAGAAATTAGAAAAATTAAAACAGTTTAGAATAAAAGATAAAATACAGAAATAATCAAATAAAATTAGAATAATTAAAACATTAAATAAAATACAGTACAAACAGTCGGACGAGCAGTGGCACAGTGCTCATTCAGTAAATGCACAGGTAAACAGAAGTGTTTTGAGTCTGGATTTGAATGTGACTACTGTAGGAGCACATCTGATCTCTTCTGGAAGCTGGTTCCAGCTACGGCTGGCATAGTAGCTAAAAGCGCACTCACCATGCTTAGAGTGAACCCTTGGTATTTCTAGCTAATGTGATCCTAGTGATCTGAGTGATCTGTTGGGTTTATATTCAGTGAGCATATCTGCAATGTATTGAGGTCCTAGGCCATTGAATGATTTATATACCAGTAATAATACTTTAAAATCAATTCAATATGTAACTGGCAGCCAGTGTAAAGACCTGAGGACTGGTGTGATGTGTTCATATTTTCTGGTTCTGCTCAGAATCCGTTCTGTATGAGCTGACACTGTCTAATGGTCTTTTTAGGAAGGCCAGTGAGGAGTCCATTACAATAATCCACCCTGCTGGTGATGAAAGCATGCACAAGTTTCTCTAAGTCTTGACTGGAAACAAAGCATCTAATTCTTGCAATATTTTTCAGATGATAGTATGCTGATTTAGTTATTGCTTTGACATGACTACTGAAACTAAGGTCTGACTCTAGAGACACACCCAGATTCCTGACTTGATTTTTAGTTGTTTGACCCCTAGACTGAAGGTAAGCGTTCACCTTGAGAACTTCATCTTTGTTTCCAAATGCAATGACTTCAGTTTTGTCTTTGTTTAACTGAAGAAAGTTTTGGCACATCCAATTGTTTACTTCATCAATGCATTGGCAAAGGGAGTCAATGGGGCTGTAATCGTTAGGCGATAGGGCTGAGTAGATCTGTGTGTCGTCTGCATAGCTGTGGTAAGAGATTTGGTTCTTTCTCATTATTTGGCTCATTGGGAGCATGTACGGATTGAATAGGAGTGGCGCAAGAATTGAGCCTCGAGGGACTCCGCATGTCATGGATGTCCACTCAGACTTATGGTCTCCTATAGTCACATAATAACCTCTCCCTTCTAAGTATGACCTGACGCATTTTAGGACTATCCCAGAAAGCCCGACCCAGTTTTCCAGCCTGTCAAGAAGTATGTTGTGATCGACAGTGTCAAATGCAGCACTGAGGTCGAGTAGTACTAGAACTGATAATTTGCTTGTGTCAGTATTTAAGCTAATATCGTTTATTATCTTTATGAGCGCTGTCTCTGTGCTGTGATGCGGTCGGAAACCAGATTGAAAGTAGTCAAAGTATCCATTCGAGCTTAAGAATTTGTTCAGCTGATTGAAGATAACTTTTTCAATGATCTTGCCTATGAAAGGAAGATTTGAGATCGGTCTACAGTTGTTTAATAGGGTCTTATCCAGATTGCTCTTTTTCAGGAGGGGCTTGACAACTGCAGTTTTCAGGGAGTTCGGAAAACTCCCAGAGAGAAGTGAGGCATTTACCACTTCTAGGAGATCTGCTTTTAAGCTGTGTAACACAGTTTTGAAGAAAGATGTGGGAAGTGCGTCAAGGGCGCAGGTTGATGTTTTAAGGTGCTGTACGATTTCTTCCAAAATGTTGCCATCAATTTCTTTGAAATCAGACATAGTGACTACTTTCTCAGGCTGTTGTCTGATCTGTCTGACCCCAGTGCGGCTCAAGGATGAGCTGATCACCTTTCTGATATTATTGATTTTCTCAGAGAAAAAAAGAAGCAAACTCACTGCACTTGCAGTCTGAGAGCATTTCACTGGGAATCTGTCTTGGGGGGGGGGGTTGTCAGTCTCTCTACAGTAGCAAAAAGAGTGCGTGTGTTGTTTATATTGCTGTTTATAATATTTGAGAAGAAAGTCTGTCTAGCTTTGCCTAGTTCCTTATTGAAAGCATGGATGCTGTCTTTGTAGATGTTATAATGGACTACAAGTTTTGTCTTCCGCCACATGCGCTCTGCTTTTCTGCATTGTCTTTTCATATTTTGCACTGCTGTTGAGTTTCTCCAAGGTGCTTTCTGTCTGCCATTATTTCTCCTGACTATAGGCGCGTAGTGTTTCTTTACAAAATGACATCATCGCCAACTACTGGCCTGGCAGCAGAATACAGCGTTTTTAATAGTTTTCACGGATCCGTGTGAATGGGGATTGTTTTGATAACCTTGTCGTCTGAATGCGAAAAACGCGAAGAAAAAATGCGTTTCTGTTTTCAGTAAATGTGCGCTGGAAAGCCGTGAACAGGGTTATTTTTGCGGCTGACCTTAATGCATATGCATTTGTAGGAGTTTCTCTCTCAGACGCAATATTTATGGGGGCAGAGTATTTAAATCAATCATGCAAGGGGATTTACTAAGGTTTGCACTCAACAATTTATTTGTATTTGTGCCTTTATTTACCGCATAAAAAAAGTATGTCTGAAACCAGACTCTAATTTGCGCTGCTCTTGGTAGATTGTGTTGGTCATTATAGAAATGATCCGCTGCGTCTGTGTTCTTTAATTTGTGTGTCGTCAGTAGATCACGAGCAGAACTTTACACTCCCATCTGCGCTTTTATGGGATTGCGCTCTCACGATAATTTGCCCTGTTTAGTAAATCTGGCCCTAGTGTGGAAACAAGAGAAACATAAAAAGTATGAGCAATAGTAATTGTGATGCTTTGCAAACACCACTAATGAAATAATGTTTTTTTTTAAAAATTACGTTACTTTTTAAAATTTGGAACCACATTTAAAAAAATATATAAAAAGAGAAAAACTGACAAATGGGATTTTCAATTTATCCTGTAGGATTATATTTCATTTTTTGAAACAGTTATTTGTTGAAAATATTAGAATAAATTATAATAATTGTATATAATAAATGATGATTTCAAATGTGACTATTAAGTCAAATTACCCTTAATAAAGACACCAGAATTAAGTAAACTTCTAAAATACATATGCATTATGTGCATCATTTCATACTATACATTTCTCACAGTAAATGCACAAAAATCCACCAAATAGGATATCAGCCACAGACGTTTGAGTGTGGAGGTGTCAGGTGAAGTGAAATGGAGAGCAGACGCTTCAGCACACAGCTGTTTCCTCACTATCAGGCCTCAGTCTGTCATCGGCATCTAGTTTCACTGGCAAACACAGCATGAGGACGGGACCAATAGAAAGACCTACATCTTTTTAAACAGTAAACATTTGGTAACCCAGTATTTAAAGCAGTATTTAAAGCCTTTCAAATTAAACTAAGAATGCCTTTAAATTTCCTTTTTTATAATATAAATCAAATTTGACAGGATGTAGAATATCAAATTGAATACATATATATATGAACTGTACTCAGACCATTTCCCAAAATGGTTTTGGTTCAGTTCGGTTAGTTTTTAAGGGGTCTGAGTCTATTTATATACGCATATATATATACACACATGCATTTTTTATGATCCCTGTCATTTTGTTATTAACATTTTGCAGATTGTGCAAGACAGATTGTGCAGACAAGTGCAAGGTGTATGCAAACTTTTGACCATGGCGTTGTGTGTGTGTGTGTGTGTGTGTGTGTGCGTGTGTGCGTCTGTGTGTGTGTGTATACAGTATATCCCATGATACCGCCACAGTAATTCGTTATGGACATATTTTGATTATTTCAGACATCACTATAGTTATGAATACATTTGTCTATGTATCCATGCACCTCTCTGTTGATTCTGTTTTCTTTCCGTCAGCGTTACCTAATTCGACGTCTGCTTAAACAGAGCCGCTGCCTGAGAGATGCATTTGATGCGATGTGCTCTGTGATGAATTAGCATTTCTTTGCCTGAGGTCTGAATTGGGAATGTGGCTAGTGCTACCTTTACCATTTTGTTGCCATTAAAAATGAAAGCGACACAAGGAAAAGGATAAAGATGAAGAATTAAAATAAGATTAAGAGCAGAGCAAATGTTGATATGCTGTGGAGGAAGCAGGATGCTTCTGATTCATGCTTTCTCTCATATTCACTCCTTCCATCTTGTGTTTGTTTGCCTTTGCTGTGCTTTAAATGTCATCTTGCATTGACCTCATGAATACTGTCTGTGTGTGTGTGTGTGTGTGTGTGTGTGTGTGTGTGTGTGTGTGTGTGTGTGTCCAGAGGGCAGTGTGTGTGTGTGGATGCTGTATCTTATTCTAGTCATTCTTAGCAGCTGTGGCGTGTTTACAATCTTGTCCTCGGGTTTTTTGAAAGAGCATCTTCAAAATGACCTAAAACTGCAGAACAATGGCATTGCACTGAATTTTTCTCAGAAGAGAGATTCATTTCTATTTCATAGCTCATCTAATGCTCACTAATGCTTCTTCAATTATCAGCTTTCTCTAAAAAAAAAAAAGCTTTTGAGGAAAAAAAGACAAATGAGTCTATAGTTGACATCCAGAAATAGAATAGAGCAATATTTGTCAGTCATACATAAATGAAACTGATAAGATGTATGCACTCAAAAAGCATGGCTTGTGAACTATTTGCATCTATTCGATTTTCATATTTTCAAAATGCATTTATTCAAATTGCATAAGTCTGTTCATTGTAAAATCAATTGAATTTATTCAGTTAAAAAGTATGAACATATATGGCTAGCTGTGGAACAAGCAATATTCAATTATTTAAATATATAAACCTGGTTAGTTATTTTGAATTTTAAACTAATTCAGTTTATTAGTACTATTACAGAAATCTTACCCGTTTCACTGTTTTTTATTTATGTATGACTGACAAATATGCATCACATTAAGTTTATTAGTTTGTTTATGGTAAGACTTTGTGAACGGATGGAAATTGTATATGCAAATAGCCTACATCAATTTTAAATTTAGGCCTAAATATGACATGAATGATTTCTCATGAATAATCGCCAAGACTATTTTGACATTATTTTGTGTTTTTGACTGTTTACGCGCAGTGAGCAGCGAGAGAGTACTGAGAGGCTTTATGTGCTGCACTTCTGGTGTGTGAGCACAAAATCTGCGGTAATGAGTCAAATTATGCGCAATACACTCAATCCAACGCTGAAGTTCAAGCCCTGTAACAGCAACAATTCATCCGGAGCAAATGAAGTGAGTGAGTGGAGGCGGGTTTGTGTGTCACTCGCTGTCAGAGAGAGAGAGAGAGAGAGAGAGAGAGAGAGAGAGAGAGAGAGAGAGAGAGAGAGAGAGAGAGAGAGAGAGAGAGAGAGAAAGAAGCCGGTATCATATTCTGCGGAAAAAAGCAATAGAAGCAAATCAGAAATTTCATTATTGTTACGTATTTGAAGGAGTTTCACCGCACTCACGGTAAACAAGGTGCCAGACAGACAAAACTAGACAACTCAAAAAATAAATAAACTGTCCGCACACTTGAATCCTTTTAAGCAAATTTAAAAAAAATTAAAAAAATTTGGCCGAAAGCTTGGCTAATAAATTTGCTTAAAAGGATTCAAGTGTCCGGACAGTTTATTTATTATTGTTATGTATTGAAATATCTATATTTTTGACAACACTACATTGCACTTAGTTTATTATTTTAGATGTGTTTTTAAAAGATTACAATTGAAAAATGTATATATATTATATATAAAATTCAACCTGCTAAAGTGGCTAGTGGGAGTGAGTGTGTTACGCCACTGCTGAAATACACACACATTCGCACGTTGGCGGATGTTAATGTCTAGCCCTTTATATATATATATATATATAACTCAACAGAGCATTTTTTTGTCCCACGCTCGCGTGAGCATCCACTCCATTGCCTGCAAACTCAAAATCAAACGTGAGGTTCCAAAAAAGTCTTTTGTTGAAATTAAAGGAGGCCGATGGAGTCTGTCGCTGGAAGCCATCTGAACGCGCTCACAGCGCTTTTCCGTTCCACCCACCTCAGTGAAGAGACCTGCCACTGTCAAATTCATTCTCTGGCGGCGCACACACCTCGCGCGCGGAGTGCCCTCTGAACAAAACGGGGGGGCGGGGGGCAGATAATATTTGATTATAATATGCACCTCCAAAAAATGTTTCAGAACAGGCAGTGCTGTCCTCTTATCAGCCACAGGCCCCACTGCAATGCCTGTCTGAAAACATTCTTTGGGTGGTCCAGGGTTCAAGACATTGTCTTTCCTTGGCATGTTCTGAATGTTTTCTTTTTTTTCTATGGTAAGTTACATTGTCTCTTCTTCTGTGTTTTTCTGTGGGTTAAACTTTTTTTGTTTGTTGTAAAATAAGATTTCAGCCTCATTTACTCACCCTCATGTTGTTTGTTGCAAAAAGTATAATGTGGAACACAAAAGAGAAAGAAAGAAATTAGCTCTTCATCTAATTAAAAGATGCTAAGATATTCTATCTTCTCTATCCCTCTCTCTATCCATCCTCTAATCCACTCACACTCCAACATCTAATCCAACTCTCTAACCATCACTCACTCCACTCTCTCTCTATTCTCATCTCTCTCTACACACATCACATCACAAACTATCACACAATCCCACTACACACAACTCCACTCCATTCTCTCACCATCTCACTAATCTCACTTATCCCACTCACACACCCAACAATAATCAATCTCACTCTCTCCTCTCACTCATCATCAAATCTCTCTCACTCTCCACTCACTATCAACTCTCTACTCACTCTCTTCTCTCTCTCTCCCACTCAACTAACACACACACTCCCACACTCAATCTATCTCACCAACTACACCACTCACTCAACTAATCTCCTCACCAACACACACTCCCACACACACACACACATATCCCTAACACACACACACACACCCACACAACTCAACTCACCCACACACACACACACACTCCATATACTCTATCCTCACACCTCTCAATCACACTTCACAAATCCATCTACTCACACTCACTATCTATCTACACTATTAACTCCACTATCCATATCTCTATCTATCTCAATCCAATCACTCTCAAACTCACCCACTATCTCATCTCACATCTATCTCTTCTCATCTATCCACACATCTAACTAATATCTAAATACTAACACACACACACACTCAACACCACACACTCTATCACTAATCACTACTCTCAACAAAACACAATCCCTCAAATCACTCCCTCTCTCACACTCACAATTCTTATAACTCTCATTAATCTCACTAATCAACTCACTCAACTCACAATCTTTACACATCCAACATCACTCTCTACACAACCCTCTAACACAATCTCACTATCTATCTCACACCCACACACTAATCTCTCCCACTATCTAACTACTCACAACACCATCATATCACACTCACACTACCACATAACACACTCTCACTCACCATACACTACACACACACACACTCCCACACATCACACAAACACACTAAACCATTCTCTCTCCACACCAACACACACTCTACTTACCCAAAACAACAACACCACACCCAAACACACCCAACACACAACACACAAACCACTAACAACTCACACACCAACACACAAACACTCTAACTATCAAACTAACATCTATCTCATCATCACTCCAACACTCACTCTATCTATCATTATCTCACACACTCTATCTCCACTCACTCTTATCTATCATCTATCTCTCTATCTATCCTCTCTCTCTCAAAACTATCCCAACATCTCTACTAACCTCTTCTACTCACTCTATCATCTCACTCTTACAAACTCCATACTAACACAAACAATCACACTCTCTCACAACTCCCAAATATCACACTCACTAATCTAACTCACTAACCCACTACTCAAACTAACTCTCCCCAATCTCTAACTAACATCATCAACACTCACTACACAACCTCTTCTCTAACTAATTACATCCTCACACTCACACACTCTCTCTACTCATACAAACCCACTCTACTTATCACTATCTCTCTCTCTCACTACCCTCTCTCTCCTATCACTACTCACATCCTCTCTATCTATCATCTATTATCATCTCTCTATTCTCTAAACCATCTCTCTATCTATTCTCTCTATTAAAATCCTTCTTCTCTCTCTACTCTCTCACTCTATCTATCACTCTATCTCTATATCTAACTATCTATTATCTATCTCTCAATCTATCTCTACTCTCTATCTATCAAACAACTATCATCTCAATCCATACTCAATCATCTCTATATTCTATCTATCATCTATCTATCTATCTATCTATCTATCTATCTATCTCTCTATCCATCTCTCCATCTATCTCTCTATCCATCTCTCTATCTCTCTATAAATCTATCTATCTATCTCCCTATCTATCTCTATCCATCTCTCTATCTATCTCTCTATAAATCTCTCTATCTATCTATCTATCCATCTCCCTATCTATCTCTCTATCCATCTCCCTATCTATCTATCTATCTATCTATCTATCTCTCTATCTATCTTTCTATCTATCTCTCTATCCATCTCTCTATCTATCTCTATCCATCTCTCTATCTATCTCTCTATAAATCTCTCTATCTATCTATCTATCTCTCTATAAATCTCTCCATCTATCTATCTATCTATCCATCTCCCTATCTATCTCTCTATCTATCTCTCTATACATCTCTCTATCTATCTCTCTATCCATCTCTCTATCTATCTCTCTATACATCTCTCTCTCTCTCTATCTATCTATCTCTCTATACATCTCTCTCTCTATCTATCTATCTATCTATCTCTCTATCTATCTCTCTATACATCTCTCTCTCTCTCTATCTATCTATCTCTCTATACATCTCTCTCTCTATCTATCTATCTATCTCTCTATCTATCTATCTATCCATCTATCTATCTATCTATCTATCTATCTATCTCTCTATCCATCTCTCTATCTATCTATCTATCTATCTATCTATCTATCTCTCTATCCATCTCTCTATCTCTCTATCTATCTCTCTATCCATCTCACTATCCATCTCTCTATCCATCTATCTATCTATCTATCTATCTATCTCTCTATCCATCTCTCTATCTATCTCTATCCATCTCTCTATCTCTCTATCCATCTCTCTATCTATCTCTCTATCTATCTCTATCCATCTCTCTATCTATCTATCCATCTATCTATCTATCTCTCTATCCATCTCTCTATCTATCTATCCATCTTTCTATCTATCTCTCTATCCATCTCTCTATCTATCTATCCATCTATCTATCTATCTATCTATCCATCTCTCTATCTATCTCTCTATCTATCTCTATCCATCTCTCTATCTCTCTATCCATCTCTCTATCCATCTCTCTATCTATCTCTATCCATCTCTCTATCTATCTATCCATCTATCTATCTATCTATCTCTCTATCCATCTCTCTATCTATCTATCCATCTATCTATCTATCTCTCTATCCATCTCTCTATCTATCCATCTATCTATCTATCTATCCATCTCTCTATCTATCTCTATCCATCTATCTATCTATCTCTCTATCTCTCTATCCATCTCTCTATCTATATCCATCTATCTATCTATCTATCTATCGCTCTATCCATCTCTATCCATCTATCTATCTCTCTATCTATCTCTCTATCATCTCTCTATCTATCTCTATCCATCTCTCTATCTATCTATCTATCTCTCTATCTCTCTATCCATCTCTCTATCTATCTCTATCCATCTATCTATCTCTCTCTCTCTCTCTCTATCTATCCATCTCTCTATCTATATATCTATCTCTCTATCTATCTCTCTATCTATCTCTCTATAAATCTCTATATCTATCTATCTATCTATCTATCTATCTATCTATCTATCTCTCTATCCATCTCTCTATCTATCTCTCTATAAATCTCTCTATCTATCTCTCTCTCTCTCTTTATCTATCTATCTATCTATCTATCTCTATATCTATCTCTATATCTATCTATCTATCTATCTATCTATCTATCTATCTATCTATCTCTCTATCCATCTCTCCATCTATCTCTCTATCCATCTCTCTATCTCTCTATCTATCTATCTATCTATCTCCCTATCTATCTCTATCCATCTCTCTATCTATCTCTCTATAAATCTCTCTATCTATCTATCTATCTATCTATCTATCCATCTCCCTATCTATCTCTCTATCCATCTCCCTATCTATCTATCTATCTCTCTATCTATCTTTCTATCTATCTCTCTATCTATCTATCTCTATCCATCTCTCTATCTATCTCTCTATAAATCTCTCTATCTATCTATCTATAAATCTCTCTATCTATCTATCTATCTATCTATCCATCTCCCTATCTATCTCTCTATCTATCTCTCTATACATCTCTCTATCTATCTCTCTATCCATCTCTCTATCTATCTCTCTATACATCTCTCTCTCTATCTATCTATCTCTCTATCTATCTCTCTATACATCTCTCTCTCTCTCTATCTATCTATCTCTCTATCTATCTCTCTATACATCTCTCTCTCTATCTATCTATCTCTCTATCTATCTCTCTATACATCTCTCTCTCTATCTATCTATGTATCTCTCTATCCATCTCTCTATCTCTATCCATCTCTCTATCTATCTATCTCTCTATCTATCTAGTTTGTCTGTCTGTATAGATAGATAGATAGATAGAGATAGATAGAAAGATAGATAGATGATAATTAGATAGACAAATATAGCTAGATGATAGATAGACAGACAGCATATCTATATCTATCTATCTGCTCATCTCTTCCGTGAGCACTTCATCATCATCATCACTTTCCTTTAATCCCTCTCTACCCTAGCTCATGCTACTCTAAGCAATGTCTGAAACATGAAGATCTGCTTGCTGCATATTCATCTTTGAAGTGTCTGCTTTGTGCCAGGTCTCAGTATCCGTGGCAGTCCTGATGAAGACCCTCCTGACCCTCAGCTCATGCGTCTGGACAACATGCTTCTGGCAGAGGGCGTGTCTGGGCCAGAGAAAGGGGGCGTGGCATCAGCGGTTGCTGCGGCAACAGCAGCGGTGGGAGTCGGAGCCGACAACTCCATCGAGCACTCGGACTACAGAGCAAAACTCACTCAGATCAGACAGATCTACCACACCGAGCTGGAGAAATACGAGCAGGTCTGCTACATCACGGTAGAATGCACACCAGCGCTTATTCAGGAATATACAGAAACATGAGTAATCACACATCCTAGCGCTGCTCGTTGCAAAACTAGCTTGTTACCGGAAAAATGACAATACGCAGATAAACTACTACCCTTCTAGGGAACAACATAGTTACTTATCTCATGCAATGAACTCTCACACACGATCATACACATCATGAGCAGTGTTATTTTAGGTACTGTTTGTATGCATTTTTTTCTTAGCTTTTATTTTGTATATTTTCAGTTTTTATTTAAAATTAGTTCAATTTAGTTTTTTTTTTTTACATATATTAATTTATAAATTAATTGAATTTTCATGTCAGATTTAGTTTTAGTTAAGTTTTTGATGTATTTTAATTTATATTATTAGTTTTATGGTAACTCTTTACAATAAGGTCTCATTTAGTTAACATTAGTTAATGCATTAGTTAACATGAACTAACTATGAGAAATATATTTTACATTATTTATTTACCTTTGTTAATGTTTGTTAATAGAAAAAATCATTCATGTTAGTTCATAGTTCACTAACTAAAGTTAACAGATACAACTTTTGGTTTTAATAATGTATTAGTAAATGTTGAGATTGACATTAACAAAGATTAATAATGCTGTAGAAATATTGCTCATTATAGTTCATGTTAAGTAATATAGTTCACTAATGTTAACAAATGAAACCTTATTGTAAAGTGCTAGGCTACTGGTTTATTTTTTGGTTATGAGTAATTTGATTGGTTCACTGGCGTGCAACATTTTGTTAAATTTTTAGTCATTTTCTTCAAATATTTCTTAAATATATTTATTTATTTTATTACTTTTTTATTTATTTTAATTTATATAAATGTATTTATATTGTTAGTTTTGATTTTTTCCCAGATTACAAATTTTAGTGCTTATAATAGTTAGTTGCCAAGGTGTCATTTAAAAATGTTTAATCTATTTATTAAACAAAAAATGTCAGCTTTAAATATATTTATATATAAGTTCTTTATTTATTGTATATGTATTATATTATATTTTATATTATATTTATATTATAACTCAGTGCTTTTCATCTAATATTTATAATCTATTTTTATTTTTATATCAGCTTTATTTCAATAAACAGAAATGAATTTGCATGCATATCAGTTATGAGTCATTTGATTGGTTCACAGGCGTGCAACGAGTTCACTACCCATGTGATGAACCTGTTGAGGGAACAGTCTCGCACGCGCCCCATCTCCCCCAAAGAGATCGAGCGCATGGTGAACATCATCCACCGCAAGTTCAGCTCCATCCAGATGCAGCTGAAGCAGAGCACCTGTGAGGCCGTCATGATCCTCAGGTCACGCTTCCTCGACGCCAGGTCAGAAACGCAGGCACAGTTACTTTCATGCATGTGGCAGATGCGTTTAGTTTGATCCAAAACAACTTGCATAACATTTAATGTATGCATTTGTCCAGCATACTGTATCTGTTGGCTTAATACGCCTCATTTACATAGAAAAGATTGTGTAGAAAGGCACGGAAAATGAATAACACATTCCACGGAGCCACGAAAGGGACATGGTTAGGCTTGCTGCGGTAATCTGTTACATTACAGTCCATCACATTTCACTGATCACGTGAAGATGGGAAGGAGAGATGATTGACAGGACGATGACAGACAACAGATGTATGCATATGTGTGTGCATATGAATATACAGTGTACACACACATTCATATATATATATATACCATATATACACACATATATGTTATATAAACACAAACTTATGTTAGATGAAACTAATTGAAACATATTTTTTCCTCCAGTCTCATATTTGTTCCATCACCATGTCCCTTTTGGGTCTCCGTAGAATGCGTAATTTCCTTTCCGGGCATAATATTCGTCTTCGGGTACATCAGTGTAGATAATGCTTGGATTGCTGGTGGTTAGTGAATAAGCCCCAGGTTTTTGTTCTAAAATACAAAGCACGAATCTGGTTAGTAAATTCAAACATCATTTTGCCCCTGAGAGACTGTCCTACTTATAATGCACTGTAAATAATAAGCATTTGCTTAATAAAGAAAAATGATTATTGGTCGTGTGTCTGTTTTTACACATGTAGGTGTTTTTGCTGGTGTGGGTTTGTTTCTCATTGTATTGGATGTGCTGAACGCGTGGCATGTGTGAACGAGTGGGTGATGTGGTAATGTTTTAAGGTCTTGTGAATCCTCTGGAGTATTTAGCTTGAACTGGCAGAGGGATAAGTTGGGCGGGCAAAGGAAATTTGCCAATTAGTTCCAGTTGGTTGGTCCAGTTACTTAAAGCTAAGAGTAAATTATGCATAAATCTGCTCATCAGAGAATTATTCAAATGATTCTTTGGAATTATTCAAATGCATGCAAATGAAGCAGACAGCGATTGGTGGGCTCTTTGATGACATCATAAAGAGAAAGTGGCTGCTAAGGTCAGATTTAATCTAGTCTCATTGATGACATCGCATTGCATTTATATGTTTTAAAAGTACAACTAAGCATTTAAATATCATCTTATAAGACATATTATTGGTAGAAATAGAGTGACGACTGATATTTATATGCATTTTGTGTAAATATCTGCTATACTTTTATAAAGATCTCATTGATTTACATTACAAGCATCAGAATTTCATCTTACTTTTTGGCCATATAAATATCACTATCTGCACCAAATTGCATATTTTGCTCAGTTTTGGACCTCTGAATAAAATGTAGGTGTTTTTTGCTCCTCAAGTATGAGATCCATGTTCTCACTATATCATCTGAGCCATAAAAGCCTGATGTATCAAATATGATATTCAACAAAAAAACACATGCAAACTTTCATTTTTTTTTTTTTTTCTTCAGACTATCATTTCAGATGTCATACTTTAAAAGGGTTAAGCAAATCAATTGTTTTGGACCAGATCAGGAACTTAAACTTTAGTCCCATTAATATAAACCACATTCAATAATACATACTTTATGCATTATGGTGTAGTCACAGCATCGACCAGCATTAGAGCATGATAACCAGCTAAATCTTTGAAAACAATGATTATTTGTGAAATTCTGTGGTGTTGCTAGTGAATATCACACTTTTTTAACCTTTAGTATATAAATATATAGAAATGCTTCAGGATCTAACAATACCAATGATTTATTGTTTCCATTTTATACTTCTCCAGGAGGAAAAGGCGCAACTTTAGCAAGCAGGCGACAGAGATTTTGAACGAGTATTTCTACTCTCACCTCAGTAACCCGTATCCCAGCGAGGAGGCTAAAGAGGAGCTGGCGAAGAAGTGTGCCATCACAGTGTCGCAGGTGAGTCCAGTTCTCGCACACGAGCCTTCAGCTGTCAAACAAGAGGAGATTTTATTAACAATCTGAGCTAAATCACTAACAAATTTGTTAGCGGTGGTCTGTGACACTGTGAAGGTGCAGAGAATTTGGCTCAAAATACAAGTGAAGAAGCAGAGCAAAGCTGCCTAGTGACATCTCGAGACAAATGGGCGTGATTTACAGTGAGCGCAGTTTTCTGCAGCATGGACCCTGGAAGTATTTTTCCCATTGCTTTTCCTCGTAAAAAACGTCTAAATAAAGTTTAAATAGAGTTTAGTAGAGTTTAAAGAGATTGAAAATAAACTGTTCTAAGTTATAAAAACGATAAACAATTGCAAATGATTTGGTCCAAGTTTATATTAGGTGTCTTTAACTACTAGTCAAGTCAAGTCAGCTTTATTTCTATAGCGCTTCATACAATTCAGATTGTTTCAAAGCAGCTTTACAGTGATAGCAGGAAAATGATTCAATGATGCAAATAGTTAATTTTGGCTGTACAGCAGCTCTAAAAGAATAAAAGTGTTGTTCTTCAGCTGAAGTCAGTTCAGTGTCGATTCAGTTCCGTTGTAAAGATTAGACATTATTAATAGATAATTTCATCTATAAAGCAGCTCTGCAGAAAAACAGTGATGTCGTTGTTCAGCTCAGTTCTCATCCAATAGTGTCAGTGCAGTCAGATCAATAATATTGTTGAATATTAAAGCAACACCAAGTAACTCTTCCTCTGCGGTTGCCCTACAGGTTGGAAGCGGAATTGTCCATTACCGCTGTCGTAATTTTTTTTGCCTACTTCAGCCTACTGATGCTCGCGCACGCTCGCTGTTTATCCAGCTTTGGAATCAAAAATGGCAGACATACCAACCTGCAAGAAGTCATTTCAGGGAGGTATATCTTGGTGACTGGATTGTTGACGGAGGGGTTGACTAGCTTTCGTGAGGCACACTCGCAAGGTCTCTCCCTCTCTGACGTGCGTGCGCTATGTATGTTATGCGCGCAGTATATCTGTCTCGCGCTCTAGATTCAGGGAGATTTGAAGTAATTTGCGGGCATCCGGGAGACGCTATCAATATGCGGGAGACTCCCGGGAGACTTGGGATGTCTGCAATGGCCACAGACATTTTGAGGAAGTGGTGGGGGGAGTGACGTATGCCGTAAAGCAGTCGAATTTTGTAGTTCTTTTTGTGCTCCGGTTCCTACCCGAAACCCGAAGTTACATAGTGCAAGTAAAAGCGATATAGACCACATCAGGCTATGGCAGACGTGTCATTCAACCTATTGTAAGTCGATGTATCATCACAAGGGTCTTGGAAATATATTATGAAGGTTGAAAAGTTACTTAGTGTTGCTTTAAGTGTCTCCAACTAAGCAAGTCAGAGGCGACAGTGGCAAGAAACCCAAACTTCATCAGGTGACAGAAATGGTTCTGTCATTCAGTTCTCCTCTGGCCAGCGAACGATCATAGTGAGATTATGATTCATGCAGCATCACGAGTCAGAATTCAGATCGCAATCGGTCAAATATTCCATCCAGTTCCCTTTGCTTGAAGATCGCATTCATCACGCCAGTATTGAGATGAAGCTGGTCATAGGGTCTGTGCTGAGGACTTGTCTGGTTCTTGTGGTCTCTGCTGAGGATCTGTGCTGATGTCTGTCGTGTCGATGAGGCCTTCACAGGGGAGAATCTAGTTGACAGGATCTCTGCTGACATTCAGGGCTGAGTTGTGGCGCGTCTAGTCCTAGACCTGGTCCTCCATCTGATCTGGATCCGGCCCGGATCCGGCTGACTACGGTGACCTCGGGATAAGAGTGAGACAGACAGGCTAATATTAGCGTAGAAGCCATTCTTCTTATGATGTAACGAGTACATCAGGTGTTATAGGAAGTGTTCCCGGGTCCGGCTGACCTAGTCTATGCAGCCTAACAATACTTTAATGGAAGTGAATTATAGAAATGTGATAATGTGTTATGTGTATGCCAGGTCAAAGAGATGTGTTTTTAGTCTAGATTTGAACTGACAGAGTGTGTCTGCTTCCCGGACAATGGTAGGAAGACTGTTCCAGAGTTTTGGTGCTAAACAGGAAAAGGATCTAGCTCCAGAATTTTGAGATTGCAATAGACGTGAAGGACTATAATGCGTTAAGAGCTCGCTCAAGTACTGGGGAGCTAAACCATTTAGTGCTTTGTAAGTAATTAGCAAGATTTTAAAATGTATGCGATGTTTAATTGGGAGCCAATGCAGTTTTGACAGAACCGGGCTAATATGGTCATATTTCCTGGTTCTGGTAAGAACGTTTTGGACCAGCTGTAGTTTGTTTATTAAGCGTGCAGGGCAACCACCCATAAGAGCATTACAATAATCTAGCCTTGAGGTCATGAAGGCATGAACTAACTGTTACGCATTTGTCATTGTAATTTATATATATTTTTAATATGGAAAAATGTGGTTTTACAGATGCTAGAAAAGTGGCTTTCAGATGAAAGATTGGTATCAAAGAGCACACTCAGGTTCCTAACTGATGACGAAAGTGGTCACATGGTACAATTAGGAGCTCTCAGAAAATTCCCAGATTACAAATTGTAATTACGAGCCCTGGAGGACGAGTTTTTTATAATTTTTTTACAAGTTGAAATCTCGTAATTGCAGTAATTACGACATCATGGCGTGAATGCATCTTTAGTTCAAATGTTAGTACATACTAGTAGATAAAGGCACTTAATATATAAAGTGGGTCCAACAATTTAATCTATTCAATTGGTTGTTGTGTATAATCTAATAATCATTACTTTTGGATACTTTTGGATCAAATCCAAATCATAAAATCTAGTTACGCAAATTTTTCAGATAAGTCTACCCCTAGAATGACACATGAATTAACTGAACTTTAGTTGCATGAGACTGGTAGACCGTGTTATTTTTTTATTATTTATGTACTAGTACAGTTTCCATTTATGGAAGCTTGTTTCCGCAGCAGAATAATACAATTTATTAGATAATTGTGACTTTTAATCTCACAATTCTGACTTTTTTCCTCACAATTGTGAGTTTATATCTTGCAATTCTGAGAAAAAAAAAGATGCAAACTCGCAATTGCGGAAAATTGTGAGATAAAAAGTTGCAACTACCTTTTTATTTTTTACTCAGTGGCGGAAAAAAGCCTCCATATCCATTCATATTTTAAAAATATTTTTTATTTTTATATTTTCAGTTTTCAATTTTAGTTAAATTCTTATTAATTTTGTATTTTCAGTCATTTTTGTTTTAAAAAAAAAAATTTCTAAATAGTTTTAATACATTTTTCAGTTTTAGTTTATTTCATTTTGTAATTTTAGTTCTTAAACAACTGCATTTAATTTTCATTTAGTTTAACTTAAGTTTTTATCTTATATTAATTTTTTACTTTTTAATAGTTTTAGGTTACGTTGTTACTTCAGGATTATGGGTTATGTAGTTCTTTACAGGAAATTAGAAACAATATTGAATCACTGAGTAGGAATCACTGACAAAGAAGAACAGATTTTTTTTATTTTTTTGTAAATAAAGATTATAGAGTATGTTTTCAGTCTTTCAACTTCTAAATTTCATGTTTAAATCAATGTGTTGCAGTACAAAGAGTTTGCAGTCTCTTTGTAATTATATCTGGAATTTACTAGCAATTGTTTGAAGTAAATCCTACACCAAATTTATTTTCAGTGTAGAATCCTATAAAACCCTCAGTTTATACATTATCTCTCTGAATGGCATTCTTACTTCCAGAGGCCGAATTGTTACGTTTATTATTGTGAACGTCTATCCTTTATTCAGCCTGTTTAATGGGAGCGGGTGTTGTTTGTGTAATGGATGGGTGTGTGGGGTGTACAGGAAGTCGTTACTGTAAAAAAAAGCCCCTTCTTTTTGTGCCCTTAGGGGAAGGGAAGCACCATCACTGTGTCACAGGTATGTCACTAAAACACGCGTCCGTCTGTCCTGTGTGTTGTCTGTCGATGTTGGTTGCAGTGGCAGCCGTGTCTCTGTGTACTGAACAGTCTTTCTTAACAGACCGCGCTAGAAATGCTAGTGTTTGAGCGGCAATAAGACAATGCATACATTTACTCGCCACTGGGAACAGTTACATGGCTTTTTGCACTTGGATCATGTCCTCTGGCTGTCTTTTATTGGCTCCCGAGATTATGACATCAGCGAGGCGTTTTTATTGCGCATCTTGAACGGTTCCTCCTCCCATTGGCAGTTTAAAGCCTGTTTGGAGATATTTTTTGAAGGAGCCATTGCTCGGGGTGGATGTGATTTTAATATGGCGGGGTTTGTAGCAACGTTAATATTCTTTTGCACAAGGTTGGTCCATTTACAACCGTATGAGAATAACAGTCGCTGTAAAACACATATAAACATGGTTTTCTGAGAACCTGTAAATGTTTTGTTTACAGCATATTTTCATTGGACTGTGCAATGAAATGTATTTTTTATGAACTCTATAAATGCGACAGGTAAATGTCATGAAAACTGTCTGGAACGTGACTTTTTTCAATGTGGTAGAATTTTTTTTTATTAATTTTAATTTAAATAAATGTCACAATAGAAAAATTGTAATGGTCCTTAAAGAGGCTTCATTCTCTTTATGCAAAAACCCCTTTACTAGTCAAAAGTTTGGAATAATTAAAATTTGACAATTAAATTAAAACATTCTTATTAAAACATACATGTTTTTGAAAGAACATTTTATGTTCATCAAGGCTGCATTTATTTAACAGTATAAACTGTATAGTTTAAAATATTACTTTTTTTAAAATGTAAACTATAAAGCAAAACTGTTTTCAACTTTCAACTATTATTAATAAGCACCAATTATAACTGACCAGCAAAAAATCATATTAGAATGATTTCTGAAGGATCATGTGACACTGAAGACTGGAGTAATGATGCTGAAAATTCAGCTTTGATCACAGGAATAAATTACATTTTAAAATATACTCACATAAAAAACAGTTATTTTCAATTGTAATAATATTTCACAATTTTACTGTTTTACTGTATTTCTGACCCAATAAATGTAACCTTGGTGAGCAAAGGAGACATTGCCAAAAGCATAAAACAATCATAGCAACCTCAAACTTTTGAATGGTAGTGTATACATTTTATTTGTTGTTGTTGATTTTGATTTTGGGATAAAATTATAATTATAATATATTTTATTATTTATAATATAATACATTTCATAATATTTTATAATGTATAATATCATATTTTTATAGCATTTCCTCATGAGATTCATCCACATTTGCCTCTCTCTTGCTCTCTATCGCAGGTGTCGAACTGGTTTGGTAATAAACGTATTCGCTATAAGAAGAACATTGGTAAATTCCAGGAAGAGGCGAATCTGTACGCAGCGAAGACAGCAGTGACGGCGACTCAGGCCGTAGCGGCCGCTGTACACAACAGCCAGACCAACTCGCCCGCAACGCCCAGCTCTGGTACACACACACACACACTCTATGGGCGAGACCACCGGGGCTAGTTGTCACTAGTCCATTTGCTCAAATACTTGTTTTCTTTAGTAGTAGTTTTGCATGTTGGTTTCAAATATAAAAATGTGTTGCTTAAATCAGTGGTATCCTTAAATTAATTGTCAATTATTAACAGGTAAATGACTTAAATAGCCCACTGTGACAACATGTCCTGCTATAGGGGTCAACAAGTGTTAAATGAACTGTATTTTAGGCAGTAAGAGTGGACATATTTAATAGCGTTTTTGTAGCCAGAACTTTTAAGGTTTGTGTCTACACAGAAAATAAACCCCTGTGACACATTCACTTGTGTAAACACTGTGACAACTTGCCCCGCTCTCCCCTATATTGCATATACAGCAGATCTAGTCTACTTATTTGAAATGAGTCATTTAAGAGTTTAAATGGGTTCTGTTCTGTGTCCAATGTCTGTCATTTTCTCTTCAGGTTTTCAGATGAAAGATGAAGACTTTCAATTGGATGCAACAGAAGATAAAAACAATCTGCTAAACAACATTTTCACTGGTACGGCGACTTGAAGACACGAACTTCCTCTGTCTCTGTGTTTATTTGTGCATGTGCATATACAGTGACCCCAAAAATATCCATTTGGATAATTATTTTAACCCTGTAAAGCCTGACAAGCTTTTTCTTTTTTTAAATGGAATGCTTTTTTAAACCTTTAGACAAAAAAAGTTTAGTATCATAGAGTATCATATTTGATACATCAGGCTTTTGTGGCTCATATACTGTAGTGAGAATATGTAACTCATACTCAAGGATAAAAAATACCTCAATGTCATTCAAAAATGTGCAATTTAAAGTAGCCTACAGCAGACTACTTAAAAATTCATATAGTATTCACTCTATATTTCACAATAAAATGTCTTAGTAAGGTGACATTTAAATGCTTAGTTTTATTATCAAAGTGTAGTATTTTAAAAACATATAATGCAATGCAATACAAAAATGATTGAGAGATAAAAGTTCCTCAAAATCCTGATGGATCATATTTGATACTCACATTTGAACATCTTTTCTAACAAATAATGCATGGATAATCAAGTGAAGTTGCTTCAGTCCAGTAAGTGTCCATCTAGAAATATTACTAACAATAAACGTTTATTGTATAAAAATCAGTGCAAACTTCAGTGAAAGACACGTGAACCAGGACCTGAAGGGGGCGTTTTTACAATTACTACTAAAAGCCCTTTTACTTGCTAAAAATGTCTCAATCAGACGACAGAAGGCATGTAGTACATTGTGTGCAACAGGTTTGATCATGTTGATAATTTGCAGGCCTTAGACATTTGATACAGTAATATGATACAGCTAACATTATACAAGAAGAAGGTTGACTGAGCATGTTCACAGACTCACTGTTCCTCCGCCTCTCCGCAGGGTCTTCGGGTTCGTATAGTTTGCCAGGTTCAGGAGACATGTTTATGAGCATGACCAGCCTCAACGGTTCATACCAGCCGGCACAGGTCCCCGTCCCAGGACAGACACCGGTAGAGCACAATATATACAAAACCACACAACATAATATCACTTAAATGTCTTTTATGCTCACCAAGGCTGCATTTATTTGATAACAAAAATTCTGTAATATTGTAAAACTGTTTTGTATTTGAATATATGATCAAATGTAATTTATTCCTGTGATCAAAGCTGAATTTTCAGCATCATTCCTCCAGTCTTCAGTGTCACATGATCCTTCAGAAATCATTCTAATATGATGATTTGCTGCTCAAGAAACATTTATGATTATCAGTGTTGAAATCAGTTGTGCTGCTTCATATTTTTATGGAAACCGTGATAAATTTTTTCAGGATACTTAGAATGAATAGAAAGTTCAAAAGAACAGCATTTGTGTGAATTTTTTTTTAATATATATTATATTATAAATGTCTTTACAGACACTTTTGATCAATTTAATAAGTCATACTAACCCCAGACGTTTGAATGGCAGTGTGTATGTATATATATACACTACCGTTCAAAAGTTTGGGGTCAATTTTTTTTTTTTTTTTTTTTTTTTTTAAGAAATTAATACTTTTCTTCAGAAAGGACGCATGAAATTGATATAAAGTGACAGTAAATACATTTATAATAATGCAAAATATTTATTTTTTAATGAAATGCTTTTCTCTTGAACTTTCAAAGAATCCTGAAAAAAAATGAATCACTGTTTGCACAAAAATATGAAGCAGCACAACTGTTGTCAACTGTTAATAATAATCATAAATGTTTCTTGAGCATCAAATAATCATATTAGAGTGATTTCTGAAGGATCATGTGACACTGAAGACTGGAGTAATGATGCTGAAAATACAGCTTTGATCACAGGAATAAATTACATTTTAAAATATATTCACATAGAAAACAGCTGTTTTACATTGAAATAATATTTAACAATATTACTGGGTTTGTTTTGTATTTTTAATCAAATAAATGCAGCCTTGGTGAGCAGAAGAGACTTCTTTTAAAAACATAAAAAATCTTACCGACCCCAAACTTTTGAACGGTAGTGTATATGCAATATGTGTCTAGAATACCAATAATATACCAATAATATCACATAAAAAGATGTTTTGCTTCATTACTTCTCACCGTTTATGATCTCCTGTCTTTCTCTCTCCGCAGGGAGACTCCATACGTCACGCCATCGGTCAGTCGTTGGGCTACAGCGATGGTCTGCGGGGAAACCCACTTTACAGCCCTCATGGCTTGAACGTAAGTGTGTTATTTGAAAGTAAAACATTTAAGCCAGAAGTATATTCCGTGCAAGTATGCAAATGCAGATGGAAATGCTTGGACACTTTCAACAAAACAAACCAAAGTCAAACAGACTTAAATCTGCACCAAAAGCTCCTGTGTAAAAGTGCTTTAGGTTCTGAATATCACTCACACACACACACACACACACACCGTCTCATGTGGTGGCGAAGGAATAATCTCTTCACAGCAGGTCTTCTGGAGTCATTCAGAAAGACGTTGTATGATCAAACCGTCGCTCCATGAGCCGACAAAGACGACAGGCGAGATTAAGACTGGGAGAGGTTATGCTGCGTCTGTGAAAAGGCAAAGATAAACGTATGGATTCATATTAATATCCGCACACGCACACAGGGCTGTTTGCTGGGATAGAAAGCAAATGCGTTCTGTTTCCATTTTCCAAAATGCATCTAATAACACAACGTGCCGGGCAGTATATATCTGCCTTCTTATTGAACCACTCTCTCTCTCTCTCTCTCTCTCTCTCTCTCTCTCTCGGAGCGAATTTGCAGTCTATTTCCTTATCACTATAATAAAATATGAAACTGGAATTGCCTGCAGCTTTGTACAGATGTGAATAGCATCTTCCCAGATGAGGTTTGATAAGACATGCTTTATAATGGTGTCACAGCATTAAAGGTTCATTTATCTATTGAGGCAGCCACGTCGAGGAAAAGCACAATACTAATGCGAGAGAATGCGAGGGCAGCAAGAATAGCTTCAGATGTCATAGACACTTACTAATATTTGTACACAACCTTCACATTACAAAAACAATGATTTCAAAATCGGTTTAAGTCTTGTTTTACAGTTAAAATATCTAAAAATCCTTGAAATTAGAGAGATTTTCATAGTACCGTATAGGATATTAAGGCTTGTTAATACCAACTACAGTTTTTTTTAGTATAAACAAGTAACAAATAAGTGGAAAAATAACAGTAATAACAATAAATATAACAACATCTTAAAATTAGACCAAACCATTTACCGAAAAATCAAGAATAGGACTTTTGCAATGTAGAATGTTTATACTTGGCTTAATAATTAAATTAAATCAATGTGTATTTTATTTATTTCCAAAAGTAAGTCTAGAGGTCTTTTTCACTGGTTTAAGATGGTTTCCTAAGCAGTGTTGGAAAAAAGTTACTTTGAAAAGTAATTGGTTACAATATTGCATTACTTTCAAGAAAGTAACTTGTTATGTGTGGTAATGTGTGGGTTAACCCTAACCCTAACAAAAAACAACACAAAGGTCCTTTCAAAACAACTGCATTTAAATATTGCATGTTTGTGTTTGCATTTCACTGTTTTAAACCATCATGCTTTCACGCAGCGCACACAACGCCTCTGCACTGACCATTTCTCTCAACATGGGAACAGAAGAGCTGTCTGTAAATTCATGGGGAAACAAAGTAACTTGCGATACCTGCAATTTCTTTTGAAAAAGTAACTAAGAAGTTTTGTTGAAAGTTTTAAAGTAATGCATTACTTTAATAGTTACTTCAAAATAAGTAATCTGATTACATTACACAAGTTACTTAACACTGTTCACAACTGTCCAGAAAGCTTCTAAAACCGTATGAATAGACATGGTTAGGCTGGTTTAAACTGGATTTTGTTTCAGCATGGCGAACAACAGTTTAGACAAAATGGATACAAACAGAGCGTTTTATCTGATTTTACTCTCAAAAATCAATACCGGCTAATGTTTCCATTCTGACTTTACACATCTCGAATAGTCTCTTGTGTGTCTCTTTCCAGGGTAACGGTGGCTGGCATGACGCGGTCACTCCGTCTTCTGTGACGTCTCCTATAGAGGGAGCAAACAGCGTTCACTCGGACACATCTAACTGACCAGAACCCGCAGGACAACCCACACAACTCAACAACATCTCCAGCGAGGACACGGAAATGAAACGCAGACGTGAAACCGCTCTGGTTCTTCAGTACCTTACTTTGACTAAAAGAACACCATAGGATTGATGGTACCAGCTTTCTTTCCAAAACTGGTGATGCCTCAATAAACATGGCCAACATGTACGATTGTGGAAACAAGGGAAGCGTTTGTCATAATCTCTGTGAACATCTTTGAATAGGTTTAAAAATAGATCATGATTTAAATTGACTTGTATCACTGTCTTCTTGCACAGTACAGTGTGTTCGTTCTTAAGTGTGATTTTTCTCTTACTGATCACCAACATGGAGAAACTGATTTTTTTTTCAGTTTAACTTGAGCATTAATGTTATTAATAATAATAAAGGTCAATGACATCTTAGTTTTAACAAATTATGACAATAATTGACATCAACACTGCGGTCATGCATATTCAGATTCAGTTATTTATATTCAGGTACAATGTACCAAGATCACTACATCAAAAGAGCAAAGCTGTAGGCTTCCAGAAGTAAAATACCTTTGAAATGTCCATAAAGAAGATGTATACTGTATGAAGTGACTGTATCTGTATCTGTGGAGCTGATTGGTTTCTTTCAGGTCCAGGTTGGCTCACATCTCCTCGTTGAACAATGTTTTGAAATGTCTATGGAGAAAATGCATGGAAATTTACTTCTGAAATCTTCTGTTCAGCTCTGATATCAGTAACAGTTTGCATCTGAAACATTTCTCAAATTATAAATTCTTGCACTCTTAAAAATAAAGCTTCCAATTTTTTTTTTTTTTTTTTTTTACAGTGATGCCAGATAGAAGAACCATTTTTGGTTCCTTAGTGTGAAGAACGTTTTAAAATTGTAAAGAACCTTTTTCCACTATAAAGAAGGTCCCATGGATGTCGAAAGTAATAGAACCATCGAAGAACTTTTATTTCTAAGAGTGTAGAGCTACTGTTGACAGATCATGCTAACCAGATTTGTATTTGATAATGCCATTTAAGTGACATTTTAGAATTTTCCCTTACTCGATACATTAATGCTCCTTATGACAGAATATACTGATTCTTTTTAAGTTTGCTTTACTTTTTACTACTCTTTGGGTAGTTTTTAATTTGCAATGTCTTTTAAAAAGGTTGTAATATTTCCTCAAAAAAAAATGTTCTAATGTATTAACAGAATTTACACTGAGCAACTCTCTATGAAGAAAAATTCATGTAATATTATTAGTTTTTGATAAAGGAAATACTTGTATTTCTGCCCAAAAAAGTGTTTCAATAAACATTTTGAATTGAGATTAGTCTGATATTATATAAACTCATGCACGACAACTAACTGGACGCCCAGTGTTTTTCCCATTCACGTCAGAGAGCTTTTCTGTCTTGTTGAAGCATTATAAATGTTATTGTCTGTGTTCAATGTTCATATGTATTTCACTTTGCATGCTGTAGTCTATGAGCAATTACCTTCAATGAGACACTACAGCCAAAAACACTTCTGCTTTTCAACATGTCTTTATCAGACAAAATATCTATAAGTGCATAGTGCGTCATTTGGGACACAATATTTTCTCTTCTTTTTTTGCCAATTTTATCATATGCAAGTGCCCAGGAAAAGTAAAAATAGCAGCCTACACATCTCCCCAGCTAGCCATGTGATTTAATTCAGAAATAGAATTTATGCTGCAAAGTTTGTATTGGGTTTGTGCAAAAAGTATGAGCAATAGGAATTCAACAAATGTGACAAAATCAATAAAACTGTCCTAGTGACAATAATGCTGGCAAAACCTCTACAAATGAAGCGCAAAGGTGTTAAAGAAGACTAAAGCATATTTGAAAAGCTTGTGTTGAGTTGATCTGTTTGATTGGTTAACATCTTTATATAAACCACACACACACACACACACAGAGAGAGACGGCATCGTCAGCTTTGGCAAACTGAGCTTCATTAATAATTCCACCTGAGTGGCAATAAATCTGTGGTGGTTCTCGATGAAACGGCAACACACCCTCATAAATCAGTGAGATTACAGGACGATATTTCACGATCTCACGTCTATTTCTGTCAGTCGAACTAATAGCCTCTGCCGATCCCTCACAGTGATAGCTCATGAATCCGAGATTTGTTTTCAAAATGTCAGCGGTGCAATATGCAATCTCACTGACAGTGGCAAAATGCCCTTTAATTATTTATTTACCCTCCACTGTCAGTTAAAGGGCTGAGAGGTCAGGCAGAAACGCGAGCATGCGTCCAATGCATTAATGAGAAGTTTCTATGAGAAATTCCTTATGAAGATCAAAACAGCAGAAGAGGCTGGAACTGGCCATTGATGACAGCATATGATTCTTTGTGCAGCCTAATTGCAATTCAATAGCCTATTTAGGGTGAAGGATCTGTTTCTCTGTGATGTGAATTTAGCACAAGTTGTTGCCCTCTCAAAATAATGTGTCAGTTTTGACAAGCAGCTAAATAACCTTTTGCTGGTGGACGACTTCATTTGATCTACATTTACTACAGGAGCGTTGGAAACCTCAGCTTGCAAGTCAACATACAGTCATTGAGTCCTTCTCAGCACTGCACATTATTCTGAAAAACATTTAATCAAAAGTCATAACTTACTCTGTCTCTGGCACAACTTTCCTTGTTTTTCAACCTCCTGTCGTATTGAGACACTTCGAATCAATTCCCTGCATATAAAAAGTCGTTTTTCTTGTTGAATATCGCAGTTGACAAATGTTATATCTACAATTAAACTATAAGCTACTCTTATAGCCTACACTATAAGCTACTAACAAAACTAGTTCTAGAAACAAAAATGTGTTTTCCCCATTGAATAAAGTTAATGCATTTTCAGGTTAAAGTTAAAGCATTCTCAAGTTAATGTGTCTGTTTTAAGTTTTATATATTTATTGGACAACGAGACAAAAAATAATAAAATATATAATTGTTTGTTTGCAGTGAAGCATCGCTACTTTTAGTTACTTAGTCACCAACACTACATGTCACTAATGGTCTGATCATCTTCTGTAGTCAAAATAACTATATTATTAGCATATTATCTGACCACCCCTGTGGCTATACAGAAAGTCTCTGTGGAATAGAGATGCCACACACACACACACACACACACACACACAGAGAGAGTATCTGCTCATTAGTGTTCACCATGCGGTTTGTGACACCATTAAAAGTAAACAAAAAACAGGCATTTTTCACTCTAGCCGTGAGCTATAAGAATCAGCATTGTACATTAAGGAAATGAAGGCAAAAGGTGTCTGAGGTTAAAGACACCAAAGGCTTTATAGCTTTAAAAAGCATACAACTTTTGCATAATGGTGTTCAGGATTGGGCTTTGTCAGGTGGACGATAAAAAGGGAGAGCGGATATAAGTAAGGGAAAGCATGAGGTGAAGCCCAACGCAAGCATCTCTGCAGCCAGCAGGCATCATAAAGAGTATGCAAATCACATCGACTGTCTGCCTCGTTAATATTAAACATGGCTTATTAGACAGAGCAAAAGCCTGACCCCTGGAGCGGCTCACACACCTCCTGAATAATTAATGTGTCTGATTATGTTAATCAGGAGTGTTCCAGGAGAGGAGTGTGTGGGGATTTGCTCGAGGTGTGGGACGACTCGTGCCATGGGCTTTGCTTTTTATCTCCTGTCAACTCAATCTGCGTTACACCACTACACGCTTCATTTTTTTAATTTATTTGATCCTAAAGAAAAGGTCCTACTTATTCAAAACACTCATTTGTATTGCCTTTTGCAGCAGAATTCTTGTTCTTCTTTGCTATTTTCTACAACAATATACACCAACAGACAAAGGGTTGGAATAATTACGTTTTAAAATGTTTTAAAAGAAGTCTCTTCTGCTCACACACAGAAGAGGCTGTACAATTTAGCGGCTTAGTTACAATTTACTGTTTTTCTATTGTTATTCCAGTGATCAAAGCTGAATTTTCAGCATCATTACTCCAGTCTTCAGTCACATGATCCTTCAGAAATCAGTATAATGTGATGATTTGCTGCTCTGCTGCTCAATTATTAATAATGGTAATAATTTTTTTTTTGAAAACCGTGAATAATTGTTTTCAGAATTCTCTGATGAATAATGTTCTAAAGAACAGCATGTTTTTCAAATAGAAATCTTTTGTAACATTATAATGTCTTTACTGTCACTTTTGATCAATTGAAAATGCATCCCTGCTGAATGAAAGCCCATCCCTGCTTTTTTTTTATCTTATACAATTGAATGGTAGTGTATCACAGTTTACACAAAAACTTTTTTTAACATTGATAATAATCAGAAATGTTTCTTGAGCAGCAAATCATCATATTAGAGTGATTTCTGAAGGATCATGTGACACTGAAGACTGGAGTAATGATGCTGAAAATACAGCTTTGATCACAGGAATAAATTATGTTTTAAAATATATTTAAATAGAAAAAAGTTATTTTAAATTATAATAATAATACTGTATTTTTGATCAAATGCAGTCTTGGTAAGCATACACTCTAAAAATGCTGGGTTGTTTTAACCAAATTTTGGGTCAAACATGAACAAAACCCAGTGGGTTAAAAATGTAATAACAAAACTTAACCCAACATATTTGACCCAAATTTGGGTTGAAACAAACCAGCATTTATTAGTGTAATAGAGTTCTTTCAAAAACATTTGAAAAAAGCTTAATTATTCCAAAATGTATAATACCAATAATCGGTTACTGTAAATAAGTGGACCTGTGCTAAAACTGAGCTCAGCGAGCCCCTGAAATGTGTAGCTGTGTGTTGGAGAAGTGCAGGTATTTTTTTACACTCACATACACACAAAGGGCATTTGATTAGCGCTTTACACTAACCTCCTCTTGACCCCTCATTTCTACGGGATCTTCCATTCCTGCTGCTTTCCTCTGGGGATGAAGACCAGCAATGAATGACCAACAGATCCCATGGAAGAAGATCCAATCAGTCACCGCTGAACAGAACCGGCCTGTGAAACTCATCAGGGATAAAGATGGCCACGGGGTCTCGTCTTCAGAGAAAAACGGCCCCAGAAATGATACGATCAGCATCTGTCGGTAAGGCTGAGCTCAAGGCCATTTTTTAGCTTCAATATCCTGAAGGAGAAGATGAAGATGATTGCCAAAATAATGACTTTGTGGGGCTGGATAAAAGATTTATATGATATATGTACAGACAAAAGATGAGATTTAGTGAGTGATGAAATTTATTTTTAGCAATTTTTACAATCCCGGCAAAAACTGTAGCTTATTGTAATGCAGTTAGATGTTGTGGGAAGAAGGAGGCGGGAAGCGCCGAACATTCAACACACAATTTAATAATACAATAAACAAATACAAAACGAGAGTAAAAGACAGCAGCCCCTCACGGACGACTGCTGTCACATATAATAAAAAAAAAAAACACACAACACAAGTCCAGGCCTGTTCCTCTCTCGATCTCCACTGTCGTCCTCTTCCTCTGAGAGACGAGACCGATGCGTTCCACAAGTGTCGCTCATCAGTAATCGACACGGTCCTCGACCTCGTCCTGCTGGCCACACTTATACTTTATTTGACAGAGAAACAAGTGCATCTTTAGTATTTTGTGTTTGAACTTCTGTGTTTGCGGTAGCTCTGTAGCCTTCTAGCATCGCTGTCGAAGAGTAGCCTAATTCGCTGTTGAAGTGGATTTACTTATTGTAAAGTTAGCGAAAGTTATAACGAGCATATGTTTGAAGAGGATTCATATTAAAGGTGAAACTCGAAAAATTTGAATATCGTGCAAAAGTTATAATTTTGATGATTATGGCTTACAGCTTATGAAAACCCCAAATAATACATGGAATATTACATGAAATCAATAAACAATTAAATCTAGAAATGTCGGCCCTCTGAAAAGTATAATCATGCATATGTAGTTATACATAGCCTAAATATATTAGTTTCACAATTTAATTTGAATTACTGAAATACATGAACTCTTGCACGATACTCTAATTTTTCGAGTTTAAACGAGCGGCTCATTTATAAATCCGTAAGATCGTCATAGATCTTACCTCAAACAACAAGTGCAGCGCTACATAAAGTCTATACAGGGATGAATTCAGCTGGTTGGGTGCCGATTAATTGATAATCATGAAACAAAAAGCATGTGTTTCTGGTGAAGAGGCACCAAGGAAGCCATACAAGGTAAAGGAATAGCTCACAGTTATTAAAGAGATAGTTCACGCAAAAATGAAAATTCTGTCATAATTTACTGACCCTTTCGTTCCAAACCTGTATGACTTTCGTTCATCTTCGTAAACGGGCTTTATAGATTAATATTTTGTAAATAAATGATGATTTTTTGCGCAAATAAAGAATCACGTCGCTTCATAAAACTGAGGTTAAACCACTGGAGTCGCATGGATTACTTTAATCATGTCTTTACCACTTCACTGGGCCTTGGAAGTGGTAGTTGTGTAGCTCTCAATGGAGGGACAGAAAGCTTTCAGATTTCATTAAAAAGATCTTTATTTGTGTTATGAAGATGAACGAAAGTCTTACATGTTTGGAATGACATGAGGGTGAGTAATTAATGACAGACTTTATTTTTTTGGGGTGATTTATCCCTTTAAAGTACACAAAAAATGTATTCCATGTGACTTTTCCTAGCAAGTTCACAAACTCAACTAGCCCTTTTCGCACGGATCACGCCAGTGTGATTGGAGCGGTCAGTGCATCACGTGATCAACTGCTAAATTCAAACGTGTTGGCTGGCCTGAGCCTTACACATGCTTCCATCACAACTATTCAGTGTTTTCAACCACATAATGTTTATTTTAGGTTTCAGACATTTAAATACACATAAGTGGGCTACTAGCAAAACAATGGTTTTGAGTTTGTAAAATACACACTAATGTCTATGGAAGCGGCAATAATCCTTTCCATTATAATACGACGACACGTTTTATTCATGTTAGATACACATTGTGTAAGTAGCTTTACATTTTTCCTTATTCTTCTCCCAGTTCACCGGCCACTTAACTTTCATGTATGATTAGTGGAGAAATTGTGTTGTAAATCCAACAGATCCGATTCTCTGAACTGTGGCACAAACCAACATGGCGCCGCCCATCGCGCATACAGCTCGACTAACGTGATCATTAGCAGGCCCGGTTCTACGGGGGTGCTTGAGGGTGCTAAGCACCCTCAAACAAAAGTGAAAGCACCCTCAGATGAAATTATTAATAGCACACATGTAAACGAGATTTCGCCGACGATAGAATCACAGACGGATTTCACACACATACAAAATAAATCCATTTACACGATTTTTCAAATCAGAATTTATTTAATTATGCTTTCATGTTTAATGCATGTGATTGGTTGTGTCCTTTTGCGATCGTGATACGCATAGGTGAAGCTGTCTCTTAAATTGCCCACTTTGCTTGCGTGTGTGCGTCCCGCTCAGGAAATTAGTTCGCTGACTTTCTGAGACGGGGCTTTAGGTAGCCTAAAAATATGAATTGTCCATTTTTCATCATGGACATAAGATATTGGCTCAAGAAAGCTCAAACCTCTAGTACAACCCCGCCCTACAACCTCACTCTCCCCGCTTGACACCCCTGCAAACACCGGCGACAAACCTAGTGTCGCGGCCGCCGAGTGACCTTCTTTAAATCAGCTGTTTCGTTCAAAAGGACTGATTTATTGTCGTCAGAAACTACATGTTTAAAATGTAAGTTACTTATATTAACTTCATTATTCAACTGCAGAATAAAATTAATTTCAATTATTCACACATTTGCAATAGGCCTACTGCTGATATTTGGGGAAAACAGCACTCTTTGTGTAACATTTCTTAACTATATCATATGATATAAATGTAAAGGACAAAAACTCGTTGAGGGCATTCTATTTTGAACTTTGACCATTCTAACTGCATTTAAACCATGCAGTAAATCACTCTAAATGCATCCCCGGTCTCCCTACTATTTTCAGACAGCACGATCTCATCAAAGTGCGTATCAATACCACGAATGTTATTTCTCGCGCCATTTATACGGCAAAAATTCGTTTTTGCGTGTATATGATACGCAGTTTTCGCGTGCATATGATACGCAGTTTTCGCGTGCATATGATACGCACTTTATGGCATGTAATCGCATGCACCCCCCCCCCCCCCCCCCCCTCCCCCTAATCCTACCCAAGGGGTTTTCAGTGCGTAGCATATACACGCAAAAAACACTTTTGGCGTATAAATGGCACGAGAAATAACATTCGTGGTATTGATACGAACTTTCATGAGACTGCGTTGTTTCAGACTGATGACGATTGGGAGCCATTTCCTATGTTTATGTAAGCAGTAAGCACCCTCACTATTTTCAGAAGCACCCTCAGTGATTTGGTTCTAGAACCGGGCCTGATCATTAGAAAAGTGTTACCATTTGCACATATTTGACAATCGGAATATCAGTGTTTCGGTTAGGGGTGTAGGGATAGTTTTCTTGTCCCAATAAGGCTGCATCCATATAATTTTAATGAATATAATCATTTACACTCTTTTACAATGTACAACAACACTGAGGTGCAAATAGTATCTGCCACTATTTAAGTATAAACGGCATCTAACTTACTTATAGTGCAAAAAATAGGCCTACTGGTATTTTACCTTAGTGCAAATAGCCCTGCCTAATAAGAAAAGTTTCTTGACGAGCAAATAAGCATGTGATTTGTGAAGGATCATGTGACACTATTTAAACATGTAAAAAATGGCACTTTTGAACGGTACTGTAGTGGTTTTGTCTGCAGTAAGTGGCAGCTAATTAGTGCAGTATTAGCATTCATGTGTGTTCGGAGACATTTAAAGGCCTTCTAGGGACAAGTCGGTCATAAACACTGATTCATTTCAGCTGTTGATCGTTTCAGTGTTCATCGTTTGCTTGTAATTGATTTTTTTTTCTATGATGTTATTACTGGCAGACTGTAGCACCTGCGAGTGCTGCTAATGTGCCATCTTCCCTTCAGATGCTACTTCACCAATCACTGTTGCCAGCGTAACCGTTTCATAAAATTTCACGGCTCGCCATCTGCTCTTCCCAGACAGACGGAGGCTCGCGCGCTCATCAGCTGCGGACACGAGCATTAACACGGATGATCTCAACCGGGAGGGGACAGGTGCTTCCTATCCGTTAAATACCAGCGTCTCTTCATTAGGGCACTTTGGACTTTCTGGAAGATAAAAAATGAAAAAAAAACAAACATCTAGCCTACCTTAAAGGGCCCCTGAAATCAAAATTGATTATTTTTTCTTTTTTTAATGAGCTGTGTGTTACAAACCAATGGCAAAATTAGCATTTAGGAGATATAAGCATTCAAAACTTACACCTCTCGTGTGAACATGTTAGTTCACACAGGTATTGTGCTAAAGCATGCAAGCAACATGCTAATTCATGCTGGCAAAATGTTAAATCATGCAAGCAATGTGATAAAACATGCTAGCAAAATGTTAAAACATGCTTAAAAATGCATTAAATCATGCTAAACACATGGTAGCCACATGCTAATCCTGCTAACAACATTTTAATCATGCTAACAAAATGCTAAAACATGCTAGTATCATTTTTATCTTTCTCTGAATAAAACCTTCAAACTTCCAGCTTTTCAAAGTTACTTTAAACTTTCAGACCTGGCTTTGTCAAGCCAACATCAAAGTTTGTCATCAAACTTTACTCATCTAGTTTCATTTGTTTATTAACAGTGTATAAAGGCCTGTACATGCTTCATGGGAGAATTCTGCCATTTTTTCTTTACAGATCATCATAAAAAGTAATTTCGACCACATCAAAGTGATATTTACATTGGTTTACCTTTCTTTTCTTCACACATCACTTCCTTCAAATGTAAGGGGCATAACTGTGGTGGAAAGTATGGTACAACTAAGGGACATTTGAATGAGACAACTTTAGTATCTGCATTAAAAAGAGCACATTTTCTTGCTCTAATACATTGGTTTTGTTTTTTAAAGCACAAATAAATTTAGCCTATGAAACAACAGTCGAAGTCTTTAAAGTTTTTAGTCTTCTTTTCTGCATTTCACCTCTGCTCTAACTTGTTTCCTAATCTATCTTTCTAAAAATAAAAAAAGATGACTTATTCTGCATTTGTAAGTCGCTTTGGATAAAAGTCTGCTAAATTAATGAATGTTTTTCTTTTTTTGGTGTACAGTAGGCCTATGTTTAAAACAGACACAGACAAAATGTGTTCAAATGCCAGTATCTGATGCCGATAAACAGCAAACGTGATGCTTTCATCTGTTGGCACTTACAGTTTACAATAATACAATAATAGCGACTGATCCCACACGCCTTTCTTTTAATTATTCTTTGTCTTGTTTTCTTTAACGCTTATTCTCAATGTTTCATCTAACAGCCCCAGGTCTCAAACCCCTGCAGTACGATGAGATAGATGTGCTTGTAATACTCAGGCAGCGCAAGGAAAACTAATGATTCTGATTATTATGATGAATGGGGAATGTAGAGAGTAAAAACTGAGTTAGAGATGATGGTCCCCCTTCTGTTGCTGAACACTGGGACTGTATCTCCACTGATTTACACAGAACACATTATGTTCAATGGGTTTTGGGACGTCGGTGCATTAACCCTTTGATTGCCATGTTACAAGCTGTGTTTATCTTAGCAAAGCGATCAGTCCAGCTCTGAGGATTGTTTCGAGAAAAACAACAACACATTTCACATAAAGCACTGTATTGCAGCTTGATCCGTTTTTCCAAAAGCACATGATCATGACGTCCGAAACTTTGTTAGCTGGAGAACCACGTGAGTGACTGCTTCAGTATCGAGGTTAAAGATAGCGGTTTTCATTACTCTAATGCATTGTGGTTTTTTCAATATTGCAATTTATATATGAAGCACAAATTAATTTTGCCTATGAAATAAGAAGTATTGAGGAATGGTCAAAATAGACAGATGAGATGTAAGTATTTATTTTAGTGCCAGTACACTGACATAAATTAATAACTTCAACAATAACTCTTTATTTCTTAAATAAAATGAAATAAAATTATTTTATTTTATTATTTATGACCTGATTCGCAAAGCTTTGTCTAGCAATCTCTAGTCTACACTTTAGTATACGCTGACTGCTATTTTATATTTTAAAAAGTATCCAAAACAGTATGCATTATGCACTGTGCATTTTTTAAAATATTATTACATGGCCTCATTATGTTGAATGTTTAAATCTGCAAAATTCTAATCAATCTTTGAGTCAAGAAAAAAAAAATTCCGCAAATGTTGTAAATGTCATGCCTGTATTTCTATGCATACAGAAATATTGCTAACTTTGCACAGTATAAATGCATTAACTTCAAAGTCACCTATACCCTTGGCCAAATTCTAAAGCATTATTTTAAGGTTTCCTTGTTACAGTGTATACATTTAAGTACTGAGTAGCCTAATAATCAGTAATGTATTTTTATATTTTTGTAGAGTATCGCATTGCAAAATCTTTTAATCACATCTTTTGTATGATGCATGAGATGAGGAGTCACGTGGAGCCTCTGAATCAGGCTTGAGACTTGAAAACTTCCATGCAGAGTACAAGAAGACCAGCCTTACCGTCTCTGAACAAACAGGTGTTTCATTAGCATAACACACAGCTTGCATGTGATAATGCATGACCCACGTCTTTGTGTTCTCTGGTTTCATTCTTCACAATATCTTGAGCTCGACTGACAATGTATCGCTACTCTCTTCTGAGTTTCCTGAAGAGAAAAAAGACAAAACATCTGATTTAATGGCAAAATAAATGATAAAACCATTGGTTTATAACTAAATAGCATGAATCACCTTCATTCCCAGAAGTCCTTGCATGATTTGTAGCATTTTCAATGTTTATATTTTTATTTATCACTAGTCATGTGATTTGCTATTATTTGTTGTGAGTTGCGTGTAAAGCTTAATAACAAACAAAAAAACTTCTAGTAGTGCTTAAAATGGTATTCAATATATTTTACAGTACTGTTAAAGTGTTTTTTTATTTTTACAGTAAATTTCACAAGATTTTTTCTATGGACTCAAGCTAATTTTTGTGATGTATCACATATAACCAGTGACTAACGAAACAATAATATTTACATATTGTCAGCAAACATGCTAAACACACTCATATTTAATGTCATTAATTAAGACACGAATCGATGGCTCCCCAAGACACAGAGTATTTAAGCCAATTGCAGTATTAATAACCTCATTAATTGAACGACATAACTGCGTATGCAGAGCCAGGCTGCTGTGCGGGATCAGAGGGGAAGGGTTCATTTTCCCAGAGAACCAGTCATGCATTATTTACGTACGCCGATGAATAATACATCGTAGCGGGGTGAAAAATACATTTCCCCCCACTCAGCAAACCTGCAGAAAGCAAATGATTTTAATATTCATGGCTTGTGTGAAGCTACGGTTGCGAGGAACAAGAAAGACTACTTTTCATCTCCTCCAGCTATAAATTAAAGGTGCACAGAAACAAACTTCATTTATTTTGCTAAACAAATGACTGACCCGGCAACACTTGTGGGTGAAACAAAAGAAACATTTGAGAGATAAATGGCGCCCGTGATAATGGGCTGTAGAGAAGGGTGAGCGTGCCTATTAGACATGTATATTATAATGGCAAGAAATCTCAGGAAAACAGCATTATGAGCAATAAAATCAGGAGAGGGATTTATCATGTGCTTAGATGAGGAAATGATCATAGAAACTCCCAGCAGCCCGTGCCTAAAGCCTGCCACACCACACAATCATTATTTTACACCAGTAGGCCTACAGGCTGAAACAAATGCAATATTTCTGGAAGACAAGAGTCTGCAGAACAACGCTTAAAGACAAAAATTTGAATTCTGTCATAATTTGCTTGTTCATCTGCATGTCAATCCTGCATGGCTTTCGCAGAGCACAAAAAGATTTTTTTTTATCACATTAAAGTATATTTCTACACTCTAAAAACGGTTGGGTTGAAAAAACAACTTTTTATTTATTATTACAATACAATCTGGGTTGTTTTGTAACCCACTGCTGGGTCAAATACAGACAAACCCAACGTATTATTTTTACCTAGCATGTTGGGTTGTTTATTTAACCCAGAATAATGGTTTGATTTATGCTAGCTTTTTTTCACTAACTTATTTTTACCTCATAAATGGGTTAATATATCCAGATAAATACACTACACACCCACTGTGTTTACATGATAGGTCCTTTATTTAGTTCTAAATACAGCATAGTTTACAGTTTTTATTCATGCATACTGTGAAAGCATATACTGACCTGTTGTGGTCAAGGTCTAAAAAGGTTAAATACATTATAAAAAGGGTAACACTTTATTTTAAAGTGTCCTTGTGGCACGTTACATGATGTTACGTTGTAATTACTATAAATTATGCATAATTACATGCAACTAACCCTAAAACTAACCCAACCCTATAGTAGTTAATGATTATTACATGTATAATTAGCTACACTGTAACAAGTACAACTTAAAATAAAGTGTACACAAAATGTATAAAAATAGTTTATGGTAAGCAATTTTCTTTGAAATTTAAAGATAGAAAGAAAGTCATATGAGCTTGAAACATTAACAGGATGAGAAACAATTTTTCTTTATTTTTAACAGTTGTTTTGAAAGCCCAAAAAGGTCAAAAACATACTTTTTTTGATCTAAATAAGATTTTTTTTTACAAATTCTCCAAAATTGTATTTATACATTTTTTAGCTATTCCTTTAAATCTCTATCCTTTTTTTTCTTTAGTTAAAGTAGGCCTGTGCCCCAAAAACACTGTCTCTTTAAAGGAGCTAAAAGCACAAAATATGATTTTTTGTGAGTCTGTTTTGTATATTGGTGGAAAGTCCTCCTCAGCATTAATTACTGCATATGACAAGCAACTTGACAGGCGTGTAGAGCTCATTATCCGAGCTCACTGGAAACTGCAATTTACAAGAGAGGCAGACCAACCATGGGCCAAATTAATCTTTGCTCTCTCTCCTTCCAGCGCAAAAAAAAAAAAAAAAACTTTTCTAATATTGTCATTAATAGGCTTGTGCTCTGTACCTCGTTATGTGTCAAACATTAACCAAGAATCCGAACGTTAACAAAGAGTGCTGGAGTCCACGAGGAGCATGTTCACATACGCCGGTCTTCCTGCTTTATGAGGATGTTCTCAACGAGGTCTTTTAATCATCCCCATGTTTCTCCTGAAAGAGGATCATTACGAGCTGCTGTGTTTCATCTCAACGAGAGAATGAGTTGTGAAAACATTTGGTTGTGTGAAACTGTTGTGCCTCGAGATAAAATAAAAAAATGAAACTCGCTTTGATTTAAGTGCTTGTTTTATATTCCATTAGCATAAAGTGTATTTGTAAATTAATCTGTGAACTCAAATATTCGGTATTAAAATCTCAAAAAATACTTTTTATAACCTCTCACAATGAAAACAGTTGATACTGTAAGTTTAAATCAATAGATTTTAATCGAAGGCATAAAAGCAAGCATCAACATCACTCATATTTGGGCTTAGAGATAAAAATGAACCACTTATCCTTATAAGAATTAAACATTGGCACATATTTTGTCCCGGGACAGATATGATGACGACGTGTTGAGGTGTGCTATTGCTTTTCTAAATAATACAATTTTAAATGCCTGATAAATCCCATATGGACCATAAAAAGAGGGCTTTCTTTAGACTTGGACCAGAACACCCAAACGAAGATTAGCCTGCTAAAATCCCCAGAAACACCCATGTGATTAAAAGCTGTAAACTGGGATAACAGGTTATGCAGTGAACCCGATGGTCGCTTGGCTAAACAACAACAAAAAAAGTCCTAGCACAAGTCAATGGGATTGTTTTTTTTTGTTATACTGTCCATCAGGGAAAATAATATCCAAACACTAAAGTAATAGCACAACTTTTTTTACATGATTAATCCATAAATGCACTAACGACTGATTAATCCATGTTCAGTCACATGAATAATTATGGTTGGAACTGTATTGCTTTGCTCAATACATGCATGTAGATCTAGTAACTAAATCAGTTCATGGATTTAACCAGCACTTGATTTCTCACATATAGCCTTTATAAATCCCCTTGAACAATTTACTTGTGCATTTGATGGAATGAAGGAAAGAGGGCAGATCAATTCTCATTTTCGAGGAAGTTTCCATATAAAACATCTGCAAACGAATGGAAATGAAGATGTGGTAATCAGCATAGCGAAAAGACTTTTGTGAAGCGTAATAATCCTCTGGTTTTGAGCGCACATGTCCTCCACACTGCATTAGCACACTGTCAGAATGCAAGAGACACCAGCTAATGTAGGTCAGGGTTACAGTGGAATAACTTACATACATTTTGACACTAAGTCTGGATTTTGTCATAGTGTGATGCACACTGAAGCAGGGCTAACAGATAGGCCTAACTAAAACTAAAACCATACTTCTTTTTTACATTTCTTTAGTGTGTAATGTTGCTGTTTGAGCATGAAAAAGCTCAAAAGTTACAAAGCACAAAGTCCCTCCAGCGGGAGTTCTTCTCTATATCAGTGTCAGTGTTTCTGAACTCCTGACACGCCTCTATTGTAGTCTTGGGTTTTCTTCAGGGAACGAACACATCACAATATTCCTAATTTTAATCATTCATACCTAGAATAAAGGGGCGGGGCCTGGTTGAGTTAGTTAGTAGTGTGTTGAAACTTGTGCTGCATCCGAAATCACATACTTCCCTACTATAGAAGGCGAAAAACAGTATGTGACAAAAGTAATATGTCTGAATTCATACTCATAAAAGTGTAGGCAAAACGTACCCGGATGACCTACTACTTCCGGTGAGATTCTGAAGTGTGCCTCTGATGGACATTTTACTATCCCATGAGGCCACAGGAGAGGATTTATGAAAGACAGTGAAGCAACGCAACTGACACTGGTAAGTCACATGACAATTATAACGTGGTACACCCAGATTACATTCATACTATATAGAACCTACTTTTTATTTTTTATTACTTTTTTATTAATTTAAAATGTGATTTCGGATGCAGCTGTGGTTATGTTAAAGGGAGGGACATTAACATAACCCAAACACGCTCAAATCGCTCAAGACGCAGTTGACCAATCACAACACACTGGTCCAGCCGACCAATCACAGCACATGGAAGGAGGGGCTTCATAGAGACAGGAACTAAACAGAGTGTTACTGGCAGAAGAGAGGAGCTGCAACAGTGGAGAATATGTATATAAAAATATATGCACACATTTATAAAAAGAAAATGACTAATAATGACAAAAACACAACAAACTGACAGACTGAAACAGAAAATAAAAAATAAAAAGTCATTCAAAACATGAAAAAACTATAATAGTATCCCAATGACCCTACAAAAACACTACTCTAACGCACTTAATATAATTCAATACTTAATAATACTCAACATTAATTAACACTCAATAGTAATTAGAACCACATATCTACATCTTTTGAAGAAATTGGGTTGTTGTTTTTGTTCATGTTTACTGACACAAGGCATAAAATCGATTGCTCAGAAAAAATAACAGTGATGCTGAATGATTATAATTTAAAATATAGCTTAATCAATAAGCTTTGATAGCTAAAAAATTCCCCGAACAAGCATCCTCATAAACTCCACCGGGAAATTGCTTCAATCGAGCTATTAAGGTTAATTTCCCCAAAAATGGTGCAATCATATTTTCCCCTGTAACCTGACAGGCCCTGGACGTTTGAAATGCACTGGCCCACACAATATCTAATGCATATGAATTTGCGCTTGGGGGTGAGCAGGGTTGGAACAGACAGAGAATGGTCCTGATAAAAGGTCAAGAACTTCAAACCATTATATGCATGTTGACAGACCATCCAAACTCACACACATGCTCAAACTCACACACATGAAACTACTTGGCACTCGGGAAAAAAAGGATTCAGCCTGCGGCCTGGAGATCACATAATCCTCATAAGAATCAGCCTACAGGTATATTCAGACAGATTGCTAAAGATCAATATCTTTATGCAAGAATCTTTACTAGTGTGCTCTGCTATAGTGCCAGTGAAGTGTGAGGCAGTATTTGGTTCGACGGCCGCCCAACTGTCTCGTTCCTCACATATTATCATTTATTTTCAATTTGGACTGTCATTTTGTCTGGTTGATGGCTCATCGTGCTCAGTCTCAGGTGCAGGTTGTTGAAATAGCACTCGCAATTGAATGTGTGATGTCAGATTTTATCACTCCGTGACTAATAGTCACATTTAAATGGTGGTGGTACATTCAGAGGTGGTGCATGATGGAATGACAAATGTTAATATTTCTGTATAAAACATCCATTGCATGCAAATGTTTACATATCACAATATGTTTCCATTATATTTGGTCTTTTTTAGTTGCAGTATATGGCATTAAGCAACATAAAAGTGTATGCCTGTGCATTCAGAATAATTCCTTATTGAAAGATGAGCTGCGTCGAACATTTATCTGTCTCTTATCTGTCTCTCTTTCTGGATTGTAAAGACTGTATAAGGATAGATAACTGTATGTATAGTACTTACACAACAGTGCACTAGCATTACTTGTCATAAGTAATTTGTTGACCTTTTCATAAATGCTTGCATGAAAAAGTCAAATGTGGGTGAATGAAGCTGTACAATACCTTCTCAGCCTCCGGCAAAACAACAGATCGGCCTCAGAGACAGAGCCGTGCTCACTTGTGTAGAATAAGAGTGTGTATCTACAGTGAATATACAGTGTACCGGGATGTTGTGTGCATTTCCAAATAGTACATTTGCAAAGACTTTAAAATCTGAAATGAAATATACTAAATATATATACTAAATATATAGTTACTAAAATATATTCAAAACACACACACACACACACACATATATATATATATAATTTTTTGAATTTATATATATATAAATTCAAAAAAAAATTGCATTTATATATATATATATATATATATGTGTGTGTGTGTGTGTGTGTGTGTGTGTGTGTGTGTGTGTGTTAATATATTTTAGTAACTTATTTTTCCAGATTTTTTTACATTTTTCATAAAAACAATATTATTTACAGTGTATATACAGTATATATATATATATATATATATATATATATATATATATATATATATATATAGAGAGAGAGAGAGAGTAAATATAATATCTTTTAATGAAAAAAATGTCAAACAAAAGTCACTAAACACACATAAAAACACATGTAGCCTACATTAGCAAATACATTGTCCTAATATATTTTCACATTATGTATTTTAGGATCAACATTGTATAATATTGTCACATTGTATGCCTGCTTGGCCATTGATATCTCTGCTTCTTTAGGGAGTGGACAATAAGACAAACCTTCATGTCATCCACAAAAAGAAGCCGAATCAGAGTTCAGTCGACATTGGCAATGGGATGCAGTGACCTCTGACCTCTCTGAGCCGGCACTGGAGGTGTGATTGATAACCCCATTACAGAGAGAGAGAAATATCTCACACAAAGTGTGCTTCACCATGATACAAGCAAACAATATAGCAACATACAAGTACAGTCCAAATAACTTAAATGATAAACCATAGCCAAGTCATTATTCGCCTCCGCCAAAATCATTCTCCATTCAGCTAATGCACATGTGGGATAAGCATGCAATAACCAATGGCTTCTACAAAGAAAGAGTAAATAATGACATCATTTTCATTTTTTTGGGTGGATCCCTATTAGTAAACTCCCTTTGGAGGGACTTTGTGCTTTAGTAGTTTATTGAAACTAGTGGTTATGGTAAGAGGCGGGACATTTCTCAAACACGCGAGCAGTTGACCAATCACAACACACTGGTCCAGGTGACCAATCAGAGCACACTGAGCTTTATAGAGACAGGAACTAAACCGAGCGTTACTGACAGACTGGGAAGAGAGGAGCTGCAACAATGACAAATATGGGGAGAACAATGTGTTTTTTGAACATTCGAGAATGAAAACCTGTTCTAGTAGAGCCCAAAAACAACATCAAGACTTTGAAAAAGGAAATAGGTCCTCTTTAATTTACAGTATGCTTATGGACAATCACCCAAGAGTACCTGGGGCAAAGTGCCCTGCACAAGGACATAAAGCTAATAACTCAGTCCTTGCAGAACTTGAACAATCTGGTAACCAGAAGCTTGAACCGCTACACCACTGGCTGCTGACTAACACTCTTATAGATTACAAAAAAATAGTGGTTTTATGGAAATCTAATGCATTTTGAGAGTGAGGTAGCAGTGGACTTAGCATTTTGAAAATGCGTGAATTTTATCCAATAAATCCAAGGAAAGTGATATAGTGAATCATCCAATGTATGGAAAATATAATACATAACAGAGACATAAATAAAATATAAATACAATAATGCAACTTAGGAAAGAGTGAATCATTTAAAACAAGCATTAATAAAAAGATACTGTTGGAACTGAAGCAGTACAGATAAACAAATAAGAAAACAACAAGTGCACCTACACAACCTACACACCAACTGGACAGTGAAAACACTATATACACACACCACAGCTTCTGTGCCAAGCTGATATGACTCGTCTTTACAAATGCTGTTTTTCAATTCAAATGAAAAAAAGACAAACATTATACAGCAGGAGATATACACTTTAATGTTCGAACCTTTGGAGTCAGTAAGATTTTATTTATTTATTTAATAAAATTATAACTTGTATTCAGCAAGGATGCATTAAAGACTTTTAAAACATTCTATTTCAAATAAATGCTGTTCTCTTGAACAAATAATCTTCAAAATAATGTGTGATAATCATGGTGGTTTCCATAAAAATATTAAGCAGCACAACTATTTTTAACATTGATAATAATAAGATTTTTTTTCTTGAGCAGCAAATCAGCATATTAAAATGATTTCTGAAGGATCAGGTGAAATTCAGCTTTGCATCACAGGGATAAAATACATTTTAAACTATATTCAAATAGACAACAGTTATTTTAAATTGTAATAATACTTCACAATATTACTTTTAATGTGTTTTTGATCAAATAAATGCAGCCTAGGTGAGCAGAAGAGACTCTTGTAAGAGGTGTGTCGCGATTCTGCCTTCTCACACGCGACACAGGTTCGTGGATCTGCGTGTCAGCCTGTTCTCACGTAGGCTTAAATGCGTCTCTATAGCACGCATTGTGCTTATCGTGCAATTTATAGGCGAAAATAATTTTTTACGTGCATATGATACGCAGTTTTCGCGCGCAATTCATTGCGTGGCCACGCACCCCACACCAATAATTCTACCCAAACGTACACGCCACACCACTACTAAACCTACCCTAACCAACCCATGCGTATCCTAAATTATACGGATTTAGTGTGAACGGGTTGCACCGCGACACAGGTTCATGGATTTGAGTCTCGCGTTTTTGTTTTCATATCATATCGCATATCGTTACAGCCCTGGTAGCTAGCTGATACAACTAAAAAATAGCAAGGTGACCAGTAAAACTACAGCAGACGAGTGAGACGACTACCCCTGGCTAATAAAATAGATAAATAAGTAGGGCCTAGGCTACTTTAGATGATTATTCGGGTTGTTCCGGCTCCATCTACCTGTAGCTCCGCAGCTTGTCTGTTGTCTGAGAAGACATTTTATATATTGTAGGCCTACCTGGCCAATTATGGTTGTTAAAGGTGCTATATGTAACTTTTCTATCGAATCCTTTTTTTATTGCTTGTGTGTAAAGGGGTTGTAATCACACATTACAACGATCCACTTGTCGAGTTTTGCTATTACCTCTGAAGGCCAGTATTCCTATTTCTATGTGAAGTCCGGGTCGGATTTACCGCGCGAAATCCATCGGATGTGACGTGATGCGCGCTCCCGAGCCTCTCTCCTTTTTGTAGACGGGGGAGTTTTTCGTCCGGTCCAAGGCACACGTTTTCCGGCTTATATCTCGGTCAATCTCTGATGAATATTCCCAAGACTCCTCCTCCCCCGAATTTGAGCTCTCTGGGTCTTCGCGTTCCAGAGATACGAGAGATTTTCTTCTGAGATCGTGACGTCACCGGCGTCCGCAATTTTGCAACGCGCCCGATGGTTTTCGGCTAATATCCCCGCGAAAACACCACCAAATTATGAAACTTACATGGTTCTTTTCAGCTCGACTAGACGATTCCAACGAGCTCAGTGCTCGCCGAATCCGTCGAGTATTCGCCGAGATATTTGCGTAATGAGATCGAGCACGAGTGCTCTTGTAAAAATTGGTTGCAATCTGAAACATCACCGCTAGAGGCCGCTAAAAACTACATATAGCTCCTTTAATAATATTGTTCAATAAAGAAATAAAATAAAAAAAAAAACTCTAGCTCCCGCTGCTCCTCTTCCGACTCCATTGTGACTGATCACGCAAACCGCGCATTTTTTTTATTTTCATATTGGGGCTTCTATGCATGGAGTTGCCTTAATTTATTTAGAGAGTGTATAAACTCGTGAAACAGAGAAGTATCGTCATGTAATCTATTGATTTCAACAATGTAACTGTATTCTAAATACCAACTATTTCTCATCATTTGTATTCTGAATACGTAACGCAGACACATGTGACTATTCCGTTATTCCCCACTGCTCTTTTCTGACACACACACACACACAGCTGAATTCACAGACACATGAGTTTATGTTGAACACACATCTCACACAGCTGTAGCAATGCCACCCTCCTGTGGTCATACAACAGGATCACAAGAGGAGAAGACGGGAAATCAGAGCACACAGTCTTAGCTAAAGATGAGATTTAAGGTCAAGTTTAGTTTAAACTGTCTTTACTTCAATCCTTTCATATAATCTTCATAAGTAGAGCAGAGGTTAAATACAAGTTTTTTACTCACCCTCATGTTCTTCCAAACCCGTATGCAGTTATACTGTTCTGTTGAACACAAAAGGTGTTTTTTTTTTTTTTAAGAATTGTTTTATAGCCTACAATAATAATTCTCATTATTCAATCAACGACCGCTGAAGTGTTAATACTAAAAATATTTAAAATTGTTTTTGGTTATTAAAATAAAATATATAAAATAAAAAATAATACCCTTAAAAATCCTAAATGAAAATGAGAAACGTTGCATTGACAATTAATTAGAAAATAGGTAGATAGATAAAGAATTATATAGAAATAAAGAAAATGGGTAAATAAGTAGGCTATAGAAATATAAAAAAAGAAAATTGATAAAAACATAAGAAAACTACTAAAACTTAAAAGTATTAAAACTAAAATTAAAAACAAAAATAAAAGCTAATTGAAAATATTAATAAATTCTACAATAATACATACAGTATATAATACTAAAATAACACCGGACGTTAGTCATTATTCAGATAGGACTCCAACGCTCTGAAAGTTTTGCACACACACACACACACACACACACACACACACACACACACACACACACACACACACACACACACACACACACACACACACACACACACACACACACACACATGTTGTGTTTTCATGTTTTATGGGGACTTTCCATAGACATAATGATTTTTATACTGTACAGACTGTATATTCTATTCCCTTACACTAACCCTATCCCTAAACCTACCCATCACAGGAAACATTCTGCATTTTTACATTTTCAAACAACATCACTTAGTATGATTTATAAGCTGATTTCCTCATGGGGACCAAAAAATGTCCCCACACGAACAAGGATTTTGGATATTGCCATCCTTGTGGGGACACCTTGTGGGTTTACCAGGCCACACACACACACACACACACACACACACACACACACACACACACACACACACACACACACACACACACACACACACACACACACACACACACACACAGCATATTTTGTCCCCTAAACCTACCATCAAAAAAGCTTTCTGCATTTTTACTTAAAAACAAACAACAACAAAACATAACTTAGTATGATTTATAAGCTGTTTTCCTCATGGGGACAAAAAATGTCATTATGGACATTTTGTCTCCATAACAGAGGGTGTACCTCAACCACACACACGCGCACACACACACACAGGTTTAATGCCCCATAAACATCCAGTCTAAAGAAAGTATAGGCTAACTTACAGGAAAGATCCTGATCATTTGAATTTATACCTTTGATTTCTGGAAATCATATTTCCATCAATCTAACACCAGCCATCGTGACACACATCTGACATGTGACTTAAAACAATCATTTATAATTTGGGGAGCCCTCGACTCTCACTAACTGATGGCATTGCTAATGTAATTAAAGTGAGATTATCATGTCTGGATGGCACTCCAGATGGCACCGTTTAAAACGGTTGCAGATCAGTGGGCATTGCTGACAGGACATTTATACATTCAGATAACAAATATCCAACATGAGCTGGATGCATAGTATATACTCACATCCTCAGCCTTCACACACAATTCTGAATCACACATTTGGCCATGCATACATGCAAACCTAAAATATTAATATCATCGATTAAAACCCCAGTTTGTGATTAATAATGAAATGATGCAGAGATTCGCAATCTAGTAAAGCATTGGTCTCTGTTTACCTGAATCCTTCTTAAGAAAGAACTGTGGGCTTCATTACACTGATCTCATTAGTTCTGATCTGGGGCATCAAGAGCTTTCAGTGTTTGTCCAATACTGTGAAAAAAAAAACACTCAATCAAGTAGATTTTATCTGACAACCATGACAATCACAATCTCTATCTTTCACACTCAAACACACCTGGATATTTCATCATGTGTTTTAATCTGTGCAATCTGATGAAGAGCAAAAAAATTACCTATTGGACATAAGCAATATTTATCGAGGTTAACCAGTTTTACCATTGTGCATATACAGCATCACTGAAATATAATCTGAAAACCTTAACCCTCAAGATCTGATATGAAAGCAGCAATACTGCAGTATTAATCAAAATACCGGTATGTAACCTTTGGGCCTTTTCTCATATAAAATCATCAACATATTTAATAGCACAATCACAGTGAAACTACCATTTACAGCCATTAGTTAAAAAAAAAAAAAAAGGTTTTAAACAGCTTTACGGACATGTACCATGGTATTCTTTGAAGTTCCTTTTGATGCACATAGGCCTATGAATATAATCATTAAGTACAGGGGTCTCAGTCTCCCAAATATGATCATCCTGGTGTAAAGGACCCCCATTCTAAATGTAACAGGCAGATATTTATACTGTGAGAAATTACTTGTGTGTAAAATATTCTTTGGAAAATATTAGATGTAGCCTATAATTTATTTATTTATGTAAATCTATTTATCGTCGTCGGCATCCTTCCGTCTACAGGAGACGATGGTGTAGCTTCCAAAAGTTATTTTTTTGTTTGTGATTTTCAATCTGCACCTTTGCGAGTGGCTATAGAGCCCGACTCTAGAATGGCAATCTCTGCTGCATTTTCTGCAGGTGAAAGATGATGCCTGCTGAGGCTGCAGTTGCTTTTCCTTCCTTATTAGGCCTATTTATTTATTTAAATCTAATTGTATTTTTTATTTATTATCTACTTTAACTTTTTTATGTTGTAAACATTTCCACAGACCTCCTATTGTGGTACTGTATAGTACTACTCCCTTGCTGCCCCTGGACCCCAATTTAAAAAACCCTGCCCTGCCATATGTATGAAAGTATAAAGTACCATAATATTAATAATCTGATACCATCACATCACATTACTTTAACTAAGGGCTGATAACATTGAATTATTAAAAAAAACAACTAATTAATTAATCAACATACATAGCCTACCCTCTATGTCTTGAAATTTCGAGATTAAATCTAGTGTTTTGCATTACAGCAATAGTATTTTTTTTTATGTTTTTGTGTGTAATTGTTGAGTATTCCGAATATAAAACAGATATTAAGGCAAAGACTTCATAACAACTACATCAGCAACAAAACACAGAACACACACACACACACACACACACACACACACACACACACCTACCTCCCACCCTCTCCTCTCAGTTTCAGTGACTGGTTAGAATAGAAATGGCAGCTTCTGAGGATCCATAAACGACTCTGGCAAATTAAGGAGAAATGCATCCTTTGAAATGGATTAACTGATTAACGGGAATGTCAACAGTCCAGTCGTGAGCTGTAACGACAGCCAGAAGAGGAACCAGTGGCGTATATATTTTCAAACAGCAGCGTCTGTCTGTCTATCTGTGTGAAGTATATTGGGGTAAGAGAGACGTCGATTAGCATTAGCACTGTTAGCTCCGCTTCTGCTTTCGCCCGCCCGAGCTTTTGTGCTCTTCCTGCCGCATTCTATCCCACTCTGCCCCGCTCTGCTCTTACGCGCTGCCGAGGCTCCTGCGGCCGCTGCTACGCCTGCTGCTGCTACCGCTGTGGGCTGCGGGTCATGAAAAGCTGCTTTTGTCCAAAAAGGAAGGACGCAGTGCATTTTACAGTTAAGTCAATGTGGAGTTTAATGGTCATATTGCTATTTGCACAAATGTTGAAAAAGTAAGGAATATTGAGGAAATTAAATTGGGATAGCTTGTTTAGCTCGGCTAGGCTGAGTATAGAATCTCTCTAAGTCTCCTAGCAACCTGCCAGCTAATGCTAATGGCTAAAATTGGGCTTTAGCCAAATGATAAAACTGACTATTTTTTAATGATATTATGGACTCAATATATTATAATAACATCTAGATAAGTGTTTGAAATGTTTTAAAGAGTTGTGAATTGTTTAGCAGGATAGTAAATAATATTGAGTAGTAATTACTATAATTAATGATGATTTATTACATGTTTGCTTTTTTATCTTACACATCTGGTAATTTAAACAAAAACGGAGATGTTTCATGGTTATGAATGAATATAAATATGGATAAGGTGCTATATCATTTATTATTTAGAGCATGGCTTGTCTATTGAACAATATTTAATCTGCTTTGTAATCAAATTTAAGAGTGTCCTATTGTGATTTTAATTCTGTGTTCATGATTCAGATCAGGGTTTCCGAGGGTCTTAAAAAGGTCTTAATTCGCCCTTACACAAATTAATGCTTAAAGAGACCTAAAAAAATGTCCTGTTTTCCAGTACATGAATAATCATTTTTAAATTAGGATTTACTTGAGATTCAAATGTAAAATGAAGCCTAGAAAACGTAACTAAATTTAAGTTTAACTTTTTTTGTAAAATTAATTAAAAAGTAATAGATATTTGTTGTACAGTAAGTTGTATTTCCAAACTTTTAGGGCTAAGTGTTGCTAATACTCATTAGACATTTAAATTTAGATAGCATATTGATGTAATGTATTCTCTTCAATTTATTCCATAAATGTTGTTTACTTGGTCTTTAAAAGGTCTTACATTTACCTTCATAAAACCTACAGAAACCCTGCAGATGTCTGACCTGTTATATAGGGCTAGTGTCTGTTGTAATTCATTTAACAGAAAGTGACTGTGTAAAGTAAACAGAGGTAATGCTGTAAGAAATAAATGCTCTTATGATTGGCTCTTTGAAAATGTTGAAATTGAATTTTCAGATCAGATTATCACCAAGATGCCTAATGAATTTGATAAGGCAAGTATGACATACTAATCTTGTTGTCAAATACTCCAGCATGGGTTAGAATAATCAGCATGTTGTTACGACCAGAGTCTCTCTCTACTGAATGCTGCTCTTGTTTGTGAGATTTGGAGCTGTAATGTATGATTCATTTATAGACCAAGAGCTGCTTTGTATTTGTGCGATAAATGTTGATCTTGTATGTATTTTCTATAATGCTCTGTCCTGTATTCATTCCAAATTGGTTCCACTGGTGTCGACATTTCATTTTGATTAGCACCAGATCTCTGTTGATGTAAGGTCTCAAAATGGTTAAAAATTGTTTTGGATAGCTGTTATCATAATCTTTATGGGTTCTTCCATGTACTTTTTTACTTTCTTTTGGATTATCATATCCTTGACCACCCATCCATGCATGCATCCACCCATCCATCCATATACATACATAACTGGAGTGGATGTGGCTGCTAGAACCTTTCCCGTGATGATGTTTGCTTTATCCACCTGTTCAAACAAGCATGCTTTCTTAGAGAGGTGATGTAAACTTGAACAAGCAATGAAACCAACACATGCAGGGCTGAACAAATGGGATTTGTTTTCCTACTGGCATAGCTGGGATAGATCTGATTTTGATTTGCCCTGTACATTTTTTCACTGGCCCAGAAGTGTCTTTATCAACATTTTTAGCATTTAGTCGAATTACATTTTTACATTTAGCAGACACTTTTACAAAAGAGGAACTAAAGCAATTCATCAAAGAGCTATTAATATCCATAATATACATTCAATGCTAGGTTTATTTGACAACTATAGGAATAACTCAAGCAAACTAACCATGTGCAAACTGAATTGACAGGATAAATGCAGCAGTGGCTTCTGTCAGCTGGCCCAAGCTTCTCTCAATCTGGCTCTGGGCCATCCTTATTGTTGAGCCCTGCAATATCTCCCAGACTCCTCGGTTGGCAGTGTGTTGACAGTGCCAGCATCTGTGCCATCTGAGGCTTCTCTGTCCTCCTGGCAGATGAGTGATATGAAAGCAGATCTGCCGCTAATGTTCGAGAGGCATCGCAGAGCCTTTCCTGCTCATGTTTCAGGAAGGATGCATCTGTTCTTTATGATAATTGCTTTGGTGTGCATTTGTTTATGAAGATTCATCATAGGCTACTGGTTACACAGCCTGGTCCGAAAGACGAGCATGAATTTTGCTTCATTTTGATTTATCCAATAGGAAATCATTGATGATTCATGATTACGTTCCTTTTTTGGGGGGTAGGGATAGGAAAGCCTATTGCTAATACCAGCGTACTTCTGCCAACATTTGATTGTTTAATAAGACTATTCTAAGACCATGTTTATTCAAGAATATGTCCTTCTTAGCTACATACACGTTCACATGCATTTTCATCTATCCAAGTCCAATCTGACTACAGATTCCAAAAGTACATATTTCCCTAACCTTTCCAATCCAATTCAAATACTCATTAGCTATGTTTAAATGCACTAATTTAAATCTATTGAAATAAATCCAGTCCAACTTCAGATTCTGAAAGTTCTGTTTATATGAACCCTAAACGTTGTAATCCCATTCACATTAGAGCTGCACGATTAATCAAAATCAAACCGAAATATCGATTTGACGTTGCGCGATTATTAAATAGCAAAGGCTACGCTTTTCCCCCTGATTTTTCAATTGAATAAATATATGCACACACAGAGTAGTGTGTTAGTGAAGAGTGTCTCTGTGATCTGTAGTAATGCTGCTCCATCTCTGAAAAGCACTGCGAGTTTGAGTCGCTTATAACGTGCATTTGAAAAAGCAACATGCGACAAACATCTTCCCAAACTTATAATGCGAAGCGTTCATAAATCTGTTGTCCAACAAAATACTTTTAATAACATGTTTTTACTCATTTCATATCGTCAACCGAGTTCCTTTTGTGATCTGATGTGAATTATTTTTACTGAATGAGGCAGACAATATATTATTTTATAGTATTTAGTGCTTCTCACAAAAGTATAGATTACAAAAGGAACTCGATTGACGATATGAAGTGAGTAAAAACTAGTTATTAAATGTCTTTTGTTGGACACAGATTAGCTGGGTCGATTAGCATTGCATTATAAATAAACGTTAGTATTATGAAAATACCAGAGAAGGCTTGAAGAACTCAAATCCACCATATATTGTCGCAATCGTGTGTTTATTGTCTTCATGTTTAATCAGTCAAATCATTTCTATCTTCTTTTTTTTTTTCAGCTACAGTGCTAGCTTCACATTAGGAATTTCCTGAAAACATCTTTATATTACTTCTCTGAGTCAAATGTGGAGTTTCTGCTCAAGGGTGTCCCCTGGCTTCCAGTATGAATGAACAGACGTGTGTTTAGCGCTCATTAATGGTCACTCCATCCTATTTTGGGTAGAAAATATGAAAAATGATACATCTCTCTCTCTCTCTTTAAAGAAATGTATATGATATGTTTTCTCCAGTGTACAGGACTTTTTTTGCCCCACTGTGGATGCATAAGAAGCTCATATTTCATATTAAAGACAGGGACCTGTTTTTGATTTTGCACAGTCCTGACAAATTTTCATCTAATGAAATTAATCCAATCCAATATCAGATTCTGAAAGTTCTGTTCATATGAACCCAAAATGTTGCAATCACATTCACATAATTAATTACATATGCAGGCGCTGTGCATTTTAATGCTGGGTCAGCATGGTTTAATCTTAATTAGTGATAGTGCTGGTTTTGCTGGTTAAACTCTTTGGAGGCTCGATGTGCAAAGCCCAGCATCCAGAACACTATGTTGCTGACCAGCAACGCTGGCTATATAAATCATATGCATCATAAAGGGAGGCTATATATCAGAATATCAATGAATAATGAATGAATGGCTCAATAATAATGAAAGGATATTGGGAGCATTGCACTATTTACCCCTTTTCTCAGCTGGGTTCTGCAATCCTCTTCCAGACCTTTACCACGTTTCTACTAACTTCTAACTATAACTAAATAAGATCAGACTAGTTTGTAGAGTATATTTTTAGTACTTTAATTCAGAATTGTATTGACCTTATGTAGCCCCGCCCCTTTTCAGCGCTGCGCTCGTTGTCTTTTGTCTTCCGGTCTGTATTTTCACAGTCATCTTGCATATTTATGAAGGAACGCCTTGTTTTAAAATCTTCCCGGTCGACTGACATTTGTTAAGACATCTGCTTTAAACATTACAATCTTCATGATAACTTTCGTTAACTTTACATTAAGTAAATCCACTTCAAAAGCGAATTACTCCTGGACGGCGATGCCATAGAGATACAGAACGACCGCAAAAACGAAAGTTCAAAGACAATATTCTATAGATGGCGGCGCGCTTGTTTCTCTGGTGCATAAGGTCTATAGGCCATTGCAATACAAGCTGATTTAAATATAGAACTAATACAGTTCATATTCATAATAATCAATTTCTCATAACTATTTTTAAATTAAATTGTTTGAAACTGCAGTAGCTTTGCATTATATTGATTATTATGTTGATTATATTTTGAGAACTCTATTTTTACTATCAAGTTTTGCATTATATTTTTGAAAAGTAAACTTTGTGAGAATTTTATCCCTTGCTCAAGCACTAACGCTACCGCTTTCTGGTTCGAAACCGTGTTTGCTCGCCCAGAATAGCCTTTTCTTGGGTAGAATTGAATTGGACCAAGTTGGGCATATTATGAGTTGAAAAGGGGTTTATGAAATCTCAGTGTTATCTATGATTTAGGATATTGCACTCTTGATTCACATTGAACTAAAATACAATAGGCTATATGAATTCCTTTTCTGTAAGAACTGCATTCCTTCCCTGTTCACGAATGCAGTCTATTCCTGTTGGGTTTTCTCACTGTTGACTCCAGAGATCATCGTGTCTCACCTTTTTTTAACACTCTCTCTTGGCTCTAGTTCTCAAATGCTCTCAGTTTGATCTCACTGTCTTTCTTCTCCTCTCTCTGCGGTTTGCTTGGCTGCAAGCTGCTTCCATGTGCACCAGTGATTTGACACAGCTTCTTTGTGGCTTGTTTGCAGAGCGCGGAGGGCAGGCCTGGTTGCCAAGGTTGCCTCCAAAGCGCTTAGCTTCATCCAAAGACTGTGAATCATTTGTATTCAGCTACATAACTCTTTAGATGCTCAGGAAGAACAAACCCTGACTCCAAAATCAGTTGATTTGTGAATTGCATGATGGAGACGAGACCAGAATACCTTTACAACCCTCTACAATGCGAGTAAATCACTCGCATATGTGACCAAATTGAACGTTAGGCAACCTAAAACGTCTTTAATGAGTCAATGCTATTAAATTGTAGGATTTCTGTCACCTGTGATTGAGTTAGAGGCAAAAAATACGTTTGGCGCAATATAAATTAATTGCCTGCTGAGCTTTGCGCACCGTCTGTTGCTTTCTTTCACACATGCACACTCAACGTGAGAGAAAGAGAGAGACCTTCACACATGCCAAGTAAAGAGAATTGACATGCCAGGTTTAAATGCAGGGCTCGACAATAAGGACTGCCCGATGGCCAAGAGTTGACAGAACTATTACTGTCCTGATCGGGCCAGTGCTGTATCGTCATGAAAGTTGATCTTTTGCACATGTTTTTAAGCCTTGCCAATTTAAACATTCAAATAACTCAAAAAGTTATTGAAAAGCCACAAAAGATAGTGAATCAGCTCTCTTTCACTAACGAACAAATGTCCATCTTGGCGAGTATCCTAGTCGATTTTGTGTTAAGTGAAAGGAAACAGTGGAGAAAGAAAACGCATTTGTAACAGTATCACTGGATCTGTGCATTATGTCTTAAAGTGACAGCAGCTTAATATTCCAGCTGTATGTGTTTTTAATGTTAATCACACAACAAAAGACTCACTGTAAAACAAATCACTCAATCCTCTTGACTGAACAGGACTATGCAGTGTTATTTTACATTTGATTGTTCAATTTCTGTACATAATGTGTATCTAACTACTTAGATTTACCTGAAAAAACTAAAAAGCGCTGTTTCTTTAATTTGTAACTTTGTTCTATTATGTTTATTTATGTAAAAAGTCTGGTGAGATTTACAACAAAAAAAAAAGACTAGCCAATGGTCACTTGAGCTTCAGTGTGTCTGAAGAGGTTTGCTCCGCTCTAGAATGTTTCTTTCATCACACATTATATCAAGTCACTTTTATTTCTATAGCTCTTTTTACAAAACAGATCATTTAAAATAATAATCAATGATGCACCACTTTGTAAGCCTTTGTAAGCATACGAATCCGATAATCTCTTTGGGAGAACAAACTCAGAGTCAATCAGAGTAAAATCAAACGTTTACAATTGAATATGTCAGGTAAATGTATCATTACAATTTCATAATCAATTCAAAGATAATCAATGCAAAACATCAAATGCTCTAGAACAAAGAGGAAAAAGTTTACCCGACAAGAAATGCCAGAGAGTTGCCAGACTCTCAGCCTCACGGGCCGATCTCAAATACAGAAAAGGCCCCGAGCTCTCGCTGCATTTCATTATATACCCAGACCTCATTTCAAATCTAGGCCTCATCCACAGTGGAAATTTACCTGTAAATCACCATTTGCTAGCAGTGGAAAATTAGCATTCAGTCAAATGGTCAGAAGGTGTTAACTCAAAGACACACCCTCCGGTGTGGAAGATATTTCTAAGCTTCCTAAGAACTTTATTATCTTTTGATTTACTTCTTTGGGAATGAGACATTTGTACCAGTCGCACTGAGACATTTCAAATAATACCAAACATGTATGATAATCATTCACATTAAACCATTTAGATTCTTGTGTGAGTTTGGGAGATCTCTGCCAGGATGAAGAATGGGGGAGAGAAATGTAGATTAGGAGGAGGGAGGTGAGACCTTCGTCTCAATAGTGCATGAGGGGGAGTTCAAATGTTAATTTCCTTTGTTTTCTCAGAGTGTGGTCCTCTCTTAAAGTCCTTCTAGTTTTTCCAGTCTTACACAAACTATGATACAAATTGTAATTTTGATGTGAAGCAGCTCTAAACAGATATTAGTGTTATTATTCAGCTCAATTCAGTTCAGTGTTGATTCAGTTCAATAACTGAGTAAAGTTCATCAGTTATGAAACGAGTTCAAGCATTAGTGTCATCATCCAGCTCAATTCAGTTCAAGTTTTGTTCTGATCCAATAGTGTAGTCAAATTAATAATATTACTGAATAATATCAAGTTTCTTTTACACTGCACACAATCATGCAGTTTTTCCTCCACTCTTTGTTTAATCAGTTGATCTCTGGTAGACATGCAGGTTTTCCCCTTTTACCCGCCAAAACTTTTTACGTTTTAGAGTAACGTACAAGTTCTTGTTCATTATAAGCTCTCAGACGCTCCATAAGTGTGTTTACTCATCTCAACGTAAATAAACAGAATCCTGCTAATTGTAATAGTCTTGGAATTAAGCTATTTTTCCCTTGAAGTAGTTAGTGTGTAAGATTAGAGGAACAGTTGATAAGGAAAGGCTAAAAGAGGACGTGTTTCGTTGGATGTGTTGCTGGTCGTCTGGCTCTATGTTTCGTCTCCACCCTCGTGTGCTTTCCATCTTGCTCTTGTTCTGTTCTGCCGAATATTGTTCTCTGTTCAAACATGTCTTTTACACAGTGACTTGGTTTCATTTGTCAGCTTGTCTTCATGTTTTGGCAGTGCCGTCATGTTTTTATTCTGCCCTGTGTTGTCTCAGAGATATGTTTGGTATCAGCTTGAGTAAATGTGAACATTGTAGTAAGTGTTTTGACTTTTAAAAACCTTTTTATTGCTATTTGCTAACAAACAATATAGGCCATATTTGGCATCATTTTATAAAATATACAGTATATAAATACTGTAATTAAGAGGACATTTTAAATGAAGCATTACGGAAATTAATTGAATCTTGAAAAATGGGTTTCATACAATCTTCTTCACTTTAAGTCTATAGAAAATTTGTGTTTGGATAGTATTAAACACAATTCAATGGAAAAGAAATATGCTACAATGTTGTTGCTGGGTCACATATAATAGTGATTCAAAGAACCCAGAGTGGAAAGTTTTTTTCCTTTTCCAATTCCTTAAATAAATGTTGTGAAGTTCACGTTGTGGATTGTCACCCTCATCTACAAATATATTAGTAAAATCACGAGGATGTGTTCCAGAGTAAATTAACATGTACGCTCATGCGCTTTCTTTCTCAACTGTTTACATTCGCTTAAGACATAAATGACTGTTTTCAAGAAAACTTGCAAAGAGGGACATTTGGAAACATAAGTGTGTGTATATAAGTCATTACATTTATGTATTGATTCAGGTTATTGTAGTGTCATTACTAGCAACTGAAATGTTCACCATAGTTAATGGATTGTAAGTTAGAAACATTATACCTATTTCACTTTCCAATGAGAACTTTCTCCTTTTTGTATGTGTTTGCCTCCATTGCAGTCTCTGTAGTTTTTAATCACATTGCTCCATAATTTAACTTCTTTTTTTCCCCTTTTTTTAAACAGCCAGAAAAATGCCATTTTATTAGCACATCCTACTGAAAATCATGATGGTCATGGAAATCCTCAGTTCATTCCTATGGGATGTTATGAGGTAGCAACCATAACCAAGGGTAGAGTCTAACAAAAGGTCATTTGCTTTTGTAGACAAAACAAACACTGTTAAGACTTATCCGACATGTTCTGTCAAGTGGTGTGTTGTTTAGCGTATAAATGTTTTAACAACACTCTGGTCTCCTCAGAATTCCTCCATGATGCCTGAGGTACGGGACCTTTCAGACGCCCTGCCAGAGATGCCCATGGACCCGATCACTGGCGTAGGAGTTGTGGCCTCGAGAAACAGAGCTCCCACCGGCTATGATGTGGTGAGTGTCCTATGCAGTTATGCAGATGGTGAAGATATGTAGAAAGTGCATAAGGAAGTAAAAAGCATTTGTCAATAAATGACATCTGTTCTTCTAGTTTTTTGGGGGGTTTGGTTTAGTGCCTAGCATGCTGTTTCTACACGAGACACTATTGCTGTATTCAAAAACCTAGTGAGTCATAGATTAATATGGGTTTCTCAATGGCCACTATGATGCCGATATTTACATTTCACATTTACATGAATTCATTTAGCTGACACTTATTTTTATAAGAGCAGATTTTATTTTATATAAATCAACATTGATAATAATAAAAAGATGTCTTTCTTGAACAGCAAATCATCATATTAGAGTGATTTCTGAAGGATCATGTGACACTGAAGACTGGAGTAATGATGCGAAAAATTCAGCTTTGATCACAGGAATAAATTACATTTTACAATATATTCAAACAGAAAACAGTTTACTGTATTTTAAATCAAATAATTGGAGCTGTACTGAGCATGAGAGATTTCTTTCAACGTGAAACATGAAAAACATCAAAATCTTACTCCAAACTTTTGAACTATATACAGATTTTGTACTAAATATTTTCTCAAAATTCACCCCAAAATTTTGAAACACAATGTTGATTAATTTACTAGTCTGTTGGTTGATTTTGGAACTGACACAAGGGCAACTAAATCTACAGTTAATCTGGACAAGCAGAAACTAATTACAACCAATAGGACAAAACTACAATAGAACAAAAACACAAATGAAAATCTTCAAGCTCTAGAAATAAGAACTTGCATAAATACTACATACATTGAATAAAGTAATTAAATGTACAAAAACCAGTGCATACACTCTTAAAAATAAAGGTTCCAAAATAGTGGTCATAGAAGAACCATTTTGGTTCCCAAAAAAACTTTTAGTGAATCGTCATAAAAAGAAACATTTTTTTGAACATAATAATCTAAAGAACCTTTTTCCACTATAAATAAACTTTTGTGGAACAAAATGGTTCTTTATGGAGTCAGTGATGCAGATAAAAAACCATTACATTAAATTTAACAGAATGATTATTTATCTTACACAAACCTTTCTCAAAGTTAATAAAAAATTGACTTTGGGATGTTTGAACTGACTCTAAGTGGAATGAGCGCTCAAATCATCTAAAAAAAAAAAAATGGTTATTTTTATGACGATTCACTAAAAGTTTTTTTGGAACCAAAATGGTTCTTCTATGACCAATATTTTGGAACCTTTATTTTTAAGAGTGTAGTCATCACTGTGTAAATTAAATATAGCCTACGTTATTCTTATTAAAGCTACAGACGTGATTGAGTCAAGAGCAGTGAGTGATTTTATCCGTCTTACTTTTGTTTGATTAACATGAACGTCACATCTGCTGTCACTTTAAAACTGAATGCACTGATCTTCAGTAGTCAACATTTGAAGTGGATAAAAGTTCACAAAAGTTGAGACAAGACTGGGTATTGTTCAAAATTCGTGTATAACTGATGAAAGGTTTTGATCCACTTCAAATGTTGACTACTGTAATATACTGATGCTTTCTTTCTCAACTGTTTACATTCGCTTAAGACATAAATGACTGTTTTCAAGGATACTTGCAAAGAGGGACATTTGGAAACATAAGTGTGTGTATTTGACCGTCCAAGCTTAATAAGTCGCCATGAAGAACTCAGTTCAGTACTCGCATGAGCAGTGATTTATGTGCACGTGTTTCAGGTGTGCACTCGGACAGTGCATGTAAATGTGAGAAATGTGAGTGAAACAGACTGCTGTAATATGACATGCCTTGTGTAATTGTTGATATGTAATACTAGAACGATGTTGGATGTATTTCTCTTTAGAGTTAATATCAACAAAGAGCCCTGTAGACATGCACACAAACCATGTTGATCTCAGTTGCAGAAAATCCTTTGTCATGGAGAAATACGATCTGTATGTGGTTTAAAGGAATGACGTTTAAAGGCTCACAGCTATGCAGGCGATATCTACGTAATCATACCACCTGAACTATCAAGGGGATCAAGGAGACGTCTTTAAGAATGTGTTTGCGTACAGTGTCAACGTTCTGCTCTCACTGTAACATCCATTTCATTTTGTAAGATCTCCCTGAGACTGTTTTCCCAAAACCTTTTGCAAATATACCACAGCATAGCATAGGATCATTAGGATCTCATGAATAGCCTGACATGAACGTCACATAACACCCTAGAAAGTACATTTCTGATCACAGGCCCAGTTTCTGACGTTTTGTGCTGTACGTTATTTCTTTTTTTGCACTATTGCATTTGTTTTTGGCAGCAGAAGACGCAGTGGGGTTGTTGCGTTTTCTTTAGCTGTCCCGGTCGTTGTCGTCACTCAAGCGCAGAGCTTAACAAAGCTTCCTGTGTGGATTGCGAGAGTGTGTGAAAGCAGGGTCTGTTGATAGCACCCATTCCACCCCCAAAACGTCTTCTCAAATGGCAGAATCGCTGTAGTCTACACATGAAGCATCAGAACTAGAGAGAAAGAGAGAAATCTGTTGTTTCCAACACTAACAGTGAGCTACTTGTGTCTGTTCAATAGTTTGACTCTTGGACAACCCCTAAAATCTGGGCTCTTCAATGACTTCATTGAGTCATTACTTTGTCAGATATCCTTCCAAGGTGTCTTTTAATTGGTTCAAATGAATGTAGGCATTGTTATTTGTCTGTTGTTTACAGACAATCCTTTCTTTTTTTTAATTGTTAATATCAAACTGCCTCCTTTGAAGATGGGCAAAAAAGGGTTTCAATATTCATCCAATTTAGTACATAGGTACAGATGTTATGAATATTATGGGGGTGTTATGCCTGTCTTTTGCATCACTAGCGATTAATTTAGCTACAGTAATTAATGGTGCTTTCAAAGTAAAGCATTATTATTATTATTCAGTCTTGGGCATTTAAACAAATTGAATGGTTAGAGACTTTTTTTATATCTACTGAGAAGTTAGCTGACACTGAGCAGGTCGACGACAAAGTTTGGTGCAATTTTACCCTTTTATTACAGCGGGAATTAGGAAATAGAGAAATAGAGGAAGTACCATTTTAACTAGTCTTGACTTCTTACCTACTGGCCTTGCATTTGCTTCCTCAAAGCAAAGTCGGCCATGGGCAGAGAATCGGATGATTAAGCGATCTTCGGTCTTCAATGGGGTCTATAAAATGTGGAAAAATTTCATGCCAAATAATATCATCAATGCGAGTGAAATGTTTGTTTGAAAAATTAACATGAATTTGTGTCTCAGTATTTGGATTGTGTCTCTCTTGCTTTAATGACAGCAGCATTTTGAGCTACATGAACAAATGTGATCATGTTTTCCATGTTGATCTGAGATGTTTCATAGAGCATCTTGAGCCTCAATGGAAGCCAGACCTTAAGTTCACATGGTCAATGTCACAAATTTACTTACATTTCAGTCACGTAGAAATAGTGCAGGAAATTGAATATTAATTTTCAAATTTCTAAAACTCTTTAAAATCACAAATTTCAAGTCTCAGACATTTTAATCCCAATATATATCCTTCAGACTTCTTTTCGGTGCATTCTGTCATTAAAATATAACTGACACTAATAGTATATAATATATTTGGTGTATGATAATAATAATAATATAATTAATTTATTGTCATTGCAATGATATAATGAGATTACAATAGAGCATCAATCGACAGTGCAATTTCATGAGTGCGAGAGATCAACAATAGCATATTTTGTAAACGGGGCACAGCGACAAATAAATAAATAAGCATATATCATCGTGTCCGGCCCAAACACTTAATGCTGCATCACTTCAGACAGTGGTCTTTCCCTAACACTAGTGTGACATCCACCCGCTCGTGTTTGTGGAGTGGCTTGTGGGAAGCCAGCTGCTATGGCACGACTGATGGGTGGCTGTTTGTGTGGGCAGCTCATGCTGTTTATTGAGCAAGCATGCATGTTGACTGCTGTTGAGATGGTCTACACTGTACAGTTAGCACTAACCATCTTCATGTGGTCCATACAAGCTGAATGCTTTTTTATTGGCAGAAAGATTAATTAATTAATTAAAAGAACTTCTTTAAAAGCCGTTCTGAGATGTTGCATCTTTTTATATTTATCCTCCTTAAATCATCACCACTAAAGGAACATCTAGATACTCCATAATCAACCTTACTAATCGACTAGCTTGTTGTACATCTAGGCAACTTCTAGAAAACTATTTGAATCTTGCTAATCTGTTGTGCTTAAATTGAGGGTCGGACTTTCCCAGTAGCCCTTGAGAAGCTAATTAAAGTCTGTTATAAATGACTATCCTAGTTTTGCAAAATTAGGAACTCATTTGAGCTAAATCAGGCTTTTTTCTGATGGATTATTAATGTTTTTTCTGATGGATTATTAATGTGAATAAGTGTTTTGTCATATATTGGCGCATGTTGTACTGAATAAATTGTTTTTTATCCTTTAAGAACAGAATCAAACAAGTAACCTTGTGCAAATGGAATTTTAAATTTAAATGTATTATAATGCATAATCAAATCAGTTTTCTTTTCATTCCTTTAAGGTTGCACAAACCACAGATGGGATTGATGCAGACTTGTGGAAAGATGGCCTGTTTAAATCGAAGGTGACCCGCTATCTGTGCTTCACCAGAGCATTCTCCAAAGAGAACGTGAGTCATGTCTTCAGTTCTTTATCAGATCATTTCTTTTAATTATGGTAACATTTTACAAATATTTCTACATTTCTAAACATGAAGTGGCTTCTCAAACAAGAGAAACTGTTGGGTGGGACTTTATTTTGTTGATTGGATAATTGGATTGTTGTGGTTGGTTATTGGTCGAACGTATGAGAGTGACAGGTTGTCCCGCCCTCGCGCCAGTAAACACATCAGTGTTTATAGAGAAATATGTCATGCTTAACAACACCTTATTTACAATAGCAAAACCCATTTGCTTAAACATTCTTTAGTACTGAGCCACTTCAGTTTGAAGGCCAAGAACTTTTAAATATCCAGAGCATGTTTATGATGGAGTGTTTATATAATGTTACATCTTGTTAGAGTTGAATAATATCTGCAATATGTCACTGAATCTCTTCTATTTGTTTTTTAGACTATTTCTTTTTGTTCATGAAAACAAAGCCGCTTCCTCTTCCTTCTGTCCCTACGGGGTTTATTCTTTCTTCTCAGGCAAACTAAAGCGGAAAGAGCTTTAAAATAATGTTTGTGGTTTGACTCTTTATCCTGCTTTTAAATGACTTCTGTTTTTGGTATAAGAAACCTTGATTACATTACCATTATTATGATGATGATGATGCTTCAAATATTGTATGCTTATGTGTTAGAAATAATAATAAATCCCAAAGCTTGGCTTTGGCTAGAGATGTGGTCTGTTGACATTCTCCTGTATGTTCTTCCTGTATCTCTCCACAGAGTCATTTAGGAAATGTGCTCGTAGACATGAAGCTCATCGACATCAAGGACACGCTGCCTGTGGGATTCATTCCCATTCAGGAAACCGTGGACACACGTAAGAGCCCACATCTCCTCGTTCATTCACAACATGCATCTTCAAAACCAAATTTTCTAATTGATATGCATAGCATCCTAGGGTGGATTTGACTTTGAAATATGAATACTTTGAAGTCTTTTTCAGAATTCAAAATGTGAAATCCCGCTCGCATAACTAGCTGCGTTTGTGTTCACATACTTGCATTTTGTATTTTCAGGCTTAGGTCCTAAATGTAATAATTTCATGCTCTCCCTGAAATCCCTCTATATGTTTGCACAGACAGTTATTGTAGCTTAAATAAACCAGTGACACTCCAGACCAGAGTTAAAGAGATGTTGTTTGTAGTTGCTTTTAGACGTGCCGTAGAGCTGGACCTCCATTGTGGATTTAGCATCTTGTGTTAAATAATTAATCGATTGTGTGAAATGATCCTCTTTCATTTCCAGCGCTGACCTCGTTCTGTCTATTTTCTCTTTCTGTTGTAACTCCATCTGCCTTTCACTTTCTTTAACATGTCCTGTTCCTCTCTCTCTCTCTCTCTCTCTCTCTCTCTCTCTCTCTCTCTCCAGAGGAGCCGGCGTTCAGGAAGAGGAGGTTATGTATTAAGTTCATCCCGAGAGACTCCACCGAAGCTGCCATCTGTGATATCCGTATCTTAGGACGCTCTAAACAGGCGCCGCCACAGTATACGTTCATAGGGTCAGTTACTCTACACAAGAACTTGTGACCTAGACTGACTTCCTGATATATTTAAAAGACAGTTCGGATGTATTTAGTGAGAAAATGAGTAGTATTCTGCAGGGGGGAATTAAACAGCATTGGGGAACATAAGCGTGACCTAACAGCTTTAGTTTTGGTGAGTTAAGATTTCAGAAAACCCCATGGCATTTTTTAATGAATTTAAATGTGTATGTAGATAAATATGGCTGCTATATTTATTAGATGTACTTTATTTAATAATAATGATAATATATTAGAATAATAATTTATTAGCTGTATTTTTATGGAGTTTCATGATTAAATATTTGATTAAATAATCATGACTCAACATATATATTTAATTTTTAATAATACATGTATATAATATATATTAATATAATACAATTCTGTATTTATTATATTAATATTGTGATGTATTAATAATATTCTAACAAACTTTTTTTTTTTTAAATCTATAATCTAATCTAACTTTTTTATGGTTAACTTTTTATGGTAATTTATGGTTCCTCTTTAAAAAAAAATTTTTTTTCTTTAAACATGCAGGTGTCCCGTTATCATTCCACTATCTGAAAATATGTATAATTATTAGAGCAATATTCAACATCTTTAATATTGTCATAAGGCTGAAACCTATTAAGGCACGATTGTTTTTATTGATTCTGTCTTTGTTGATATATTCTTATTAAATACACCTGTGTTTTGGGTTTCTGGGTATTTAATTTATCCTGAGTAAATCATTTACAGTTTGGTGGATTCTGTATTTCCTCTTAGAGAGCTGAACAATATGGGGATCTGGTACCGTATGGGAAAGGTGCCACGGACCCAGGACTCTTCACCTGTACAGAACAACTCCTCCACCAACACCACCAATAACATCCAGACTGTCACCAACAACTCCACCCCAGCGCCAGTCATGCCCAAGTACGTGTTTGTGAAGTGTGAACTGCGTTCGTAGCAACAGCTGCAGAATAGAAAAAGAGAGAGAGAATGAGACAAACTGTGAGGAGGAAGAGAAACATGGAATGGAAAAACACTTTAATTAGCAGATGCAGCATAGCATTCTTTAGATTCTGGAATAACGAGGTTGTGGTTTTTCAGGAAATTCCATATACAGTAGTTATAGTATATCCCATATAGTTCCAAAATATGTTTTTTCAAGAATTTTTGATGAATAGAAAGTTAAAAGATCAGCATTTATTTGAAATAGAAATCTTTTTTACATTATAAATGTCTTTACTGTCACTTTTGATCAAACAGTATTAAACAAATTAAGAAAAAAACATGTGGTTTTCCATGATATAACTGGTTTAATGAAATGTTTAAGAGTGCTTTCACATGCTACTCTTGTGTAAAATGTGTATGTTTACGGGCTTGTTTGTGTCTCAGGGTTTTGTACGCCCCGGAGCTTTTTCTGACCCAAATGGGAAGTGTCTGTTCCAGCTGTTTCCCTCTCATGGTTTCCTCTCTGTCTGTCTGCTCTCTTGATACCGTCTGCCTGTGATCCTATTATATATAACAGGATACAACTGCAGTGAAGTCACATAACCAAAAATGCATCGCAATAAGGGAGTGACCATCTCTGACTGGTCCCTGAACGCATGTCTGGGAACCTATGTCATTATTTACATATCGAAATCTTAGAGGTGGAAATGATCATGTAAAACTAAATGTGACGCATGAACCCTTGACTAACATAAGTGAACACTTATGGGATAGGGTTAGATAACAACACTCTCATTCCTGTATTGGACGTTATAAGGGAAAGATTATAATGCTATAAATTCAGTCACTTTAATTTAAGTCAGTTATCTTTACCACATTACAAAGGGAGAGTATTAGTGGTTTAGCTAAATTCAGTTTATATCCACCTTTTCCCTTTGCCCATTGAGGTTTTTGCACAAATTAAGGGAGTGACTTTCATTAAACTGTAAAGTTTGCTCTATGAACACAGTAATATGCATTTTCAAAAACTGGGTATTATCAATGAGATGACATTATTCTACTCACCCTTCAACCATTGAACATTAAAAGGACATTTAAAAGTGTAAAAGCATTAAAAAATGACTACAACAGACCATGAATAACTCAAAAGCTCGATTATTTCCGCTGCAATATTAAGGATGTGTTAAATATCACTACAGTAATATATGTGTGTATTATGTAACATTAGTTGCCTTAATCAAACATGTTAATTAACTGGAACACTGAGTGATATTATTTCAAAGGGATTTCCATCATTTGACAGATAATAAATATTGTGTGTACTTGCTTTAGAAACATTGCAGTAAACACTGCATACATGTGAATAAGCGAGAGATTCTTAGTGCATTCCAGTGATTTATTCAAGGGATATATTGTAAATTAAATCAAGAGAGCAGATTACAAATGCAGAGAATATGTTCGTCTTTTTCACACTGTTACAGCAGAATACAGAGGAAAAAGAAGGAAAGAATATAATCAGGAGGAAAATAATGCAGCGACTGAAAAAAGCTCTTGCCATATTCTCGTTAAACCAAACGTTGACGGATGAGGATTATTTGTAGTGCAACTTTAGGATTTGTTTCAGTCATTTTGAGTGGAACTTCCTCAAATCAGAAGTGCCTTCCATAATCTAAATCACAGAAGGCTTGTTAGGAAAAAAGTGGATAGATTTGTTTGTTTAGTCATGATTTGGTATTAAGTGTGGAGTTTCCCTTACAGCTGCCAGCAGAACACCTACATACTGAACACAACAGAGCAGGAGTCATGTGTGCGGTGGTTTAGTCATGTTATGAGTGTTTAATGAGACCTACAGCATTCTCCTGTTATTAAGTGGATCTGTAGTAAATGCACAGCTTTTTCTGAACGTGTGCTAGCAGCAGAGATCATGATACTGGAGCAATTGCTTATGTTTTATCCTGAAAAATACCGGTTTCTAGTGCTTAATGTGTGTGAACACTGAATTGATTCCTCTTTCACATCTCTATCTGCTTGTACGGACACACACACACACAAAATTGTCAAAATACCCGTCTTGGCAAGTATTCACATAAACCATAGTCAGTTATGTCTAAGTGAACGTCATTATAATGTCATTATATTGGATCCGTGTTCGGTCTTAAAGGGAAGGCAGCCTAATATACCTGCTGCTGTCTGAATATTTTTTTTCTTGCTGATCTGAAAAATTATGCAATTCATGACTCAAAATCCGTAATATGATCTGAACTGCGAGTTTTGTGATTTGTTGAACCACTAACTATAATAGTATATATTGCTAAAACACCACTGATTCTTGCGTTCAAAAACAGCTATATGTTGCGCAACAGAATGTTTTATTAAAAAGCAGTAGTATTTTTAACTTGGGCGTTTTCACAGCTGGCGCATTTGTTTTGGAAACTGGTGCGTTTTCTCCCTCAGCTGGTTCGATTAGGCATATATGAACAATCACGCTCAGATCCGCACAACACAATCGAACGTCTCCGAGAACGGCTGAACGAGATGGTCTCTCTCGGCCAGATTGAAAACGAACCGTCTCGGTTGAGGTGAGAAAGCAATCCAACCCATGGACCAACAAACCAAGCGCTATCATAATTCATAATGGGAAATGTATAAAAAGCTGCAGTGTCTACATCTGCTTCATCTACGCCTCTTCATCTGTGTATTTACTTTTCTCAGTGCATTGAAAGAATGCTGTCCAAACGAAGCCTTGATTCACATATATAATTAAATATATATAATTTATCAGTCAGAGTGGGAATCAAGTAATTTTTGCGTGTCACAACAGCTATAGATGAATCTTGATGAATGACGTAGAGGAACAGGTGAAGTCTGACCAATAAGAGGACAGATTTACTCACATGTGACTTGCATAACTCTCTGAAGTGTTGCCTTGTGAAAGCGAAACAATCCATGAAGAAAATGCAACATTGTAACAAATAAAGCCCCTGTTTCAGAACAAATCAAATGATCTACAGGTCTGAAAACTGCCTTAAAAACAACACTCATGGCGAGATGTGCACAAGACATTTCTGAGAGGGTTTTCTAACAGCTAAAGCTATTTAAAGATTTAAAAACATAAATTCTTAAAGCACAACTGCTGAAAATATCCTTAAAAAGCAAGAAAAAAAAATTATAGACAAAATGTACTGAAATGGTCTAGCATCATCCAACAAACAGTTCGTTTTATTAAGATGTAGATCTCCTCATGTGATCTGAGACAGAATTATCACAATTTGCATGACTGTATTACGGATGCAACCTTCAGTCCACTCAGTCTTCATCAAGGCTGTCAGTCAGATGAAAGATTGGCAGGGACATTTAGTATGATTTAAATGGATGATTTACAGCTGATGAGACACAAACAACTCTGATTATTTTGAGGTTGAAAGAAGATATGTTGAATGCTTGTTTGATTAAGTGATTAAGTCTTCTATTTCGGTTTCTCCATAGGCACATATCCATGACCCTGCCGGCATGTTTCAGAAAAAGCACAACCAGACCAGACTTTGAACACCAGAACTCCACCCTCTATGCCATCTCTGGTACCAGAACCACACACAACACAGCTGACACAAACATCTTCAATATCCCATCAGTGCAAACAAGAAGAGAGGAACCATTAAAAAGAGAGAAATGTTCCTAGAGCTGCAGTCTAGAAATTCACATGCTTTTACAAATTAAGTAATTATTCATTCATAATAAAGTAGTAGAAATGATCAGTAATGGAGTTTACTCTGTAAGTTTACTCTTTCTAACTAAAAAAAAAGTATTGGCTATATGATATATATGGACTATGTAAACACCTAGAAGAAAGGTAATGTATGATTATATATCAGTTTCATTGGAATATATGCAGTGGAATCTGCTGACTGCTTGAGTTGAGACATGAGCACCTCACATTTGAGATGAAGCTCAGTGAAAAAGGGATCGGTTAAATTTGCATGTAATAATCCTCTGTCTGAAATCCCATCAGCACTCTCAGTGTCCGTGTGGATTCATAACTGCTGTCATTAGGGATGTAATAATAAACCCGTCTCGAGGTGGAATCTGTTTAACTCTACCAGATGCTGTTCAGTGAGGGGTCAGAATATCTCTCTCTTCTGAGCTCTCATTTATTACCACACACTTTCGTGAAGAAAAATTACGTCTCCGTAATGATTTACTTTCATTTACATTTATCATTTAGCAGATGCTTTTATCCCAAACAACTTGCAAATAATCAGGCAATTTGTAGTAATTTAGTTGACTTGTCATTAGGCCTTTCGCGATTATTGATTAATCATCTAATTGTGGTTAATCAATCTAATCGTAATTGAGATTTCAGCAATAATTGTGCAGTTTAAATTTCATTTATCACATTCATAAATCACATTTAGCTGAAGAAAAAACACCATTGTAAAGGATATAAAGATAGCAAAAGGTCTTTCTTCATTCAAAATGGAGCTTCATACAGCTTTGTTGGTTTAATCAGACTTCGTTATATATATATATATATATATATACATAAAGACTTGTTTCATAACTGGATGAATCAGCCTTTATGACATACATTTTTATCACTTGGTGCCACCTACTGGTGTAACGATGTAATTGATACAATCTTTATTTGAAGATTTTGAACGCCACCGTAGACATCAGTGTTTATATCTGAACTGTAATCTTTTATCCCATTACTTCTGTGATCATTTGAAGAATTATAACAGAAATAATGATACTGTGTGGTTGAAAAGACTGTTTTATATTTATACGTGATAACTGCTCTCTCTGGATCAACGACAGCGCCAACACAGATCTCAATGTCTGCTGTGATCGCCATCTTTCGTGCAGCTCTATATTATACTATTAATATATTCATTTGCACAGCAGTTCCAGTAAATTATGTGGGTTTATTTTGTTATCATTTTATTAATATATTACATACGATTCCAAGTATCAGAATAACATATTAGGCTTACACTGTGTGTAATTTAATCATTAATCGCAATTTGTTTAATAATGAATCATCAGCACAAAATTCATGATTGTGACAGGCCTTCTAATTTTATTTTGTACGTTTTTTTTCGTAGAATGATTTATTAACAATTTGCTGATTTTTTTTGCTAGGCAAATTATAGGTAACTCTTTGAAGTGTACTCTAGTTAATTCTGATTTCTTGACTTCTCAGCTATGGACGGAGTGCCTTTCATGATCTCGGAGAAGTTTGCGTGTGCCTCCAGTGACGTGAGTCTCTTTTCATGCTTCACATCGACTCTGAACAGTCTGTAGGCTGTAAAGATGTACATGTGACTAAACAAAATGCTTCAAAAGCTTTCAAAGGATAAAATGCCATTTGGCAGTAGTGAATGTGTTCTAGGACAGGCAACTAGTGCAAGAGCTTGAATTGTGTCTCTGTATTTCAGTTGCAGCAGGTTGATCTAATGGGCATCAGAATCAAATCACTGGCAGAGATTGAGAAAGAGGTGAGGATCTGTTGAGTTTCAACCATCACAATCTAGGGTCCTTTTCCCACCCATTTAAATGCAAATAATTGATATATATATATACACAGGTGAAACTCGAAAAATTTGAATATCGTGCAAAAGTTCATTTATTTCAGTAATTCAGCTTAAAAGGTGAAGCTAATATATTATATATAGTCATTACGTATATTTCAAGCCTTTATTTGTTATAATTTTGAGGATTATGGCTTACAGCAATGAAAACCTTTTCACAATATTTTAATTTTGAATTTGGGGTTTTCATAAGCTGTAAGCCATAATCATCAAACATTTTACAAATAAAGACTTGAAATATCTCACTTTACATGTAATGAGTCTGTAAAATATATTAGCTTCACCCTTTAAGTTGAATTTCTGAAATAAATGAACTTTTGCACAATATTCAAATCTTTATATATATATATATATATATATATATATATATATGAGAAAAGGCCTCAATGCACTATTAGTTTATAGTTGTTATCAATAAGTAGTTCTATTGTTTATAGAATATTGGTTTGTTTTATATAAGTCTAGTTGAGTTCCTCATTCACTAAGGTTGCAATAAATTGATCAAAAGCGACACATTTATAATGTTGCAGAAAATTTCTAGTTCAAATAAATTCTGTTCTTCTGAATTTTCTATTCATTAAAGAATCCTAAAAAAAAAAGTATCACGGTTTCCACAAAAATATTAAGCGGTTTCCAACATTGATAATGTTTCTTGAGCATCAAATCAGCATATTATAATAATTTCTGAAGTACAAACACACTATCATTTGATATAATTAGTTTTGAAATGTTGACTTTTAGATGGTTAGAGTTGTGTGCTGCAGTACCTATATGTGAGCCAGTAGAGGGCAGTGTTTGCTATGAAACACTCTCAGATGGCGTGTTTAACTCTTTCTGTTTGTGTCAGTATGAATATAGTTTCCGGACGGAGCACAGCGCCGCGGCCCGCCTGCCGCCCAGTCCCACCAGAACCTCCCTGGGCTCCGAGGCCTAGAGCTCGCTCGCTGGAGGAAAGACGGAGAGGACTTCTGAACACCTGATCTGAGCTGAGACTCACACACCTCTCTGAGATTAAAACAGAAACCCACCGGAGGGAAAAATCACTTTTCTCCCTAAAAACAATTTAACAAATGTCATTTCATGTGGTCAAGTTCAGTCTCTCTTAAGTTGATGCTGCTTTTTCATAAAGAGCTTTGGATGCTCCTTCTCTACAGCGATCGATCAAAACCACTACAGTGTCGTAAAGGGGCCGGATGGAGCGGGTGGGAAAGGCCTGTGGAAACTCCTGTGCTTTTATTATGTGTTGCGTATTGACTTGTTCTGGCTGCTGGACTGAGGCTCTGTTACTGTTGTGACTTTATGAAGGGTCGGACTTGGACGTACCCTTGAGAATTCACGTTTGAGCCCTAAAGTCTGCGTTCATGCGGCATGGATTTGGAAGAGTATTTTATTTTTTTGTATTTCGCCTCTTTGTGTTCATTCGCTTGCTCGGCTTTATTTAGATCGCAGCAACTGCATGACTCGTGTTTTTGATCCGTTTGGAAATGGAGCTCAGATCACTGCACTGTTACAGGATTTCTGAAGCATTTCAATATGTTTGTGTTTGTGTGGGGAAAGAGATTAGAGAATAGGAACACTCCAGCTCTGAGCGAGCCCTTGTACATAGACAGCCGATGAATCAGGAATGTGCTGTTTTAGAAGTGTGTTACTCGTTTTCCCTTTTCGTCTTTGTAACATCCTTCCTGAACTGATCTAGTCCGGTCACCACTGATCCAGTTTTACTGAGATTTGACTCTTTTTCAGTCTGTGATAGTGTTCGATGGTGCTCAAGCACTTGGATATTGTTTCTGCCAGTCCATTTGTGGCCTCTGAAGTTTATGGTGATATTTTTGTGACTTTTTTAACATTTAATAAACCAGTGAATATTCCTGCAGTTGTATTTCACCCCAAGATCTAAAGAAAAACTAAATAGAAGTTAAATTTTGCATAAAGAAAATAAAACCTATTTTTAGGACCATAAAGATTTTTTGAAATGTGACATTTTCACGAGAATTTAACTCCTTTTCCACACACATTTCATCACTGAAAAATCGTTTTTAAAGTTTAAATTATCTAAAAGAAATTGTTACAATTTTGTAATTTAAATTATATTTAGTTTTTTTTTTCATATGACATTGATTTTTTTTTTTTTTTTTTTTTTTTTTTTTTGAATTTTGAATTTTGGTAATGAGGCTTTGGAGGAATGATGAAAATAATGTCACAATGCAAAAATGCTTCTTTATGCAAAATACAATTTCTCATTTCTTTCTTTTGATTTTCAGGGTGACCTGAAGAACTCTTGACAGTCTTCGTGAGATTCACCTGATTATTCACACCAAATTTAGTTGTTAGCCGTTCAATTTTCGTACAGCGTTCAGCAGATCGTACAGAGTCGGTCTGATATGGTGCCGATTATGGGTGAAAGTACAGTGTTATTATTTCTGAAACGGCAATCTCAGGTGAAAGTGTTGAGCTTGGAAACATTCAGATGGTTTGACACCTTCACTGTGAGACTTTAATCTAACACTCAGATGGGTTTCTATTTCTCACGTTGTGGCAAATGATGTTTAAGCAGCTATATTGTTACATGTTCTAACCACTATTGTGACTTTTATTATGTATGATTTCGAATCTGAAATTAGCCACAAATCTGACCTTCTCTTTTTACTGTTTCATGTCTGTGGAAGTCGATGGCTTCTAGCCTGTTTTCAGATTGAAGGCCTCTAATATGTCTGGAAAACTCCCATGTTTATATCTAAATAAAATCGGATCCAAAATTATAGTTTAACAACATATCTGAATTACATGCTCATGTTGATTGAAATTTCTTCAGTCAATTCAGGCATTTATTTAACAGAAAAATGAGGCCCTATATGAATGCATGCAGCGTTATCTATTTTTTCAACATTAAAATGAGGATTTAATTTGATATTACATATAGTACTCTGATTTAATTATTTAATGATTTTATATGAAGACTAATTTAAATGTTTAGGAATGTAGCTAGTATGTTGCCCCAGTATTTTTTAATGTTTTTTTTGGGAATAGTTGAGTGTGTTTTGCAAGTTTGGCCATGCAAACAAATACAATAAAATATGTTGAGTTACTGCACTGCGTAAATAAACTCCTGTTCACGATTTCATAAACCATTCCGTGTTTATCATCAAATCATTGGTTTGCCTCTAGATGAACTTGCTGTGTGTGTTTGTCATTTGCATTGTCTTTATTGTATAAATGTGAATGCCAGTGTTGACTGCTGGTTGAATTTTGTGCTTTATTACTCTATAAAAATACCATAAACTCTTCATGCATTTCTTATCAACACAGAAACAGTAAGTTTGAAAGCTCTTTTAGGTTAGTGAGTACTGCTATGAGTTTGATTTGACTGTATGTGAATGTGATGGTTACTTTTAGATACTTGTGCATAGTGGCACATCTTACCCCTATTTGTGCAGATGAGATGGTTTTCGCCACAGAGTAATACTTGTTTACTGGAACGTTGCCTCTGTTTTGGGTTCACAAACGCTCCGAGCTTCCCGTGGGCGTTTGACAAGTCACTTTATTTAGATCCAACATGCGCACAAAACCACAGGGTAACTTTCAAGACTTCAAGCATAAAAACACTGCGGAAGGTTTCGGGCTTTGTGCTGCTGTTTGTGCGGCTTTTTAATGAGTTTTTAAGAGAATGAAGAGCCAAACAAGAAACAGCAAAGCAAGTTTATAGACAGTGATTGAGCATTTAAGAAACCACACAAAGGTTATTTCATTTTCTCTCTTAATCGTGACATCTTGGTTCTGGTAAATACTTCACTTTTACTGTACGTTCAGTGTGCATGCATCTCTTTTGCAGAAATATTTACAGAAAGGATAGGTTTAATGAGGTTGTGGTTTTGAATTCAGAAACGGCTCTGCTTGTTTGTTTTTGGGGGTTTTACCACTTGAAAATATCATGTACTGTGTCCTACAAAGATCTGATTAACATTCTAGTATAAACCATAGTGCACAATTAATCCTGATTCAGATCCAGATCATGATCTGTCAGTCTGAAGTGCAACTGAAATAGTTTATGCCAAATTTGTTGCAGCATTCATTTTAGAAACTTCATTCAGAGCCATGGGATTCTGGAAGATTCTCCAGCAACCAGTGGTTCAGGTAATGTATCACTTGTGCAGAAATTGAACACCATCTTGTAAGACACTTTTAGGTGAGACCCAGGTAAATGACTTATTTTGAGAGCCACAACAAGGCCATGTGTATGTGGTTTTTACATCACATTCACTGCAGTTCTCAAATCTCAAATTCTCCATTGAACAAATCCAAATGTGTTGTGTTTAATTGCAACACATAAGAATCAATTGCTTTTTGCTGCACTATTTTAAAATCTGAACATACATGTATGTTAAAAAGTTTAGAGCTTTAGTGGGCTGGGGTGTTGAAAAATTACTTCAACTTGGGTCTGTTTAAATATTTAATGGAATATAATGCACAATGCTTAAAGGGAGAGACTTATTGTAACAATGTTCAGGGAAGAAGGAGGCGGGAACCGGCGAACAATCAAAATATAATTTATTTTAACTAAAACAAACAAACGAAAATACCGCCAGCAGCCCCTCGCGGACGACTGCTGGCTACCGAAAATAAATATAACTAAAGTAAAATACAAAAACAAAACACAACTAAAATACAGGCCTGTTCCTCTCTCGATCATCAACGTCGTCGCTCCTCCTTTATGCTTCCGCTCCTCCGTGAGAGATGCGAGACCGGTGTGCCTCACAGGTGTTGCTCATTAGCAATCGCACCACCGGCCTCGCCCCGTTCTCTCACGTCCCTCGGCCGTCCTGTTCGCCACATACCCCCATCGCCCCTCACAGGCCGGGGGGTACCCACGAGCCTGTGCCTACTCCCCCCCCGGCGGCGGCGATCCCTGGGGAGTATGGACAGACAAACCGAGGGAAACGGAGACGGAAGCATGAGGAGCGACAGATCGAGAGAGGGGAGAGAGGAAAAAAAAAATTGGTCCGGTTCCCACAACGCGCTGCCATCTGGTCCCCCACCAGCTGTGCGCTCTCCTCCGCGGTGCCTGGCGGTGACGCTGGGTAGCCCTCGGTGGACGGCTCGACGCTCCTCCGCCGCCCGGTGGACGGCGACGGCTCCTCGGGTGCCTTGGGCAGACGGTAGGAGTCCCCCGCTCCCTGCTCCTCCCCTTCACTGGTGGACGGCAGCAGGCTCCGGCCCACGGCGAGCGGCGGCGACTCCTCCTCTCCCTCCCGGATGGCAGCCGCCCCTCCAATACCCAGGCGGCCGGCAGCGAGCTCGACCGTCCCACCGGCAACTCACTCCAGCGCCCCGCCTCGAGCGTCCGTGGCCGCGAGTCCCCCGCTCCCTGCTCCTCCCCTCGCTCGGCGGATGGCAGCAGGCTCCGGCCCACGGCGAGCGGCGGCGACTCGCGCACCATGCTCGATGGCACCGCGGATTCCCCACACCGGCGAGGACTCTCTGACAGCGCGTTCCTCCCTCTTCCCGGGTTTCGGCACCAGTGTAACAATGTTCAGGGAAGAAGGAGGCGGGAACCGGCGAACAATCAAAATATAATTTATTTTAACTAAAACAAACAAACAAAAATACCGCCAGCAGCCCCTCGCGGACGACTGCTGGCTACCGAAAATAAATATAACTAAAGTAAAATACAAAAACAAAACACAACTAAAACACAGGCCTGTTCCTCTCTCCATCATCAACGTCGTCGCTCCTCCTTTATGCTTCCTCTCCTCCGTGAGAGATGCGAGACCGGTGTGCCTCACAGGTGTTGCTCATTAGCAATCGCACCACCGGCCTCGCGCCGTTCTCTCACGTCCCTCGGCCGTCCTGTTCGCCACACTTATGTTCATCTTCAGAACACAAATGATGATCTTTTCGATGAAATCTGAGAGCTTTCGGCCTCTTCATTGACAGCCACACAACTACCACTTTAAAGAGACACGATCACTTTATATGATGAACAGATTTAATATAGGCTTCGATTCCCATTTAAACATTCATCAACTCGCACATCAGTTGAACCAATGAGGTTCATTCTCGTGTTACGCATCACGTTTGAGCTCAGGTTTTTCTCGTGCGTCAAGCAGGTTTCGGTTGAGTTTATGTTCGCTGATTAATGTGAATTAAAGCCCAAATTCAATGTTTATCATATAAAGCGATCGAGTCTCTTCAGAAAACTTGAACCAAACTGCTCAATTCATTTGGATCAGTTTCACGATCTCTTTATTAACTTTTTGAAGCGTCAAAGTCAAATTTTCTGTTGATAATTCATCTTCTGAACACAGATGAAGATATTTTTGATGAAATCGGAGAGCTTTCTGTCCTTCCATTGACAGTTACGCAACTACCACAGTTAATATCTGTCAATGGATGGACAGAAAGCTCTCCGATTTCATCAAAAATATCTTCATCTTGGTTACGAAGATGAACAAGAGTCTGATGGGTTTGGAACGACTCAAGGGTGAGTAATTAATGACAGAGTTTGTATTATTTTGTGTGAACTATCCCTTCAGGAGTGAAAAGAATAGACTGTTGTCTTGTGACATTTGTCATAATCTCAGCATTGACTCCCTAAACTCATGTATTGCCTCTGAACACTTCTGATGTCTAGTTCTGCCGTCATGGAAAGAAAGTTGGGCTTCCTACCAGACGTTTACAGCGCACCTCAAAGACCTCCCAGTCGAAATCATTTGAAGGTTGTTTTTCCATTCGCTTCAGAGGAACCTTTGCCACAGGACAATAAAACAAGTACATAATGAAGCCAAACCATGAAAAAGGTCATTAAAGCAAAACCTCCCAGCAAAGAGATCTGATCAAATGTTATCTGAACTTTATTAGACTTTTTAACTTTCAGGGCGACAAAAATGACAAGTACATTTTTTAAAAGTTTACATTGATTTGAAAGATAGTTTATGCCCGGTGTCACAGAGAAGGTTTAAGATAGTCCCAGACTAAAATGCATGTCTGAGCTGTTTTAACAACGCAGCTACTGATATATCTTAAAATATGTCAGTGCCATTGTTTTGTCTGAAGATTCACACGGTATTTTTTTTTTCCTAAGGCACGTTTATAAAAGCTACTTAAATGGCCTAATTGAACTAAGGCCAATTAGTTCAATGTGGATTAGTATACTAACATAATTAATTTTTAAATAAAGGGTAAAGATTTTTTTTTTTTCTAAGATCAATTTTCTTAGGTTGGGATCACTTTTGGCCTGTACTGTGTGTAGATTTTTTTTTATTTTATTTTTTTTAATTATCATTCTGTTTTGCATCATTTTGACACATGTCCAACAAATTTGTTGTCGCTGAAGAAGGTTTAATCTGAATTATCCGCAGATCCTGTTGCCTTACGGAACCTATTAAATACAACCACAATAAACAGTTTAAGAGCTCGGTTTGCTTCCCCGCTTGTTAAATGTATTTACATGCAATATTTTCCATTTGGAAGAAAACCTGTGTCACATAAATGGAGATTACATGAATTAGCTTTCATATTGTAAAAGTCATTTGATCAGGGCTTTGATGAGACATGCATCTCTTTCAGGACGGCTTTTAATGAAGCTCATGGGAGGTTTTCCTGAATTAACATTCATACCAAACATCCACAACTTAATATTCAGTGTCCACCATTTCCTCTGTCGGCAGATCCGATAGAAGCGATAAAGCCACAAAGGTTACACATGTGCTGTAATCTGCCTGTCAAGGTCTTAAACTTGTTTGATTTTGTTTGTTTACATTTGTTTTAGTAGTGACTTTTGCACAGGCAAGCACTTACATTTTCTTCAGAAATCTAATGCATTGCACTGCATGTAATGCTCTGATTGATTTACCCCCAGTTTCAATGACAAAGTCTTAATCCTAGTCCCAGACTAAAATGCATGTGTGAGCTGAAATCAATCTGTTTGTGAAACCAGGCCTTGGAGTTTGAATGTGGTACTGTTTTTTTCCCTGCATAAAAAACAGGTTTATTCGCCTATACCTTTTAAATAAACAATTATTCAGTATACTTTTGTACCAAAATTGGCAAGTGTGCCGCCAGATTGATAAAGGTGCTATTGCCTTTAATAAACGGCTATGAAGAGGATTTGCTCACAATTACTAACTCCATTCTCATCAGTGTCGCTGATATCAAATAGCTCTATTTGTTTTATGGTACTATTTTCTTCCTTAAGTTATTCAGCCCTGGTTTAAATGACTTGAATCACAAAAATAGATCCCAAGAGGTTTTTCTTTCATTCTTTGTAAAATGCAATGTAATTCGATCTTTTCATTGTGTAGTAATGAATGATAGAGCCAGAAGGCAGAGGTTGTGATCAGGAAGATTGACGCTAGAGAGCGCAAGAACACAATATGAACACAAGCGTTCAGAGCTATTAATGACATATAGCCTATTTTTGAGTCTAGGCTATTAATAATGCAATAACATGACTATGCATTATTTTATTTCCTTTGTATTTTTGCAGTTTAATGTTTAAATTGAATTGGTTTAAAAGCATGCATGGGTTTGTGTGATTGTCTGTAGAAGAGGAAAATGTCAGTATTGCTGGGGTTTTAGAGTTAAAATACTTTTAAGCGTATGCTATATTATTATTTCCACTAACAGATCGTTTAGGGAACGTTAGTGTGTGGTTCTATAAAGGTTAGTTTGAACCAAACCAAAAACTAATGTTTAGGAAACGTTCCCTCGGGGTTATAACGTTCCCTGAACGTTAAGAAAACTTTCCATGGGAACCAAAACCTAAACAAAACCTTAAGGGAATGTTCCCGCAACCAAAAACTAACGGTTCCAGAACGTTCTGGGAACCATAAATTGGCAGAGGATTAGAAATGACATAGCCTAATTAGAGTTTGTTTGGTTTTGTGCCTGTTTAACTCCGTATTTATATGGCTTGAAATCCATTAATAGAAGTTAAATCAAAAGGGTGGGTGATTTAAGTTGACTATAATATATAAAATATAAATAGGCTATAGCTATAGGCCTACATACATGTGCATTTTTTTAAGTAAAGATCAATATTCGTAGAACACAGATACACAAGTAGGCCTAAAGTATCGGTTGCGCGAGATGAAAACTGACAGAATTCTTTTTAGAACGTTAAGAAATTCTAGAGGCAAAAATCTCCCGCTTGAAAGTCGCTGAATAATTCGAATTCTAAGAAGAAGAAGAAAAGCTCATCATGACGTTTGTTCAGAATATTTTTTCCCACTAGCCTATATTAAATTCAGCTTTAAAAACTCAAGACTGTCTGAACTTTAGACTGTATCTGTTCTAGACACCAAAAGGCCTAAATTAGTGATTAATATATAGGCAACTGCTAATTATTAATAGGTTAAAATAGTGATTGATTGATTAAAATAAATTAAAATAAAGCAGTGTGTTTGTTTGCCCTTTAATTAGGCTAATGTTATTTGTATATCGTGTGAATGAAAATTGATATTATTAAAAGCTATAATACAAAATAGCCTGTCAAAGCCTCGATCGCGAAAAAATATATTTAAAAAAATTGTATATTCAGCTAATCTTTATAATTTGTTAGTTTATGTTTTACTAATCTTTATTTTATATAAAACGCAAAATAAAAATAAATACAAAAGGTGTGTTTAGGCTACATAGGTGTGAGACATTAACAAAATAAATCCCTCTTCTGATCCATTCATCATTTTAACTTGGAAAGATAAAAACTGGAAAAGATGGGAAATGTTCAGGAGAAAGTCGTATTTATTTCATGGAGAGAGGGTAAATCAGCCTGTCATAATTAGAAGAGAGATGAATACTAATGAGGAAAGTAATAAAGATACAAACTCCCCCTTTCTTTTCCTCTCCTCGCAGGTTTATTGCCCTGAGATGTCTGTCTGTGAAATGAATTTGTGCAGATCTGAAACACAAAAGATTCTCCTTATGAATTTTGCATGGATATTATGCGGAGAGAGATTAAATCAGCTTTTATCTGGGTCTTTATTAATCATGCAGATAATGTCATGAAGATAAAAGCAGCTGCGAGAGAAATCAAATGATTCTGACCGGAGATTCTGAATATATATGGCTCGATTTCACGTTGAGTGATAAATTGTTTATGACAAAAGCAATTAAATACAATATGTTAAAATTGGAAGATCAAATGTAACGAGTTAAAGTAGGTTACCTATATTCTATGAACAATTAAAGTTATTTTTAATTATAGTCCATTATTTAAATAGAAAGCCATTTTCGTAATTGATTTATATCCTTATAAACGTGAAAGAAAATAGAATAGAAATAAAAAGTTAATGGTTTACAGACTTAATTTACGCCCCGATTGCATGCTGTTTTTGCTGTTTGTTTTATGTCAGTTTATTTGGCTATTTAAAATATGAAGACGAAAACTGTTAAAATGTTAAGTTTTAGGCTATCATTTAAAAAATGCTGGGTTGTTTCAACCCATGTTTGGGTCAAATATGACCAAACCCAACCGTTGTTTACATTTTAAATGAAATTGAAACCGTTTTAACCGTAAAATTGAATTTAAAAATGTAAACGGTTGATTTTTTCCATATTTGACCTTGAAACAACCCGACATTTTTTTAGAGTGTTTATACCTAATTAACGGTACAATAATTAATTATTATAACTGCAATTATATGGTGATGGTTATTAACAATAGGCAAAGCTTTTTATTTAGCGTTGTTGAAATCATCACACTGAACTCTGAATGTTTTGTGGTCGCAAACTGTAACACCTAAAAATATGCCGTTGTTTCCCTCATTTGACCTCGAAAAATACTTACATTGGCATGTGAACCTGTTCGTATACATTTTTTGTAGATTACATAGGTTTGTTTTTACAGTGTTGGCTATTCAATTATATTTTTGACTTGAATAATTCAGATATGTTCATATGCAATCTATGTATTTATTCATAAGCACATGAAGCCTACTCAATCTATTTGTAATTGCCCTCAGCAGCACTGCACATGGTGTGTGTGTGTGTGTGTGTGTGTGTGTGTGTGTGTGTGTGTGTGTGTGTGTGTGTGTGTGTGTGTGTGTGTGTGTGTGTGTGTGTGTGTGTGTGTGTGTGTGTGTGTGTGTGTTTTGTAGGCGGTTCCGCTGTGACCCAACAGCACCAATAGCGTCACACGGAGTTGTGGAGAATGACGCGCGCGGACTCCTCAAGAGGAGCAGGGCTCGTGAACGCGATCAGTGAGAGAAGAGCTCGCGCCGGTCACAGCTCACGCGCGCGGCCACTGGATTACCGGAGGATCTCACGGTTTCATTCTGTTCCTCTCCGAAGAAACACGCCACGTTTCTCTGCTGTAGTGTAGCCTACTCTACACGTTTACAAAGAAAAGGCAGTTTTAGTTTCTATCTCGTCCGTGTGCAGCAGAAGTCTGGATCTGCTTCTTCACTTCTTCTGGACTTCGCAACAGGTCCGAGATCAGCTGAGTCGAGATGCTGGACGGAATCAAGATTGAAGATCAGTTCAGGACTGGGGCAGAGTCTCTGGCACTGATGCTCGGTGAGTGTCTCACAGAAACTATACACTTTACTTTACACCGAAGTGTCACACAGTCGTTTCAGAGAGACGTCTAAACTAAAGTAAATATATTGGTGACACTTTACATTAAGGTCTCATTTGTTAGCATTAAGCTAATATGACCGATGTATTTTAGCACATTAATCTGTTAACTTTAGGCTATGTTCATGTTTGTTCACAGTGCATAGCCTAACAAACACAACTTTGGATTTTAAAAATGTAATAAATGTTGAAATTAACACTAGACTATAAAAAATGTTGGTTGTTTCAACTGTCAAATATTGAGAAATTCAACCGTTGGTTTAACATTTTTTAATTAGGCTACTTTTTTTTAACCCAACCTTTGGTTTACATTTTTAAATTACATCAAACGGTCGGGGTGTCCATTTGACCGTTGAAACAATATTTTAGAGTGTAATATTAATAAATGCTACAGTAGTATTGTTCATTGTTAATGTTAACTAATATGTTAAGAAATTAAACCTTTTTTTAAAGTGTTACCAAAATATTATTAAATTTGACACCAATTAGGCAAAAGTTTTGTGCACTTTTCACGTTTTTACAGCGCTTTTTCATTGGCTATACAGTTAAAAACGATAAACATAGCCTACTAGATATGTTTGCATAATTAACTAGTTAACTACTATAGTAGGTATAACAATAACGGTCTGTAGCCTAATTAAAAAAAGAGCTTCTTAAAATAATTAAATATTAGGCTACATGTTCGTCATTGAATTAGGTTACTATTGTAAATGTCTATACTAGTGTAAAATGTATTTCTGTTTAATCAGCTTGTTGTTGATATTGCTTTCATATCAATTGGAAACATGTTTCTATGGATAAAGGATTTTCTGTTGTCTAAATTTTTTTTGTAAACCAAAAAAAACTTGTATTAAATAATAATGCAGAAAATATAACACAAATGTTTAGGTTAATGTTGCAACGACAGTGAGTCAGAATTGCCACAGTAAAAGTGTTTTGTCAGATAACATCGAAATTAACTGGTTCAATCACATATTTAATATTGTAGTACACCGGGCAATTTGACATAATATAGGCCTATTTTAATATGTTTAATTTTTTTTTAAATAGCTTACAATTCCGTAGCTATAGGCTATTACATTAAATTTCAGAATCAACCTAATTACATTAGTTAACCCCAAACTTACAATAGTAGGCAAGGCAAGGCAAGTTTATTTATATAGCACATTTCATACATAATGGTAATTCAAAGTGCTTTACATAGAAGAAATTAAAACAAAAGAAATCAGAAAAATTAAAACAGTTTAGAATAAAAGATAAAATACAGAAATAATCAAATAAAATCAGAATAATTAAAACATTAAATAAAATACAGTCGGACGAGCAGTGGCCATAGTAGGCCTACTTTTTGAGATTTTGAACTGCGTAACAACTGCCCGATTCAGATTGCATTATGGAAACAATATTTCTTTAGTGTAGGCTACTTCAGAAAGCGAGTTCTTAATGTAGCCTATGTGGAATTTGTGAGTGTGTGTGTGATGTATATTGCTCGTGCGTTGCAGGTTCAGATTGCGCGCATCCGAGTGTGTGTGAAGGATGTCACAGACCCATCTCTGACCGCTTCCTCCTGCGCGTGAACGACTGCTCGTGGCACGAGGAGTGTGTGCAGTGCTCGGTGTGTCAGCAGCCTCTCACCATGAGCTGCTACTCCAGAGACCAGAAACTCTACTGCAAACACGACTACCAACAGTAAGAGCTCGTTCATTCCTCATGGCATGTAGAGTTGGTGTCTTCCGGCGTATCAGTTCGCGAGCGCGCGCGTGTGTGTGTTCATAAAGGGAATATTTCGAGGCGATTATTTTTGTTTTAATCAAACATGGTTTTTAAGGATAAGATCCCTCATAAATTATTTATATTTTTCGATATTATCAATTTAATTGTTTTATCAAATAACGGCAATTAGAACAAGATAGCCTAGGCTACTTATTGTTGTTGTTATTATTATCAAGTTGTTGTTGTTGTTATTATTATTTATTAGGGCCTATTATATCTGTGCGGATATTGTAAAAGCAAATAGGCTACTTAAATCATAAAATATAGATTCATAGGCTAATTTGAACGTTAAAGCACAGTAAACAAATACATCGAAATAAACGTGATAATTATAATAAAATGAACTCGAATAAATGAGTAGGCCTAATATGCTTAATAATCTTGTTCTTATTGCTGTTGATGTGTCCACTCATAAATCACAGAGCTTGTCTACAGTTGTACAGTGAATGGTCATTATACTGGTTCTTTTGACTTTTTGTCCAATTCCTCTTTAAATACCTTTTCTTTCAGTTAGACAGCGAGCAGTTTTTCAATAAGGTCTTATAAGCAAGTACAACTATTTCTGTCTTCATGGTTTTATTTAATGTGGTTTAATAATTAACGATTTTACCATTGAGGCCTATTTATTATTGCTTTTGAATGATATGTAGCTTATGATAATTTTGAACAGCCTAAACGTTTAGTGTCTTTTAAATTCTTTTTAAGAGTGTTAAATACATTTTGGGATAGATAGATAGATAGATAGATAGATAGATAGATAGATAGTTTACACAGAGATAGTTGTAACACAATTGGAGAATTATATGTATTTTTTGTCTTTCACTTATTAGGCTAAATTACACACTTTGAATTTTATAGCATAAACTTTATATTTACGCTCCAGTCAACAAACTACATATCAGACCCCCAACTGTGTGAAGTGGCTTTAATTGCATGCTAGTTGTCTCTTTCAAAGTAGTATTTATAAAGCAGTGATGAGGTACTTAGTGCGTTCACACCCGGCACTGCTTTTTATGGCTGTCTTTTAACAGAGATTAACAAGCAAAGCCACAGAACACACTCACACACTCACACACTCCATGTTTAACTCGCTCTAATTGACAGACACGCTTGTAACGAGTCGAACAGTAAAGCTCACTTATAGAGATGTCTCTATTAACTCTGCTGTGAATAATAAATCTTACATTACATTGTTTATGTTGTCATGTTAGGTTTTTTTAAGTGATAAAACAATCTTCCTGGTTGTCAAATGTTAATTGAACGTTCATATTGTGAAGTGTTTCATTTAAGTGAGTGTTTTGTGTGTGTTATACTGTCCACAGCACTGCAGATGCACATATATTCCTCTTGTTTGAGGGTATAGACAGTGATGTAATGATTTTCAAATGAGGAAACATCCTCAGAATATCACTCTATGGTATGTTGTCGGAGGGAACATTTTCTAGTTGAGAGAGAAAGTGTTTTTTCTGCCATTTCTGGTTGAATTTGTGCTATTGAATTGCACATGTCTATCTTATCCAGCATTTAAATGTGATAGCTGGAATGTCCTGTATTATGTGGATTTCACACTCGGCTCATGACATGATAAGGCATGCTCAAACTTATAGTTTAAAAGCATATTTTGTTTCTATAATATCCAAGATCATAGCATAGCGATACTAGATCTAGTCAGCGCTGCTGATTCTATAGAAGCTTCTTTCAGTAAAGCAGGGAAATCCAGTATATTTAAAGACTATATGCTCTTTTTTTCCCCCAAATGTATTATAATTTCTGTACTTTTGATTTGTTTGTGGGTTTTTGGCATGTTGCTATTATACTGCATACATATATACACACACACACCAATATTTCAACATTTATGTGTGTATATATATATATGTATGCACGTGTGTGTGTTTATACCGTGACTATCTAAAATATCCTGATTGATAAAAAAATATAATGTTGAATATGTATAACATAATTTCTATACATTTGATTTCTTTGTGGGTTTGTTGCATGTTTTCTGTAAAACATTTTATTGATATTGGGATTGCAATATTCTTCTTGCACATTTTGTTTTTGTACTAGAAATGCTCAAAAGAGCAAGTTTTCCATAAAGTCTGAGATGGCTGAATCCCAAACCCAAAGAGGCTATAAACAGTGCTGTAGACGTCTGTAAATATCTGCCACTTTACAACCGCTGGACACTTAGGAAACATACTCACAAACACAAGGTTTCTTTCAAAACTCTTTAATGGCTTTGACTTCCATTAAACAATTCTGTAGCGTCGATGTTTTCGGTCAGGTCTAGCTGTAGTGTTTTGTCCTGAGATACGGAGAGCAGGAATTCCCGAGGTCCTGATCCCTGATCTTCATAACGCAACTCTCTCCTCTTTCTATGTTTGGATTCTGATGCACAGAGAAATATCTCCGATTACAGAAACAACAAACTCAGAAATGATGTGGGAATTAGACGTTTGCTTCTCTATAGCATGTTCCATCATTGGCCCCTAAAAGTATTTGTTCACTTGAGTCACAATTTAAAAACTCAATGTCATTGTATTAACAAAATACCAGACACATGCTGCACAAGCATTCAACTTCACTTTTCTTCTTCTTTTTTTCCCAATTACTTTTAATAAGCTGACGTGGCAGTGATTTTTTTTAATTTTTTTAATTTTTTTATTTAAGTGGATAGATGTAGGGTTCAGGAACCTGTTGACATTTTGTTTTTTTATTGCACTGACATTCTTTAATCGTGTCTTAAGTGTCCAGAGGGCTGGATTTCAGTGTTTAAAACATGACATAATCTGTAGAAATATTAATGCATGCAATTAAAATGATATAATCTGATGTGGTACAGGATCATATTTATTTTATATTTGTGACATTTGTCTACATGCAGATTCCTGTTGTGCATACTTGACAAATATTTACATGATGCCAGCTGTTCAATGAAATGCTCATTTAAATATTGGAGAAAACACAGTGCTATTTTGCACGAAAAAAAGCATTCAATTCAGAGGGTGTAAAAAGTAATATAGACATTTCTCATAATGTGTTAATGAAATATACCAGATAAATACTGTATTTTAATATTACCCGTTTTATCTTTATGATTATCCAAACGGTTGTACAAGCGTTTTATTGAATTATTAATTACAGATATGACTTGATGCAGGATAATTAACAGATCAATATAAATTGAATAATGTCATGTTTTTAGGATCGTGCTTTTCTACCGCATTTGCCTTTATTCTTGTAAGCTCTTTATAGAGGAACAGGTCATTTGGTGAGAGTAGAGGCTAAAGCACGAGCAACAGGAACAAAACTCAATATTATTTTGGAGCAGATAAACTGCAACAGGCTGGCAAAATCTGTTAAGGAACAATAACTAAACAAAGCATGATTCTGCAGTATCCTATAAATGGGAGAATAGATGTGTCTGACTCTGAGCTGAGGGTGTGTTTTCTCCTCTGGCTCATCGCGTGTGTGTGTGAGATCGTTCACTCTGCACACTGTGGCCTCCTTTGAGACAGAGTGTGAAACACACACACACTTACGCACACACAGTTGGGCTTCCATGTTTTATGGGGACTTTCCATGATAGACAATAATGATTTTTATACTGTACAAACTGTATATTCTTCCCTCTAACCCTAGACCCACCCATCACAGAAAAGTTTCTGTATTTTTACATTTTCAAAAAACATAATATGATTTATAAATTGTACACACACACACACACACACACACACACACACACACACACACACACACACACACACACACACACACACACACACACACACACACACACACACAAACAAACCTTTCTTTCTAGCTAGGCTGACAATCACTCAGATGCAGTATTTTTTACTTTTACATACAAATTCATATAATATTTATTCATTTTAGGTGTTATATTTTTATTTTTGTATAACTTATTATTTATATTTTATCTATATCCCATGGTTAACTAAAATACTTTAATATATATATATATATATATATAAGCGTATAATATAATTTTCACCTTAGGTTGAATGTGCGTCTCTGATTATTGATGTTAGATTTGTATTTTTCATATGGCTCTACAACATTGTGATGTCCATATTTTCCCAATAATCTGGCTGATGTTTGTGATCTGTCAGTAGTGCTGGTTGTAGACTGGTGTGCATTTAGAACCAGATTTCATCATCTAAAGGACTTTTTCAGAGTTTTGATGTTCTGTTTCACTTGTTTTCTATTGTAATTGATTTGTGGATATTACAAGTGGCTTTATGATTCCCAAGTTCTGGAAGTTTTTGCAGGATTCTCTCTCGAGTTATTCTGGACTGGTGTGTCTCTGGGTGTCTGTGGTTCTCTGGTAAGAATGGCTGCTGAGACGTCACCCAGCTGTGAGGAGAGGTTGGCACGGCTGTGTTAAGTGCTTCCACCCAGGTGCTGTGTACCTGCAGGCCCGCTCTCGCACCACCGTCTCACATTCTGCCCGTGCCTGAGGAGCGGGCGCAGTTTCTCCTTCACTGAGGAGAGAAAGACTCTCAGGAACATGTGAGAGTCCACAGACATGCAGAAACACACGCCATCTCAATGTGGCACGTCTCACACCGGCACATTCCCCATGATGCCGCAGTGCACTGAGACCTGTAGCATTTTCAACCCATTTTTACCACTTACATGAGATCTCTTTAATATATATATATATATATATATATATACACATACATATATACATACAGTGCTGGATAGATTACTTGCAAATTGTTGTCCGTTATTGATTCCAAATTACAAAGTAACAGTCTAGATAACAAATTTTAGGTAATATATTACTAAAAACGACTACTTTTCGATTACTTTTATAATAAAAAAAAAACACAGAGATGATAACGAAAGAACTGCGGGGGATTGATGAAAATATTATAATTAAATGATAAAAAATAAAATGAATTATTAAAAAAAAGGAAAAAAGAATAATTACTGAGCGTCAATAAATTATGAATAATTTATTACCAATGTGTGAATAATATGTAATCATGTAATCCATAAAGTTACTGTAATATGATTATGAGCATTTTAAAGGTAATGTAATCTAATTACAGGGACTCATCTGATTGCGTAGTCCAGATTGCTACCTATATTTATGCAATTAAAATATATACAAATTAACATAAACATAATAAATGAATATAAAAAATGTATACACATGATGTTTATACATTTATTTATATTAATTTATTATGTTTATGTTAATTTGTGTGTATATACTGAATGTGTGTGTGTGTATATACACAAATATTTTATAATTAGGCTAGAGGACTATTATATGATAATTAAGTCAATTATTAATTACCTAACTTTTAAATCCTATATCAAATAGAATCAAACATTTCTGATCAAATTCTCCCAAGAACAAATAGTCCGAGCTGCTATTATCCATGTTCATTTTATACCTTTTATGTCTCTTTTGTATCTTTTTTTTACTATTCTAAAGGACTGGGGACTCCAGTTTGCTGAGTTCTGAAAGAGCAACATTTGAGCAAAACCTTTTTCCTTGCAGGCCCCCGATTCCCGAACGCACCACCCAGATTCCTCTGTCTTTCTTGTGGTCTCTTCTTCCTATAATGGGATTAGAGTGTGACCCCCGTGTTTCCGCCCCGGCTGTAGAGTTGAGCTCCACACTTTTATCACTGACTGTGACACTGAGCTCCCCTGTCGCTTTGTGCCCACCGGAAGCCTGTTCCCTAATCCACTTATTCGTGTGGAGAATGGAGGAAAAGAAAGAGAGGATGGAACAATATGGAATGGAAGAGGAGGGACTCTGGAAAAGACCCCCTGCGACTCTGTTCTTAAACCAGATAAGAGAACATGAGATCGATATTATGAGGCTTTAGACGCACACATGTGTGTTTAAGTTGCCTTTTGTTTTTCAGCGCTGGCCACAGATTTATTTTGCAGTTGTTTTGCATAACGAGCTCTGAAAGGTATAATTGAAAGTTGTCTTAAGCAAACGATTTGCTACATAGTTATAGTTGCTGGTTTTATGTCTCTTGTATTGCTCTGTGCTCACTTTGTGCTTACATTATGAAATAATTTCCACTTTTTTTATTGAACAATTTTTTTTGGTTATTTATCACATTTATATAATATTTATTTAAATATTTTGTTTATTTCTATAACATTTAGTTAGCATTTATATAACAATATTTAGTTGGTTAGTTAGTAGCCATACAAGTCTGGGTCCTGATCACCCTTTATTTATTTATTTAATGATTTTGTTTATTTATTTATTTATTTATTTACTTACCTGCTTACTTTATTAGTTAGTAGCCATTCAAGTCAGGGTTCTGGTCACCATTTATTTATTTACTTATTTATTTATTTATTTATTTAACATTTCTGTATAATATTTACTTCCTTCATTAGATAGTGGCCATACAGGGTAAACACCGTTATTTTGTGATAATCTTGCAATCTGTTACGTATTGTTGTTCTAGTGACTTATTACTCTACATATTTTGCATTGTTGTAAACAGCATATTTTACCATCGAAAGATTACCTATAGACTTTACAAAAGCCTCCGAAAAGAGTTTAAAACAAACACTTAGAGATGTTTTAGAAGTGCACAAAATACTTTGTCACATGCACCTGCTAAAAAAAACAACAACAAAAACTTTTTTTTTATGACTGAATTTTCAGATGCTTCACCATGTGAGTTTTCTTAAGAATATTGGTATATTCATTGGTACCAGAACCTGTATTAGGCCTATACATTATCGGTCGTAAGATGCATCTCGGTGTTGCTTTGCTGTCCTCCTGTCCTGCGTAGAAAATCGATCTCAGAGCAGTTTGCAGCATCCACTGTCCTTTATTTACTCAGCCAACTGTTGTTGGTCGTCTGTTAAACAGATGGCGAAAGGTGCACAACAGCCTGTTTCGACCTCCAGTGGGTCAGAACTAATGTGAGGGGGACAGGTGGTCTGCAGGACACCGATCCGGACCGCATTCCTTTACACCTCAGCCGTCCCGTCTCACAACAGACTTTCAAGATTTTCATCATGACAGAGCAATATCAGGCCTGGTTTTCACCAAGCGGCAACCTTCCTGTCTCTCTCTTGAATCCAACACGGAAGTGACTTAAACTGCAATTCATCGACTGGCCACTAGAGACAGGCTCCAAAAGAGAGTCAATCCCATAAACCCCCCATACTCTTATAAATTATAAAATGCCCAACTTTACAGCAGAAAAAAAAATGTTTACAGCCTGGTGCTAATTTTGCCCTTCGTGACAACTATGAGGGGGGTCAAAATTATATGAAGCCTTAAAGTTCTGCATAATTAAGGGAGTGGCCACTTGAGTGACAGGTGGATTGCCGGTGATGTCACTACTAGCCGTTTGTCTGCTGTGTGTTAGCGTCACGTCACCTCAGCTAATCCGGCTCGCTGCACATTTTCTGTTTTCTGGGAGTGACGCGCTACCAAGATGGCGTCGGCCGGCTCCACCCACTTTGGGCTTCAAAAATGCTCTTCAGAAACGTGACGTCCATATTTTTTTAAAGTCTATGGTTTTCACGCTCTGTCCCATCAAAGTGCAGCAGTATATTCACCTGTTTCAGTAACGTGACGTTTCCCGCTCATCGGACCATAATTAGCACTGACCAAATGATCATACACTAGTGTTCAAAAGTTTGGGGAATGTTTTTGAAAGAAGTCTCTTCTGCTCACCAAGGCTGCATTTATTTGATCAAAAATACAGTAACAATTTTAATATTGTGAAATATTATTACAATTTAAAAGAACTGTATTCTGTGTGAATATATTGTAAAATGTAATTCCTGTGATCAAAGCATCATTACTCCAGTCTTCAGTGTCACATGATCCTTCAGAAATCACTCTAATATGATGATTTGCTGCTCAAGAAACATTGGCGAAAACTGCTTCATATTTTATTGTAAACTGTAATACATGTTTTTTCAAGATTCTTTGATGAATATAACAGCATTTATTATAGATCTTTTGTGAGATTATAAATGTCTTTACTGACTTCTATTACAAACCAAACCTTTCAGCGGTGAATCAAATCCAATGATCAACGTTTTCTCTGTTGATATGTTTTTGTATTCATCGCCATTACTTTGCCTCATTGATGTTCACAAATATAGTGGACGAATGGAAGACATTGTGTGACTGAAACAAATGAATATTAATACATTTAAATATTGTACGATTTTTTTTAATTATACTACCACTTCAACGTCTACTGCCTTAAACCTTTCAACCTTTAACACGCGTCTTATTTGAAGAGTTATAGTCAAAAATGGTCGGCTTTTATCTGATTTTAATATTCTGATGTAAGGAAATGTAAAGAGTTTGTTCTCCAATCAGTGGGAATATATTACGATCTTTTTTATGCCTTCTGGTTAAACTCTCCATAACTCTCCTATGAGGAGGCAAGCAGGGGCGTCACGTTGTAAAAACCAAGAGCTCAGTTTTATTAGAAACCGCAAGATCTGCTGTGCTCCCTGTCTATCAAAGGGATCAGGGCCGTGTATCCGGGTGTAAATCCAGGATCCCGGGCACAGCGGGCCACCAAGACCTCGAAACATGCTTCAGCTCCTGTGAGTTTGTGGAGACGAGTCAGTAAACCGCAGCCGTAGAGGCTGCAAAAACAACACTCGGTGGGAAGTGCTCTCCGGATTGTGTTTCATGCCTCCCGTGCAAAGACCCACGCAATACTTTCCTCTCCTCCCTCGCGCTGATGCTCCTTCAGCTCAAGGTGATTTGTAATCTGATTTTCCTGACCCTGAAGGAGCTTAAAAAAAACAATCTTGGCCGGGGTAGGAGTGTTTGGGATGCTTGGAGGTGATGACAGCCGGCAGTGTGCCACTCAGCACACCTTAAAGTCCTATTTGTACTCTATTTAATTTAGTTTCTGTCTTGGTGAAACAGTTGAGATATTGGAAATATGTCATTGGAGCATATTCCTTATTTTTTTGTCACAGAATATGTTGTTCAATTCACTGTACACTTAAAAATAAAGGTTCTTTATTGGAATTGATGGTTCCATGAAGAACCTTTACCTCCATTGAACCTTTCCATTCCACTAAAGGTTCTTTATAGTGGAAAAAGGTTGTTTGGGTTATTAAAATGTTTTTCACACTGAGAAAAAAAATGGTTCTTTTAAAGTCCCCCTGTGGTGAAATGAAAATCTAGCTTTTAATGTTGTTTTTATGTCTATGTGGTGTTTTTAATATGCTTTAAGACAAACCATGTGCAAATGTATAGGCCAACACCATTGCTGAGTATTTTCTCCTTAAAACTTTAGTGAATTAGCCTCTAAAATTAGCCAAATTTAGATTTGCTCTGCAAGTCAGTCTGGCCAAGAGCCCATTCAAGCCAATTTCCAATCTTTCCCAATCGAGGCACCAATCGCAAACGTTGAGGCGGGCTTTACACGATATCGATCGATCTGATTGGTTTTAGGTCCATCTAATTGTGCCCAGAGGTATTTGAGCGATGCCGATTTTTTTAAAAAAAAATTTCAATAAATTACATTTTAACATATATTAAAATAGAAAACAGTTATATGGAAGCATTATGTTTCACAATATAACTATTTTACTGGGGGTTTTTTGGACAAAATTAATTTTGGCCTTGGTGAGCAGAAGAGCTGAAGCTGAATCTTTTGAACAGTAGTGTACAGTGTGTAAACTAAAAGATTGTGTTGATTCTAGACACCAAGACTAAGTGATATGAGACTATAGCGTGAGATCGGTGGGCTTATCTTCTCTCTGTATGCTCTGTGATTCATCGTCATGCTCAATGACTGCCGTTGCACAAGCTTCAAGGGTAAATCTTGTTGATTTAGGATGTTTTGGCACACTCTTCTCCTGTTCTCCGTGACCTTACAACACCTCGCAGTGTGAGGGGTTTGCCTGGTACCGATGACCAGCTCAAAGTAGGGCATGTCTTCCCCCTCAGCGGCCCAGAAATAGCCTGTAACTTCCCTCTGCTAAATGTGAAGGTTGTGCGTCAAAACTGATACATGCAATCGAAAGTGAGTGGACTTTTTTGACACCAGCCCACTCCTGAGTAAACCTCTTTAACCATTGCTACAGGACGCTTTAAAAGTGTGGACCGGATAATGTGACTTCACTAAAGGGTTCAGGGTGCGTTAAGGGTTAACCTGCTTTTGTTTTTGCACTCAGTGTGTAGAATCAGTGAAATGGACACAATCCTCCAAGTTCATAGAAACTTTACATGCAATTGTAACTTAAAATCAGGTGTCAAGCTAGTATGAGATTATATGCTAAAATGTTCTGCTGAGGATGCTGAGTTTATTTGACTTTTAAGGGCATTTGAATACAGTCAATGTCCTGAAAGAGGAAGAGAAATTGGCTACAACTGAAGTGCACCATTCAGAACTGAATTAAGGATTCCATTCCATTGAAATTGAATTGAAGTAGTGAAGAAAATGCAAAATTGCTATTTGAATTTGAATGTAAAGACGAAGACAATTGAAATTCAAAGAAATTCATGACTGTATTTTACTTGCAATTGCTGTCCTGTGGCAAAACATGATGACAATTGTGTTTTAGACCGTGCGTTTTAAGTGCGACCTGGACGCAACACTGAGTAGCAGGTTTATTTTGCTAATAAAATGATAGTGGCAGAAAAATAGCGCAAGAGCTTTATTATGTCTGCTCTCTCTGTATCATCTTGTGAACCTTTAGTGCTTTACGCATGTGCATGTTTCAATGTGGATGAGCATTTTTGGAAAACGCTATTGTGGACAGGGAACGTTTTGAAACGAAAACACCTTTTTTTTTTCTTTTTTTTTTCAAGAAGTATCTGGATTAATGTAGACTTAAGGGCTGTTCACACCAAGAACAAATCAAAATAAATGAATCAAAAACGAACTTTAGCTGGACAATAACTTTATTCTAGAGCTGCTAAAGCCCAAACAATTTCTGTTACTTTAATTTCCCATTATCACTGTAAAGCTGCTTTGAAACAATCTATATTGTTAAAAGGAAGGTGGCTTGAACGGACCTTTAGCCTTAGTGATAATACACTTAAACCAAGGGTTTTCCTAATTTAAGGGGGTTTCTTGCAGCAGCTTTCCAGCTCATAAAGTCTTCCTCCCCTAAGGCCGTGACACTTCTCTCCTCAAAGAAACCCATCGCTCTTCATCCGTGGTGTTGTATCTGCTCGTCCCCAAACCCTGCTGGCAGAGGTCACCCGGGCTCTCCGCCGGCCACGGGCCCTGCTCGGGTTTGTCTCTGCTCAGTAGTGGGTCCAGGCTGGAGGTCTGAGAGAAGAAAGCGAGGCAGACTCGCAGCTCGTAACCCGAGCCCCGTTCTAGCCTTCTGCTCCCAGCAGGGGCTTCAGCCTCGTGCTGGATGGAGGAGATGATCGGAGACCTGCCACTGTGCGTGGCGCCTGTGTGATGCTCGGGGGCTGATCTCGGGTCTGTGCGGCACATGGTTTGGGTCAGTTCCTTCCCACTATCTGAACCAGCAGCATCCACATCAAAGCATCTTTAGTCAGGCCATCACATGCAGCTCTAGGTATGAAGAGCCTTGTCATAACGTGATCTCTTCTCAATTTTGGGCTATTTGGCTTTTTTTATAGTGTGTTGTTTCAGACTAGTGGAATGAAAATATCCAAAATACACTTTTATGTGTTTTATTTTATTGCACTTTATCTATTTTTGGCTGTAGATTCCCAGGTTTTTTTTCTCTCTCTCTCTTCTTCTCCAGAATCACCATTTCAGCAGCTTTACATACACCAAACTTTACAGTTTTATCTAAATTCTGAAGGTCAGCAATTATTCCATTAAAAATAGGACTTGTCCATTTTGATTTTATGGTCACTTTAAAGGGATAGTTTACCTTTAAAAAAAAAAATCAGAGTAAAATCTATTATCATCCTTTGATAATATCCTCAATTCAATTCAAATTCATATATGATGTTATCATCAATTCACATTTTTCATGACTAACTTTTTTTTTTACATTGACAGATAAAAATGAAAAGGGCTGACATGGTTTTAAAGCTATTGTTATCCAATTTTTGCTCTTAAATTTCTGAAAACCCAGTGTTGACCGGCACTCAAAAGCACTTAAAAACAGTCTTTCCTCACTATTGCAAACCAGCCTATATTTCCAGGCTTCAGTGATTATCTGCACATCAGCGATCATGCTGTTGATTCACCATACAACATCGATCCTCTTTTTCGACTGAATAAACACCACAGCTTTGACAGTGCGGTTGAACTTTGCTCCCCAAGACGGATAATTCAATTTCCTTTTGTTATTGTTTTTATGCTGATACAGTATCCAGTTGCTTCCTTGTCTTGTGTCTCTCAAAAATATTTTCCTTTGACCTTACTGTAGTTTATAGCCTCTGCCCCCATGGTGTCTGTCCCAGATTTATGCTGTTGTGCTTCCTTGTCATTATAAATCGTAGTGTTCGATAATGCTCCTGGCTCCTCAGTGCTCTGTATTGCTGTATTCACTCGCTATTGTAGAACATTTCTTTTGGTTTTTGAATTTTTGCGTTAGTTTTTAGTTTTAATTAAGTTTTAGTTCAGTACCAATGTTTCATTTGATTCAGCATCCCTTTCAAGGTAAAGACTGTAGGAAGTCATCCTACGCCCGTGTCAGATTTGACACATGGAATCTCATAAAACCCATTAAGAACTTGTTCTGGTTGTATTTAAAAAAAGAAAATGAAATAAGCAAATTAATGTAGCTTAGATAAGATGCAATGGGGGAAAAAAATCTAGTTTTCAATACTGCAACGCCTTCAGTTGTTTTCACATTTATTTTTATTTTTCAATTTAAATATTTTTTTCTTAATGTTGATTCTCATTTGCATTTGAATCTCATTACTGTAATTCCACACCTTTCACTGCTTTACAGTATGAAATTACTTTCATACAATGATTTGATTAAAAAATATATAAATTAATAAATTATTTATTTATTTTCATGACTATTAAGCATATTCATACATGAATAAGCACATACATAAATTAAAATGTTAATATGAGCATAAAGGCAGTATAGCAAAATCATTATGTATGAATATTTTACACTATTATAATTTATTTTAAATATCATATTATTTTTCATTTTTATTTATTGTATTATATTACTTTTCTGTATGTAGGTCTTGCAGTACAGTAATGAGAATTCATGGAGACATTTTTTTAATTGTCATGAAAATAATGCCACAATGCAAACATTTTAAAGGTCCTAAAAATAGTTTTTTTTTCACTGTGTGTGTGAGTATGTGTGTGTCAGTGTGTTTTAGGGTGAGAACAGTGACCGTCCCACAGTGAGACGGGTTATAGAGTTGGAGTGTGACCGCATGATATTTTCTTGCCATGCCACATACCAATGCAGTGTGTCTGCTGAATCACAATTTCAGTCATGCTCGCTCACTTAGTTTAGCACAAAAGCGGTATATTCCCTGGAAATGAGTTGTAAGAGTTTATCATGTATGAATTATTGCCATTAATACTAATCAGGCATTATCAGTGTGACAAGCAGAAGCCTCTATTGCATAGATGTTTATTGGAGTCATTTGTTGTTTTTTTTGGTTTTATATATATATTATATATATATATAACCAAAAAAACAACAAATGACTCCAATAAAGCCGTTATAAATAAATCCAATAAAGCCGTTATATAAATATATATATATTATATATTTTTTTGATAACACTTTCCTTAAAGCCTTAATTTATATTGCATTATCAAATGTGTTCATAATATATGGTATAATGCATTATATCTTTTCATAATTAATCATAACCAAAGTTAAAATGCATTATAATATTCACAGATTCCTTGTTACATCTGAAATTGGTTGGTTGTTGTGTTATAATGCATTATACTTTATATTATAATGTACTGTATTATAACTGTGGTTACAATTATTAATTAAACCGTACAATGCATTATAAGGTGCATTACAAGGCATAATTAATGCATTTAAATACTTATAAATAAAGGCTTAAAGTAAAGTGTTAACGATTATTTTTTTGTCTCCTGAAACTTACAATGGCTATCGATTTATAAAACGATATAAATCTGAAGTGTTTAGCACGTATCAGATACTTTCAGCATGAGTGAAATGCATCTGCCTGTAAACATCCTCCGAAACGAGACGTTCTCGGCCCGACAGCGAAGCCTCCGCAGACTCTTCCCCCCGATGGGGCGTCCGTCCCGACGTCTGGAGCGCGCCACTTAAAGTGTCCGGGACAAACAGGCGTTTATGGGGGAGATTCATAACGGCTTTGAGGATCAAAGTCTCATTTGACAGAGTGTGTGAGAGACACAAGCGGCATCCTGTTACTGCGCACATTTATGGGGAGGGATACTGAGAGGGAGAGCAGAAAAATAACATTTGTTGAATTCATTCATTATTTTTATCACCAAGCAAGCTAATTAGGACCAGACTGGAAACAACTCTGGTACAGAGAAAGTAAAGGAGAGTAAAACGTTTTTTTCTTCTAGACATTTACCATAATCCTGTATCATATATAATAGACTATATACAGTATCTGCAGTTTTCATTTCAATATGCAATGGTATTATTGTAGCACTGTGTAGAAACTAATTGATCGCGTATAATTTATACAAATATTTGATATCTGAAGAGAAAGTAAACATTGGATGCAAAAGTCTGCCAGTAACTCTGATGGTTTAAATATGTATTGAGCTGTGTTTGTGTGGGACGGTGTGTTGATGTAGTGTCAGATGAGTGCTTCGCTCCAGAGCGCTCAGACTTGACAAGGACAATTTGTCACCTAGGGCTCATGGGAGACGGAGTGCTTTATTTCCAAAAGCTAATATTGTGGTTGTGTGTGTGTGTGTGTGTGTGTACACTATGACACTGCAGATGGGGGTAATATCAGCTGGTGGGTTTGCAGTCAGTACGTCAAATCTCAGAGTTAAATCTTCAGGGAGGGTTGAACGAACACACACACACACCTACACACCTATCATCCATCCATCCATCCGTCTGTCATTTTATACATCAGAACTATCTATTGTATGTTTCTTTTTCTCCTAACTTTTTTTTTTGTCTTTTAAAATTCTTTTCTTTTCTTGTCTTTTTTCTCTACTTCTTTATGCTCTTCACTCATTTTATCTGTGCTGTGGGCTCCTGCAGGAACCCAAGCAACCATTTAGCAGTTTTCAGATGACTGAGGCCCTCAGGGAAGCTCTTCCTCCCAGACACTCTCTTTATTAACTCTCTGCCTCTTTATGAGTGTGTGTGAGAGAGAGAGACAGTGATTTGGGGGAAAGACATCGGCCCGTCGTGTAACAGTAATTACTCCATTGATATTCCTCTTGCAATAACCCAGCGGTGGCTCATTTGCATAAACTCTGCTCACTAGCAGGGGAGATGAATGCCCGTAATTTCATTCAGACCTCGCTGCACGTCCGTCTCTCTGTGCCTCTCATTCTCCGTGTCTCCAGGAACAGCATGACAAAACTAGAGAAATTAACCTGACTGATGCCTGTGCATCACACCTGACAGTTTACAGCACACACAAAAAACAATAACTCTAATAGTCACAATGCAATGCAATCTTCAAGCTCCACTGGAGGGACAGGCCTCCTGCCTGCCTGTCATATCACTCACACCTGAGGAGCTTGAAAGCAAACACAGGTTTTTTTAGTCCTTCAAAGCAGTGAAAGCACAAAGGGGCCGTTCTCTCTCCCGTTAGCACGATTTAACCTGTTTGCACCTGACGCAGCGGGGGAATAGCACGCATAGCTCTGAGGATTAGATTCTCTGGGGCTCAGATTCAGGCTTGCGGTGATATTGAGTTTGGGCTGCTGGGTTCATTACAGCCGTGACACAGGCATTTTCTAATCTGGACACAACATTAGTCTGGGGTCCCTGAGGCTGCGGTGTGATCAACACCTGCGCGCACACACACACACACACACACACACACACACACTTACTCTCTCGTGAATAATGACAGTGCTGAGAACTTCAAACTGCAAAATATCTATGTGTGTGTGTCTGTCTATGTAAATTTTAATATAGTTTCACTGATGTCTATCTGTGTGTGTGTCTGTCTCTATATATCTATCTATATATTTATGTTTTAATATAGTGTCACTAAGTGTCTGTGTATTGGTCTGTCTGTTGGTCATCCATCATTCTATCTATTGTTTTATATATAGTTATGATATAGAAAAAGGACAGAGCAATTTTTATGTTTTAGTTTTTATGTCTCCAATACTATGTAATATGAACATCCTGTAGCATTTTCTTTGATATCTTGCATGTAAAGCATTGACATTCAAACAGTTTTCATCTTTGAGGTCTGTGTGTGTGTTGGAGTGTGTGTGTGCTAGTCATTTCTCTACCACAATATTTGATTGGGTAAGTGGGCATGAGACTCTCTTATCAGATTATCAGAGTGAGCAAGCGCTATCATCGGCGTCTGCGGTGGTTAGCCCCGTTCGGCTTTATGATATCTTTTGGCTGAGACAATTTACTTCTTCCATGCCAATAATGCCATTACAGTATTAGATGCATCAGATAAGGCCGTGTCATTTCAGCAAGCCGTGAGTAAGAGATCCATCCGTTCACGACAGCACTGCAGGGAGGGAGTAGAACTGGTTCAAGCTGTTTCCCTCGTTGGCTTGTTTCAAACCACAGGCAGTCGAGGATTTGCTTGTGTTGGACTCGCGTGGGTTTCCACTTCTTAACGTTACTGTCATACTGTACATGCTGTAGAGCTGCATAAGGCCTCAGAGTCTGTAACACGTGATGATTGAGCCAAGATACGAATTATTGTTTTGTTTAGCTTTATAAAAGGATGTTTCTTGCTCAGTTGAAATAGAATTGAACAATTGAATATGATGTTATGTGTTCCTAACCTGTTGATTCTCCCGTTCCTCCACATCTCAAAGCTGCTCTATTGGATTGACATCTGGAGACTGAGACCGTTTGAGTTTAAGGAACTCACTGACATGATCAAGAAACCAGTTTGAGAGGATTTGAGCTTTGTGACGTGTGTGTTATCCTGCTGGAAGTGTCCATCAGAAGAGGAGAACACTGTGGTCATAAAGGGATGGACAGGGTCAGCAACAAGACTCAGTTAGACTGGGCTGTTTAAATGATGATGAATAAAGTGCCATGAAAACATCCCTCACACCAGTACAGCACCAGCGCCTGAATATAAGGCAGGAGATCCATGCTTTCATGTTGTTTACACCAAACTCTGACCCGACCGTCTGAAAGTCACTGCAGAAATCACTCATCAGACCAGGCAACGTTTTCCTCTATGGTCCAGTTTTGTTGAGCTCGTGTGAATTGTAGCCTCAGTTTCTTGTTCTCAGCTGACAGGAGCGGCACCGGTGTGTGTCTGTAATCCATCTATTTCCAGGTTGGATGTGTTGTGTGTTCAGAGATTGTTGTGTGTTCAGAGATTGTTGTGTGTTCAGAGATTGTTTTGTGTTCAGAGATGTTGTGTGTTCAGAGATGGTTGTGTGTTCAGAGATGGTTTGTGTTCAGAGATGGTTGTGTGTTCAGAGATGTTCAGAGATTGTTGTGTGTTCAAGAGATTGTTGTGTGTTCAGAGATTGTTGTGTGTTGACAGATTGTTGTGTGTTCAGAGATTGTTGTGTGTTGAGAGATTGTTGTGTGTTCAGAGATGGTGTGTTCAGAGATGGTGTGTTCAGAGATTGTTGTGTGTTCAGAGAAGTTCAGAGATTGTTGTGTTTTCAGAGATGTTCAGAGATTGTTGTGTGTTCAGAGATGGTTTGTCTTCAGAGATGGTTGTGTGTTCAGAGATGTTCAGAGATTGTTGTGTGTTCAAGAGATTGTTGTGTGTTCAGAGATTGTTGTGTGTTGAGAGATTGTTGTGTGTTCAGAGATTGTTGTGTGTTGAGAGATTGTTGTGTGTTCAGAGATGGTGTGTTCAGAGATGGTGTGTTCAGAGAAGTTCAGAGATTGTTGTGTTCAGATATTGTTGTGTGTTCAGAGAGATTGTTGTGTGTTCAGATATTGTTGTGTGTTCAGAGAGATTGTTGTGTGTTCAGAGATGTTCAGATATTGTTGTGTGTTCAGAGATTGTTGTGTGTGTGTTCAGAGATTGTTGTGTGTGTTCAGAGATTGTTGTGTGTTCAGTGATTGTTGTGTGTTCAGTGATTGTTGTGTGTTCAGTGATTGTTGTGTGTTCAAGAGATTGTTGTGTGTTCAGATATTGTTGTGTGTGTGTTCAGATATTGTTGTGTGTGTGTTCAGAGATTGTTGTGTGTGTTCAGAGATTGTTGTGTGTGTTCAGAGATTGTTGTGTGTTCAAGAGATGGTTGTGTGTTCAGATATTGTTGTGTGTTCAAGAGATTGTTGTGTGTTCAGAGATTGTTGTGTGTTCAGAGATTGTTGTGTGTGTTCAGAGATTGTTGTGTGTGTGTTCAGAGATTGTTGTGTGTGTTCAGAGATTGCTGTGTGGTCAGATATTGTTGTGTGTGTTCAGAGATTGTTGTGTGGTCAGAGATTGTTGTGTGTGTTCAGAGATTGTTGTGTGGTCAGAGATTGTTGTGTGTTCAAGAGATTGTTGTGTGTTCAAGAGATTGTTGTGTGTTCAAGAGATTGTTGTGTGTTCAGATATTGTTGTGTGTTCAAGAGATTGTTGTGTGTTCAGAGATTGTTGTGTGTGTGTTCAGAGATTGTTGTGTGTTCAGAGATTGTTGTGTGTGTGTTCAGAGATTGTTGTGTGTGTTCAGAGATTGTTGTGTGTGTTCAGAGATTGTTGTGTGGTCAGAGATTGTTGTGTGTGTTCAGAGATTAATGAGTGTTCAGAGATTGTTGTGTGTGTGTTCAGAGATTGTTGTGTGTGTTCAGAGATTGTTGTGTGTGTGTTCAGAGATTGTTGTGTGTGTGTTCAGAGATTGTTGTGTGTGTTCAGAGATTGTTGTGTGTGTGTTCAGAGATTGTTGTGTGTGGTCAGAGATTGTTGTGTGGTCAGAGATTGTTGTGTGTGTTCAGAGATTGTTGTGTGTGTGTTCAGAGATTGTTGTGTGTGTTCAGAGATTGTTGTGTGGTCAGAGATTGTTGTGTGTGTTCAGAGATTGTTGTGTGTGTTCAGAGATTAATGAGTGTTCAGAGATTGTTGTGTGTGTGTTCAGAGATTGTTGTGTGTGTTCAGAGATTGTTGTGTGTGTGTTCAGAGATTGTTGTGTGTGTTCAGAGATTGTTGTGTGGTCAGAGATTGTTGTGTGTGTTCAGAGATTAATGAGTGTTCAGAGATTGTTGTGCGTTTTTATTTGAGTAACTGTTGTGTTTCTATCAGCTGAGCTGGTCTGGCCGTTCTCTGACCTCTGACATCAAGGCATTTCACCACAGAACTGACACTCACTGGATATTTCCTCTTTTTCTGACCATTCTCTCTAAACCTAGAGATCCCAGTAGATCCCAGTAGATCAGCAGTTTCTGAAACACCAGCCCGTCTGGCACAAACAACCAAGTCACTTAAATCACCTTTCTTCCTCATTCTGATGCTCAGTTTGATCATTTGACTAAGTTTATACTGTATGTAAATATTCCTCTACTTGAGCTTTTCTTATAGTCCTCATGAATATCTATCCTATTTTTCTTTTTCTTTCTTGCTGGTGGTATTTAGATCTGCATGAATTTGAGTGGTTATGACAACTGGAGTGAGTCAAGTGAAAAAAATAGTAAAATAGTCAAAGTCTTCTTAGCTCCGGGCAGCGTTCACATGCACAAATCATTAACAGATGTGTGTGTGAGAGAGTGTGTGCCAGGCACTCCTAGATATGCTAAAATAAAGTGCCACTCTCTCATTACACCTAAATGGTTATATTTAATACATAAAATTAGATTTTTTTTTATACATATTTTTGTGCTTAAATCAAGACTTCCATCAGACTTCCATCCAATCCAAATCAGATTCATGCAGAATAGGTTTTTGATCTTCCATACAGAAAACTCCTCCTGGCCCCAAACTAGTCCTAAAAACCTGCTAGAGACATTGACTCAAGATCCAAGAGCATGATGGCAACTGAACTGTCGTTCTGTTCTGTTTTGAGTGCATAGAAATGGGAATCTCAACACCGTGTGTTCAGAATCACACTCATTCGCCCGAGCAGTATATGGAGAGAATAACAGTAAGAGACAGAATAGCGAGAGCAAAGGGGGTTGAGAAAGGGAGAGACAGTCATCTTTTATTAGGTCTGTGGGTGTTAAGAGCACAGTGAATAACACAGTGTGGTTTATGGCCTCAGCCCCACTGTATGAGAGCCCATATTGTGACTGAGATTCCTTTTGGCCCCTGTCGCGTGTTTTCTTTCCCGGCTTTTCATCGCACGGATTATGACCCCCACCACAATTATACTCACTTCCAATCTCTGTTCAAAAGGGCCAAGTATGGAAACAGTGGTGCGAGTGTGCTCTGATTTCTTACTATATGGGATGTGTGTTGGGTTTGCTAAACGTCAGCCTATTTGCACTTTCTGAAATGTGCTGTTTTGTTACCCATGTGCAGTGATTTGTTTTCTTGTTGGAATTGCATCTCACAATTTGTAAATGATTCTGTTTCGCCTTTAGCATGTTGCTTGGCACAGTATTTTCTTCTCATTGCGTTCTAGGATTTGCCTCCCTATACATGTAATGTTTCCCTAGAATTTGGTCAAAGATAGATCATCACACAGGTTCAGTTCCAAAACAGCCTATTTTATTTATTTATTTATTTATTTATTTATTTATTTATTTATTACTCCTTTTTAATTGTTTTGTTTATTTTTATTTTCTTCTTGCTTTATCCCCCCCTCTATTAAATGTCTACATTATTATACCATAATTATTATTATCCTGAAAAAGTTTTAAAATTGGGTTTTTTTCCCCATCGGGTTCATTGCATTGCATTCTGGGATTGCTGACCCTGTAAAGGATGCATGTGATATTTACCTAGAATTTCATCTAATTTAGATATGCACATTTAAATTGTTCGCTAAGTTTTGAACCGGTTTTGGAACTGAACTTGTATTTCCTTATTTGACTTAAGTTATTTTTATTTATTTTTTCCTTTTATTTTCCTTTCCTTCTTGCTTTCTTTCCCTTTTCCCCTTAGCATTAAATGTCTACATTATTATACCAGAATTATTACCTTGAAAAAGTTTTGAAATTTAATTTTTATTAAATTGCATTCTGGGATTGCTGACCCTGTAATACATGTGATGTTTCTCTAGAATTTAGTCAAAAGTAGATTTTATTGTTTTACTGTATTTTATTTTATTTCTTGCTTTCTGTCCTCACCCCCCAACCCGCCATTAAATGTCTATATTAGTATAGCAGAATTATTATCCTCAGGGCGAGGGGTGATAGGGCCACAGGTTCCCTAAGGTCTAATAAAACCCATAACCTGCCGGTCATCTCTGATTATCTGTTGGAGATCACTGTCAATAATTAGATAACTGAGACATACGGAGAGAGAGAGTTATTCTCATCATTTTACTCCCCGTGGGAAATAATGTTTATTACTCCTCTCTGTCCTCCATCTGATTTTAAATGCGCTCAGAGAACATGCTCACAAAGAGTATAACTAGGATCGAAAATGACCCAAAATTACAGTTAAAATAATTCATTTAAAACCCCTGAAGGCCTCAATTGTTTAAAGCAAAATTCTGGGTTCAATAAATGTTTAGCTTTATTGACTGATGCTGTTTATATAACCAATCTTAAATCAAATACGTGATTTTTCTTGAAGTTTCTGAGTTGATCAGCCATACAAAATGCCGATTAATGTTGAAAATATTTGCAGTATGTTGTTGATGTTTTTATCATCTGAGCTTTACACATGATTGGTTAATATGTGAGAAACCATGCCAAAGCTTTTGAAATCTGTCAGATGACAATACAGATCGTCTTGCAGTTAACATGATCAAATTTGCTCATCTGTTTGATGAAAGGAAAATGGTGGGGTAGATGTCAAAAATAGTGGCATGTTGTGTACACTATGTTGTCAGCCAAACAAAGAGTTCAAGTGTCGGACAGTATTGTTGATATGGATCATGTTTTGATTGTCAGAAACATCCGCTTTCCGCAACATTAAGCTTTACCCAACATGGGATATGATTATAATAGAATGAAATTACTTGGTAAAAGTTTTTTTTTATTGTGATAATAATAATGATAATAATAATAAATGTTTTCAACTTATTATTATATTAAATTATATTAAATGAATAAGTCCTCATGATCGTTGTGAAGTTTCTTTTATTCCATTATTCAAGTTTAGCAAACTAAAGCAGAAAAAAGCTTTAATCATCATTCCTTTTAGTATATTAAAAGCAATACAAATAACAATTTTTTTTTATTGAATTATTCTTCCACTTTATTATGGTTGCGCTATTAGTTTCCTCCCTTAAATTGTTGGCTATATATTAATAAATGTGCATTTTATTCACAGTTGAGTAGAATCTGCAAGATATTTATCATAAAATTTGCATTTTGTTTTTTATTTAGTATTACCCTGATTAAGCTATTTCACAAAGCAGATGTTTATATATTATAAGACAAAATAACTGAATTGACAAACTATCCTGTTCTGAATTAGCTTCTGAAGGGCAGTACTAAATAATCCAAAAGATTTGTTACATTTATGTAAATTCTGCCAGGAGTTTGTAAACATAAGACAAAAGTAGTGTGTGAAATTATGCACTCAACTTTATTAATGCAAGTTACTATATACTTAAATTTGTGTTATTTATAAAAAAGAGTATGCAATTTTGGACACAGCCAGACACTGATTCATTCAGGAACAAAATGAGCCGTTTCAGTGAATGATTCAATGACTCACTCCTGAATGAATCAGTGTTTTGAACGAATTAGTACAATAAATGATTCAAAAACTCAATCTTATAAACAGTCACTTGTTTCATTCGTTCATAATCAGTTTAAGTAAACGATGTGACACAGACACATGGAGTAACACAAACAGTGAAAAGTGAGTCCCACTTGACCAAAATCTGAGGACCAGACTATAATAATTCCCTAATAAAGGTAAAGAATGTGGAAGTTCAATTCTTCATTTTACTTTTGATCCCCACACAATGTTTGATTACTTGCTTATGTTCTTGCTTTATTGTATCAAAAAAGTCATAATGAGAGAGCACCGTTTACACCGGTTACACACACACACACACCTCTGGCAGTGTTGAAGCTGTGTGTGCGCGTGTCAGGGCTCAGCTCTGATTGAATTAGACAGCCGTCTGTCATCAGCCTCTCAGCCGGCAGCTGCCAGCACACGCTCCTCAGAGACGCCCCTTTGTCCCGCCCACACAAAAGAACACTTGGCACAGAGAATACACATGAATAAAGACGCAACCGATATCTATTGTCACTCAGTTTACAGCTGATAGTCAATGCTGGAATAAATGTGTGTGTGTGTGCTCCAGTTTTGATGAAGGAATACTCGTGTTAAGTAATATAGCTATACTATACTATATAGCAATTCTCGGCTGTGCGATTGTTTATATTGTTGGCAAAAATGCAAACCGTATTATTGCATATAGCTCTATGTAAAACGATTATACACTTACATATAGTACACTCACATATATTATATAGTAGCAAATCAACTGCCTGATTTCTTTTTTATTTCATCGCAAATTGTAACTATCATCACCCAGCTCTTTATATAAAGTTGGATATATAGGTATGTAACTATACTCCTGTAGACTGTAAAAAAAAAATCAAAGATTATTGCAGTATGTTTTACAATAAAATACTATTTCAGTCTTTCTGCCTACCTTTCAATGTTATATGTTTAATTCAATGTATTACTTGCCATTTCTTTGTAATAACTTTACTAGCAAAAATACTTTCTATGGCAATTTTCAGTGTTTATATAGCAAATACTGATCGCTTGTATCATCGCAAAATGTAAACTATATTGAGGCATGAAGATATTAAGATTTTATAAATATTACCATCATGATTTTCTGTCTATTTTTCAAAAATGCAAATACATTGGACTTGACTTGGATATTTCCCTCAAAAATGAAAAGTCAGATCTGGTCCATGCATGTATGCAGTGTGTTGTTGGAGAGCAAGGTTGTGGGATTATATTCTAGCGAGAGTTGGGTTGTATGAGTGTGGGGGACGACTGCCAGAGGGAGAGAGAGACAGTGGGTGTCAAACACCTGCAACCAGTTCTGCCTGTTAGCCCCGGGCCGCTGGGAAGACGGGAATGCTTTGAGGACGGCCTGCCACGGCCTGAAGCAGGGATGCATTCAAAGCTTCAGTGTGTTTTGATGAATCTTTACCGCGCTGTGAACTCATTGAGTTCAGGACAGGACGACATCATGCGTGATCGATGGGTCTGTGTTGTTGGGCTTTGTGCTGGAAATTTGCATACGGCTGGTGTTTTATGTTTGATTATTACCCATACTGTGTGTTTTGTGATTGAGCAGTTATGTTTCCTTAAAATACCAGCTTGATCTCTCTTCCTGTTCCTCAGCTTTAGAAGCCTGTTCTGACCGCAGTCTCAAATAAATACTTATTGTTGTAATCATATTTCATAGTGTTACATTATAATTTAATTGTTTATTTTATTTTTGTATATTTATAGAATATTTTATTTCTTATTTAAAGTTTACCTCAAAATGTTACTTTACATTTTTAATTTATTTAAATAATTATATTGAATTATATAATATTGTATTTCTTATTTTAAACTTTACCTCAAAATGTTACTTTATATTTTAATTAAAATATATATATATATGTATATTTATATATTTTATTTCTTATTTAAAAGTTTACCTCAAAATGTTACTTTATATTTTCATTTATTTAAAGAATTATATAATTTATTTCTTATTTTAAACTTTACCTCAAAATGTTACTTTATATGTTAATTAAAACATATTTATCCAATATTTTATTTCTTATTTTAAACTTTACCTCAAAATGTTGCTTTATATTTTACTTTATTTTAATTAATTTTATTGATTTAAATAATATTTTATTTCTTATTTTAAACATTAGCTCAAAATGATACTTTATATTTTTTTGTTTATGTAATATTTTACTTCTTATTTTAAATTTAATCCAAAAAAAAATTTTTTTAAAATTGTTGGCATAGAGTTTAGAGCTGTAAAAAAATATAGCATAGCAGACCATTTGTTAGAAGAATTTGATTAGAAATGTTTGATTTTTTTTTTTTCTCTTCATTGCTATGTAGGAAAGACAATTAGCCTTTTTCACATGGAATCGGACACTTGTCACGCAGGCTAAAGTTAGTTTCCCTACGGGTCTGTGCCGTGTCTCTTTTCTCAGAGCATACAAATGAAACAAGGTTTTAGTTGTTTGTAACACGTCCTCTCAGACAGCTGACTGATAATACGCTCAAATCTACCGGGTTGGTTTGTATTCACTGGCTGCCGTGTCATTAACTGGCGTATTGACTAATTCAGTCATTTCCCTCGCATCAACACACCATGAGAAATTGTTTAAAAACATTTATTCCAACTACAGATGCACATTGTTTTTAAAAGCGGCATGGCTTGTTGGACATAGCAACAGTAACTAAAGGGGGCGGGACTTTGTGAAGTTCTTCTTGAGAACTTCCTTTATAAGTTAGGG